>JAFJYI010000127.1:1200000-1800000 GCA_019022655.1 Acacia acuminata | reverse complement strand
GAAAAAGAAGGCGCGTGAGGTGGAGGAAATGTCTCGTAGGTTTGGGGAAGAGGTTCAAAATAAGGTAAATAAGCAAAAATGGATTCAAGTGGGGTCCAAGAGAAAGGCAGGATCAAAAGTCAAGGCACGGGGGAAGGAAAATAAAATGGGCAATAAAGCGCATTTAAGTAGAAAGGAAAAGGAAATTACGGTTAAAAAAGGAAGTTCTGACTTGGAAACCATCAAATTAAATGGGCCTACGGAGGTGGATATTCCTATGGAAAAAGGGGAGTGTTGTGGGCCTACAAGATCGGTGATGATTGAACCCAATTTAATTGCTAATAATTACCAGGATCCTTTGAATAACCATGAAGAAAAAGTTACTTCCATTGTGGAGGCGAATTTTCAAGGTACAGGCATTATTTGTGGTGACACTGTTATGGTAACTATGGATAGTCAAGGGGATGGGCCCCCCACGCGACTCGGAGTTTCTCAATGAATTATATCCTATGGAATCTAAGGGGGGCTGGGGCCCGTTCACTCCCTTCTCTTATCCGAGGACTAGTCCATTCGTTTGGGGTTGACTTTGTGGCCCTTTTGAAACTAGGTGTAGCGGAGCAACAGCTCAACGAATAGCAGCATTGTTGGGATTTCCCAATTTCAAAATTGTTGATGCAGATGGGTTTAAAGGTGGCATATAGTGCCTTTGGTCTGACAAATTTCGTCAAGTGGAAGTTCTGGAGTCAACGAACCAATATGTGCATGTGCGTTTCACGAGCCATTCACTACAAGTTTGGGAAATGACTTTTGTATATGCCAGTCCGAATATTGTTCTTCGTCGGGCATTGTGGTGGGACTTAATTAACTTGAGTCTATCAGTTCATGTTCCATGGTGTTTAGGTGGAGACTTCAACGCGACGCTTGCTAATGATGAACGCTGCTCGTGGAGGACCCCAAGAGGTTCGAACAGAGAATTCTGTAGGTTTGTGGAAGACGCTGACCTGAATGACCTGGGGTTTGTTGGTCCACCTTTTACTTGGAAGAATACTAGGGTGGAAAGTAAACTGGACCGTATTTTAGGATCTACTACTTGGCAACAAACTTTTCTCGATGCAGTAGTGAAGCATCTTAACTGGTATAAAAGTGACCATTGGCCCCTCCTCCCGGCTTGAAGGTTTTGTGATGAAGCGTCGTGCGAACAGGCCTTTTCGTTTCCTTGCAGCATGGGTTCTAGATGAGCGGTTCCCCCTTTTTGTGTCCGAAAACTGGAGTAATGATCTACCTTGGACAGAGAAGGTTAATAAACTTACTTCGGCCTGTGGACAATGGAATGGGCAAGTGTTTGGTCACACAAATGCAAGAAAGAGACAACTGTTGGCCAGACTTAATGGTATTACGAGGACTGAGGCTCAGTTTGGGCTTACTTTAGAGTTGGAGGAGCTTCAGAGATCGCTTTGGAAACAGTTAGAGGAAGTTCTTTTGCAAGAATCACTGATATGGGCTCAGAAAGCAAGAAGTGACTGGGTGGCGGAGGGTGATAGAAACACTCGGTATTTCCAATCACGAGCTAATGGGAGGAGGAAGAGGAACTTCATTGGAGCATTGAAGGGAAGTGATGATGCCTGGGTCTATGATTGTGGTTTGATTAAGGAGATGATGGTTTCTTACTTCTCAACGGTGTTTACGGAGGATCAGGCCAGGCGGCCTCCCCTTTGTTGTAGCATTTCCTATCCAAGTATTGAATCCGCAGAGCTAAGTAGTCTGGGTAGGAGCATCACGGACATCGAGATTAAGCATGCTTTATTTAATATGGGTGCTCTGAAGGCGCCCGGGCCAGATGGTTTAAATGCTCTGTTTTATCAGAGTCAGTGGCAGGTGGTGGAGAGATCTGTCTGTGATTTTATTAAGTCAGTCTGGTTCTCCCCTACAACTATTCAGACCATCAATGATACTCTGATTGTCCTTATACCTAAGAAGGATCACCCGGAAGTTGTTACAGATTTTTGACTATCAGTCTATGTAATGTGATTTTTAAGATTATTACTAAAGTAGTCACAAACAGAATTAAGGTGGTGTTACCACGGGTGATAAGTCCTCATCAATGCAACTTTGTTCCCGGCAGGCACAGTTCGGATAATATTATTGTTGCCCAGGAGGTTATTCACTCCATGCGAACTCTACGGGGGAAACGCGGGTATATGGCTATTAAAATAGACTTGGAGAAAGCTTACGATCACGTTAATTGGCTCTTTCTCCAGGATTGCCTTCGAGACCTGAATATGCCCTGCTTTTTGATTGATATTATTTTCGCTTGTGTTTCTACCCCTAATATGCAGCTTTTATGGAATGGTGAGCGTGCTGGTTCCTTCACTCCCTCTAGATGTGTTCGTCAGGGTGATCCGCTATCTCCGTACCTATTTGTTATGTGTATAGAGCACCTAGCCCATCTCATTCAGGAGCGAATTGGAAGAGGGGATTGGAGACCCATTAATTTGTCTAAGCGAATTGGAAGAGGGGATTGGAGACCCATTAATTTGTCTAAGGGCTCCAATTTCTCATTTGTTTTTCGCTGATGATATTGTATTATTTGTTGAAGCATTTGTGAACCAAGCGCCGAGGTTAGGGAGTGTCTGGATACTTTTTGTATGGCCTCGGGTTTGAAGGTGAATGCGGCTAAAACTCGCGTGTTTTTCTCCAATAATGTGACACACACTAGAAGGACGGAGCTCTGTGACATGCTGGGGTTTCAAATTACTCCTGACCTTGGGAAATATTTGGGGGTACCTCTTCATCATAAGCGGGTAACCAAGAGTAGCTATCAAGGAATTGTGGATAAGGTTCGTAGCCGACTGTCTAATTGGAAGGCGTCTTCGCTCTCTTTGGCGGGTAGGTCCACGCTAGTATCCTCTGTTACCTTAGCCATTCCGGGATATACCATGCAAACAGTTTCCTTACCGAAAGGAACGTGTGATGATATTGAACAGCAAAATAGAAGGTTCTTCTGGGGATCGACACCTGATAAAAAGAGAACTCACTTGGTGGCTTAGGACACAGTTTGTGAGTCAAAGAAGGTTGGAGGGCTTGGGTTGAAACATCTGCACCGCCAGAATCAAGCCTACATGATGAAGCTAGGGTGGAACCTAATTAAAAGGAGGGATGATTTATGGGTGAAAGTGGTGAGGAGTAAGTATAAGTGTGGTGATGATTTACTACCAACCATTAATCCTAAGAGACGGGGATCGAATGCGTGGTCAGGAATTAAGAAGGCCTGGGAGGCAGTGTGTGCAGGTACAGCTGTTAATACTGATTCTGGGGCTGTTCATTGGGTCCATGATCGGAATGGGGAGTTTAGCGTCAAGTCCGCGTGCCAAGTCTTATCTGGAGCTACGGATAAGGAGGATCGGTCATGGCAATATCTTTGGAAGCTTCGAATATTGCCTCGGTGCAAAACACTTTTTGTGGCTTGCTCTTCATAACAAACTTCTCACAAATGCGGAGCGAGCTCGTAGAGGGATCGGAGGGGACGGTAGATGCTCCTGCTGTGGGGCGGCATCTGAAAGCCTGGGTCACGTGTTGCGAGATTGCATAGACACACGAAAACTCTGGGTGGCGGTGGTGGATCCAATGATTATAAGTAATTTCTTCCAGTTGGAAACTAGTTCATGGATTAAGAATAATATACACCGGGTTTACGATCGAGGGAAGGAGGGCTGAAACGAGTTTTTTCAACTACCTGCTTACTGCTATGGCAACGACGAAATGCCAGGATCTTTGAGGACAAGTCCTCTACTAATGAAGCTATTATTAATAGAGCTAATGCTATTGTTTCCACTGTGTCAAAGGCGAGAGGGTGTTTGCAGGGAGTTAAGTTAAAAGGTCATCCGATCCACTCAAGAGCTATCACATGGGGCCACCAAGCCTTGGTTGGGTCAAGTTGAACGTAGATGGAGCCTGTACTCATGATCAGGTAACGACCTGTGGGGGTATTCTTCGTGATTGTAGCGGCGCACTCAAGTAAGGCTTCATGTTCAGAGCCGTGGAGCCTTCAGACAGCCTACTCGCTGAACTATGGGCTGTTCTCTTTGGCTTGAAGATGAGTTGGGATTATGGCGAGCGCAGGGTGTGTTTGGAATCTGATGCTGAGGCAGTAGTTTCGCTGATTAATAGCCCCATTTAGCAGAGTCATCCAGATGCAAACGTGATCCGAGAGATCAAGGAGATGATAGGAAGGAATTGGGAAGTTCCGGTGCGTTGGATTGACTTGACTTTACTATCTCTAGCCTTTAACATAAGACCCATTTTAATGAAAACAAATTGAACAATAATTAAGGATCCAAGGTATGTAATACTCCCTCGGTCTTTAATATAAGATATATTTACTTAATTTGATTAAATTGAAAAAGTTGGTTAAGTTAATTAATATGACATATTTAACCTAAACTATCTTGCTTAATTCTATCCAACTCTCTCTTATTTTATTATTGTTGAAGGATCATCAATATGCGTAAATTAGGATAATATTGACAAACATGAAAATCATGATCAGCTGTCGAATTAGTTTCTATATTAAGGATAGTTACAGCCATGTTTTTTGTCCACCACCTCTTTATTATGTTGGTCCTGTGCAAGAGTGTCCTTATAGTGGCTGTGTCATCTGCTAAATTTTGAGAACATGAAAATAAGGAGGAGGAAGAAGAAGAAGATACAAAGGTATATTGTATATGTGTGATAAATGGTGTTTATGTGACACAGAAAGATAGTGAATGGTGCTTGGGTTGTTGTTGTTGTTCTCTTTTTTTTTTTTTGGTTCATGCATGGTTACAGACTAAAAAGGAAGTTCGGAAAATAGAAATCAAGATGAAAAAGAGTGCTTTTGTGGTTTTGCCTGTAGTTGTTTGCTATAAGATTGAAAAAAAAGGGCAATAAGGAAGCAAGATTCATCATCTAGTTGAGGATTTGGACATCTATTTAAAATAAAAATGGAGTGATATCTTTTGCCATGTCAGATGTTAGTTATTACTCCCTCCGGTCCTTAGTATAAAACAAATTTGGATAATTGATATTAGGTTTAAATATAAGATATAATTCTCATATTTGTTACTCTTCCCTAATTTACCCCTGTGTTCCCTCAACAATAATCAAAGAGATGGAGAAATATGAGACTTAATGAAAATAACTATGGTATTTTTAGAAAATACGTGTTATATTAACTAATTCAACCAACTTTCTTAATCAAATCAAATTAGGTAAATATATCTCATATTAAGAATCGAGAGAGAGGAATATAAAAGTTTAATTGAGAGGATGATACATGTTTACAAACTTAAGCTTGGCCCGGCAAGAAAAAGATGTGTGTGTAATTTGGAAACAAAAAGAGTGAGTTTGTAATTGGAATTTATTACCTTAAAAAATTATTAGAAAAATTTAAAACGGAAGATATTTTAAATTATTACAATTATTGTTTATACTTTATAAAATTACAATTAGCATTTTTTTTATGTTATCATTTATTCATATTTTTCCAAATTATAAATTTAAGATGCTTTATATATTCAAAATTGTAGACACTATTTCAAACATCATCTTCCCGAGGGAGATAATTTAACTGCAAAATTATGGGCACTAATCCCAGGTCTATAGATGTTACGGGACAGAGGCTTTTCGAAGACTCCTAAAAACAAGGGTAAAGGAGCAAAAATACACATGTGTTTTATCTTTAGGAGCGTCCGGACCATATACTTTTTTTTGGGAGCAAAAATGCGCATGAATTTTCAAAAGTGTGGCAAAAATACACACACCGAAAAAATGTGCTAACAGTCGTTACTTCTGGCTGGGCCCCACACCTTTCTCTACTCTGTTTCCTTGCATATCGAAGAACAAGAACAGTGACCTCCTTGTATAATCCTCTGGTTTTGTGGGTGGCATTCTTAGAGATGCAGAAGCTCCCTAGCTTTGTCGTCAATGGAGGCATCAAGCTTCCCATTGGCTCTTTGTTTCTATCCCACCGATGAAGAGCTTGTCATTCACTACCTCAACAGGAAGGCCTTCGCTCACCCCTTGCCCGCGACATCTTCGCAATCCACCCCCGCCGCCTCCCAGGTCCCTCTCTCCCCCCAAATCTGTTTTTGCGGTCTTATTTTTTGGCAGAAGTTAGAATGTTTTGAGAATTAACAATGTCTTTCCAAGACCTAATGATTTACTCTTTCTCTTGTTTGGGGATATGCCTAAATTGAATCCTAATGCTCTTGAATTTGCTCGATGTAGGTGTCGTTGATTCCAAAGAAAAGAGGTATTTCTTTAGCCATAGAAAGGACCGTATGGATAACAACGAGGCTTGCTTTGGTTCTAGGTACCGGAAAACTATAAGCAATGACAAGCAAATTGTTGCCTCGGAGAGTAACCAAGTGGTTGGGATGAAGAAAATTCTGGTTTATACAAGAGGTCATTGTTCTTGTTCTTGGATATGCAAGGAAACAGAGTGGAGAAAGGCGGGAATTGGATCTTCTCATTGTCCTAATTCTCATTATCTCTCGTCATCCAATCTCAACCTTTGATTTCTCTCCTCAACCAATCTAGACTGTTGATTTAAATTAATCTTGATTGTCTCATCCTGAAGTATTTTTTTAATATCAGTCAGTATTTTAAAATATTTTTTCAAGATTCTAAAATTTAGGATCTTGAAAAAATATTTCACTATACTGACTGGTACTAAAAAAATACTTCAGGATACTGATTGGTACTAAAAAATACATCAAGATACTGACTGGTACTAAAAAAAATACTTCAAGATATTGACTGGTACTAAAAAAATACTTCAGTTTCTTAAGAAATTATTTCAGGATCTTAAAAAAATATTTTAGAATACTAACTGATAGTAAAAATATATTTTAAAATATTGATTGGTACCAAAAAATGAGAGATAAGGAGGGATGAGGAGAAACCGTGATAAGGAGAGAATCGGACCCGAGAAAGGGGTGAGGCCCAAATTTAAGTAACGTTTGTTAGCACATTTTAACGGCGTGTGTATTTTTGCCCCACTTTTGAAAGTTCATGTATATTTTTGCTCCCAAAAAAAGCATATGGTGCTGGATGCTCCCAAAAATAAAGCATATCTGTATTTTTGTTCCTTTACCCCATATATTCTGATACACACAAATAAAGTTAATTAGTTAGTTGAAATGATAAATGACCTTATCTTTATAAAAAAAATATAAAGTTTGAATTCTGAAAAGAAGTTTGAATTCTGAAAAGTACGTCTTTATGAAAGGGAAATTTGTATTATAAGCCTGAAAAAATTATAACCCTTGACAAAACAAACAGTTAGCTGATTAAGTACGTAGCAGACAACCAAGCTCTGAACATCATTTCTCGTTTATGTCCGATCTTGAACCTTCAAGAGAACCTAATAATGATATCCAGCAGGATTTGAGTAATCCCAGGGATGAAAGCTAGCTCTAGTTCTAACATATGAGGGCAATCCTTCCATTAATTATGAAAAACAAAGAAAGCTACGCCCCACATCTGAAGGAAGCACCAATTTCTTGAAAACCTAAATAATATCTATCAAATATTCAAGATATAGAAATCTCTTTGTATCTCTCCTTGCTGTTTCAGAACTCCTTTCATGCATACCATACATGAAGTAAGTATACATGCTGGTTGAAAACAAAACAGGCCTTAATAGCATTGTTTCAATCAAAATCCTGGCAGATCGAATGGTCCAACTTTTTTTTTTATATAGATCGAATGGTCCAATTGATTGGACTATATTAGCTAGCCTAGTTTATTCCAGATAGCCATATTTCAAGGTTGAGCTTAAGCCCTCTTCAAAAGCCTAGCTGATTTTAAAAAATCTTAAAGTATTTTTTCAGTACTAGTCAATATCTTCAATCAGTATTTTGAAGTATTTTTTTTTTTAGTAATAGTCAGTATCCTGAAATATTTTTTCAAGATCCTAAAATAATTTTTCAAGATAATAAAGTATCAACCACTATTTTTTAAAAAACAAGTTAGTATCCTGATGTATCATAATACCTTGAAATATTTTAAAAAAAGAGGGAAAAAAAGAGGCACCAAATCAAGACCTAAAATATTTTTTAGAGTAATGAATGGTACTAAAAAATATACTTCAAGAAATTGAAAGAAAGTACCTCATAATCTTGGTCAAAGTCCGATTGGCACAAAAGTTCCACAAACTAACTTTTCAAATAAATTACTTTTGGTCCATAAGTCCGATTGGAATAACTACTCAATCAAACATACATTTTCCAATAAGTTTGATTTAAACAGTGCATAAGTTTGATTGAACTCTCCAAAAATCATATCAAATATACACATTTGATAACATCCATTACTTATAAAAAGTTCAAATAATTATAAATAGGGAAAATTAGAATGAAGGACCTAAAGGAAAAAATATTTATGGAGAAGGACCATTAAAATTGAAATTATTTAAAAAGACCAAATATAAAATTAAAAGTACTAAAATGCTCCTAACAAAATGTTATGTATTCCCTCTTATATTCTCTTCCCTATTCTATTTTTAAACTAATACAAAATTCTAAATTTCATTAAATTAAACAATGGTTTTCTCAATTTCACAAGTTGAATATATATCTATGAAAAAAATTATGCATACTTCAATTTTTAAAAATTATATTTTTTAAAATTAACAAAGATTTTAATTAAAAATGGAATTATATAGTTTAATAAAAGTCAAGGTCTTTTATAATTTATCAAATATGTTAAACCAAAAATTTTGTATGACTTATTTTTGTTTTAGAATAAATTTATGTGGTTAAAAAATTCATGTAGTGTTAATAAAATTAAAAAAATCTAAGTAACTTATTATATCCTAAAAAATAAGAAATAAGTTTATTTTTTATTTTTATAAAAAGAACTTAGTTGACATCTGTAACATCCTCCATTTTAAAGCACAATTTATTATTTATTAACTTGATTAAACCATTTATTAAAATGTTTCATGACACGTTAAGCTATAGATTTTACTCGACCCATATCTTGAAACTAAATATTTGTTTCGAATTTGCTAGAATATTCAAAATATACTAGAATATGTCAAGTGAACCCTAGTAATGTGGCAATATACAATAATTCAACATGTACCAAAAAGGTGGAAGCACTTGCCGTAGCAAAAATAACTTAAGCTTTTGAAGCCCTCCTTGATTGACCCACACGAGAACTATCACCTCAAAAATATTTGTAACCATTAATCCACTCATTGTAAATACTAATACGTGATCGTGAGATGCTAAGTGGAACATTTTAAATAATGAATACTACATATCAATATAAAAAATTATCGATCGCAATTTCTATATCACAATTTCTAAATCAAATCTCATATCACGAATCACATATATAACATGTCAAACAATAGGTCGATACCCTGACAATCCTTACCACCCCCCACCCTTATAACCGCTGACAGAACCCATGGGTTGTAATATAATAGGTTTAATCTGTGTGACAAGACTGCACCAAGCTCTCCGATAATGAGGTTTAGCCTGGCCAAAGACTGCATAACTCATATCGGACCATGGGTTCCCTTTCCTTTGAACATGGAAAGGTGTCACTCCCCAAGGGACCACTAATCTCGACCAAAGGATCAAGATGATACCAAGGGCAATATCCGGCCATCCACCGTGCGCTCGATGGCGACAATACTACATGGTATTTAATACACAATAACTCCCATCATCACTCCACAACCATCATTGCTCCATATCATCATAGTCTTAGCATGAATATATGAAATTTCAAACAAGATTTATGACAAGTAATACACATTAAGATAACAATATTATTTCAGCTTTAAGAAACCATAAAAAGTACATTTTCTATAACATAAATATCACTAATCATTCCAAAATAAATCCCACAGGGCAACTTTGAAAAAAAAACATAGTTCTCATGTATTAAAAATCACTCACAAACATCATAAAAGCAAGTACAATGAGTGAAAAGTGGTTACTTCAAGTTCTTGACACGACACTAAGCGTAAGAGAAATCAGTCTCCTTTAAAAATAAATATAATTATATGTTAATAGAATTAACAAAAATAATAACTAATACCATAATTAATTAAACTATTATCTCACTTTAGTTTTCCTAAAAAAATTGACAATTCATCTATTTCCTCAATTTTCAACCTAATACTAACTTTTATAAGTATAACCCAATTTATTAAACAATCTCTAAACCTCCACATACTCAAAAATCATATCAATCTCTAATTTAAAATCTCAAATCCCAATTCATAATTTCATGAAATTCAAGATTTAGCAAAACTAACCGATTAAACCTTAGATAATACCTCTAGTATTCCAACTAAATGCTTAAATTTTCATTTAATCGTTAAAATATCCTATATGACATAAATCCTAATTTCTTTTAGATAGAAAATAACTTTAAATACCCACAACAACAAACTAACAAATCCAAACTAGTTAAAGTTATTTATTAATCATGCTCTTCATATATATAGTCTTATATTATCAAAACTCAAAACTTTACTAATATTCTAATCCCAAAATTTTCAATAATCAATGCTATTTTACTCTTATTAGAAAGAGAAAAATAATAGAATAGCCTTCATGAAGAAAGTTTACGAACAAATTAAATTAAATTAACTACCTAAATAATCTTATAAAATAAATAACGTACCTTAAAACTTAATTAGCTTCCTTCTCTTCCCTTCCTTCCTCGCCTCACTCTCACTCTCCAGATCTCTCCATCTCATTCTCCACGCACAATACCATCAATACACAACATGGATATATATAGATCAAGAGGGAATGACGGTGGATTATGAAATAATCCACGCCTTACACCTACCCCTTAATTGTACATTAGGTGGCAGCATATTTGCTGCCACCATTTTATTGTTTTTATTTTTTTTTTCTTCTAAATACTAATTTATTCATTAGGTTTATTTTTATTTTTACTTTTATTTCTCTTTTTTTTTTTTTTTTTCCATTCTGCACCTTTTTTGCCTCTTTTTTTTTTTTTTTTTTTTAACAACAATATAATATAATATTTTATTCATTATTTTTACATCCTTATTTTACTAATTTTTTTTAAAATCATAAATGACATTTTATATAAAACCTTTTATTTTGATAATTACATAATAAATTCATGTATCATGATTAATTAATTTTTATTTATTTATAATTAAATTCTAATATAAAATTTAGGATGTTACAACATCGATGTTGATAATATAAATTAGGCAACTTGATGATATAAATTGGTGAAAAATAAAAATTAAGAAAAATATGAGTTTGACAATTGTTAATTAAATATATTGAGAAAAAAATATATGATCATATCATGATGGAGGTTCTTAGTTTTAATTTTAGTTACCTTTTTTTTGGATAATATTGTGTTTTTTAACAACCATGATATTTTCCAGGACTAAAAGTATACTTGTCAAGAATTAATTTGATAGGCCATATAGGTCAAGTGGGTCTATGTATTATGAGTTGTGCATTTTTTAAGTTGGTCAAGAAAAACTAGCATGTTTCTGGGGTAATGTCCAAATGAATTGTAATTTTGGAATATTGTGCTTCCAATTGGCTAAGGAAAATATTTTTCCCTAAACGGAAACTTAATAACAGATCATGTAGCCTTTGGAACAATCTCAATTAGACTTTTTTAGATTAAGTAATGATTTTTCAAATTTAAGTAAAAAATCTAGCATGTAGGTTGCTATGTGAAAATGTGATAATAGCTTGAATGGCAAATAGGTGTGGTTGGAAAGGGTAGACATAAGTGTTATCTTTTAGGTTGAATGGTAATGAGAGTTAAATCAAGGGTAGAGATATGGTCAAACACTTGGACAAATTGTAATAAGATGGATGACCAAGGGTAAAGATAACAAACTCTAGTATCTTAAGATAATGAATAATTTGGATAATTAATAACTTGTTGTCCATGAATATGTAATTATAGGATTTTTGAGCAAAAAACAAAAAATTATAAGATTCAAAATCTGCCTAGAATGACCAAAGGAATGGGAACCAGTTCAAGAATTGGGAAGACCACTAGGTACTAACATTTTTCTCACATACTATATATGCCTCTCTACGCAGGTATGAACCGCTGTGTTATCTGTGTTGTGAACACGAGATAAGCAGTAGGGCCTAGTGGTCTAGTGGTTCCTTGGGTTGTGAACCTTATTAGTCATTCAGTTGACAAAGGCAGAGGTCTAGTGAAATTCTCAGTGATGTGAGAATAGATTGTTGGGTCCTATGGTTATAGTTGATGCTACACATTGTGTTTATCTATAAATGTTGAATGTGTTGTATGTACGTTTGATGGTTGGCTACCATATTCAGTATATGCATTCTATAGGAGAGGAGAGGTGACATCATGTAGTAGAAACATGGTGATTTTCTTCTAACGAGTTAAATGGGATACTATAAGTTACTAACAACACATAGGTGATGTCGTAATTTGAGAATTTGGAATTGGCGGTAGGGAGGGCAAGGAAAACATTATTCACTGTGAATTACGGATAACGAGATGCGACCCCACTAACTCATTACATGCGTCAACCTCTTATAGCCACATCCCAAATTTGTTAAATTTTACTTAGTACTCCCTCCCTCTTATGTAGGGTATAGTTGATTTTTTTTTTTTTTTTTTTTTTTTTTTTTTTGGGAAAATTACACACGGGTCCCAAGGAAGACAAAAAAATACAATAAGGTCCCATGGAATGACCAAATTACTCGGGAAGTCCCTAGGGACTTCGAGTAATTATTTGTCAATTGTAAATTACCATTTTGGACATATTCTTGGTGTTTATTTGTTTTTTATTGTGAATTAATGAAAGTGTTTATTTGTTAAATAATTTATATTTTTAAATATTAATGTTGATAACATTTATTTCATATATTAGAATTTTAATGTTTATAATTTACTAATTATATTTCTTTGAAAAAATCAAGGAAAAATAGTTAAAATTTGGAATAGTAATTTTCATGTCTTGGCCCTAGCCCTGGTACTATCGGGCCGGGCTTTAAAAAACATATGTTTTCTTTACTCCAGCCCTGTAGAGTCGGCCTGTTAGACGACCTGTCCAGTCGGGCGGCCGCCCGATTCCCACCTCTACCCGAGCCCCTATCATTCCAATTATTCACATATTAATGCCCATGAAAATTCTTGGGGCCCATTGTAATAATGGTGTGGTGTATGCACTCCACAGCTCTTCTGTTTGTTTGTTTTTTGTTTATATTAATGGCGCTGAAGGGTATCCACGTTAAAAGAGGGTTGGGTTTCTCTTCCCATCTTTTTCTTTCATTATCCCTCATCATCTTTAAATCATATCTATTCAATCAATATAATACTATTTTAACCTCTCTATCCTCTTCCCAATCAATGGCTCGATGGGGCCAATAAGGGAAAAGGATAAACAAAATTATGAGAAAATTCTCTCCCGTTAAAAGACCACATGAGGAAGAATATGAACCATAGGTAATCAAAAGGCGTTGGAGATTCTCTTTCGAAACTTATGAGAAGGAGCATGGAGAAGATAGTTGTGGGTCAGTCTCAGAGGATCCGGCTTATGTAGCCTTCCCATCAAAACAACGTTGTTTTTGCATAAAGGAGGGCAGTTATACCCTCTTTAAGAAAAACAAAAAGAAAAAAAAATTAAGAATACTAAAAAAATACTTGAGGATACTAAACAATACTGAAAAAATACTTCAAGATCTTGAAAAATTATCTTAGGATCCTGAATCATTTGTGTTATCGTGTTTGTGAACACGAGATAAGTAGTAGGGCCTAGTGGTCTAGTGGTTCCTTGGGTTGTGAACCCTATTGATCATTTAGTTGGGAAAGGCAGAGGTCCAGTGAAATACTCAGTGATGTGAGAATAGATTGTTGGGTCCTATGGTTAAAGTTGATGCTTGTACATTGTGTTTATCTATGACTTTTTTTAAAGAAAAATTTAATAAATTAAATAAGTTATTTAATCATATCATATGTTGTGTATCCTTATATTATATCAGTTTATTAGTCAAACTAACTAGTTTAAAAAAATACTCTAAAATAATTTAATTAGCTTCCTTAATCTTTCTAAAAATATCTTATATTTAGAACAAAGTCCGAAAAAATAAGATGTACAAAGAGGCTTAATGGGTGGTACGACTGCGTCTTGCGGCCCGTAGACCACAAAAATGGGCCTTGACTTGTCTTGATCCAGCTCCTTCGTCTCTCCTTCTTTCCCCTTTTTTTCCCTTCACCGTCAACCATATGCTCGCCTCATCGCTTCAATCCTCCGCCTCTCTCTCTCTCTCTCTCTGATCTCTCTGTCTCTCTAAATCCGCCATTAATATTTCATCAGCTAAACATCATGAAGGTGAGAATTTCTCTCCAAGTTCTCTTAATTACTAATCTCCTTCATATATGCGCAGATTTTTCTGATTCAATTTCCTCTCTTTCTCTTTCTCTGTTTCCACAGAAAGTTATTCTCAAGATTGAACTAGTCGACGACTCAATCAAGAGGAAAGTCATGAAAGGTGTATCTAGGCTTCCAGGTAATTAACCAAATCTGTTCTATTTTTTCACCACAATCTTCTTCCTCGTTTGAAATCAACCCTCGATCAGAAAATCCAGAAAGATCAATGGTTCTTTTTAATTTTATGCAGGGGTTGAGTCTGTGTCTGTGGATATGAAAGGCAAGAAATTAACCCTAACAGGCGACGTCGACCCTGAGAGCATAGTGGGTAAGCTGAGGAAATTGTGTCACACGGAGATAGTTTCTGTGGAAGAAATGAAAAAGGAGAAGAAGGAAGAAGAAAAGAAGACAAGAAGAAAGAAGAGAAGAAGGAAGACGAAAATGAACCAATGGCTGATCTTCTTAAGGCCTATCAGAACTATTATGGGAATCAGATGAGAACACATCCTACTTATTACGCCAAAAGTATGGAAGAAGATCCTAAAACTTGTGTTATCTGCTAAATTTATATGCATATTTGAACCAGTTTGATGCACAGTAAGTGTGGACCGATTTTCTATCCTAAAATCTCCACCAAATTTCTGATCTCTTTTTCCCCTTTTTCGGTTTTGCATCAAACTTGCGCACCACGACGCAAAATCAAAGTATGGACCGATTTTCCTCCCTCCTTCTTGTTCTTGGTCGTCGTCGTCTTTTAAATTTAACTAAAACAATCTTATAGTCATACCGAAATTGCTCGAAAACTCTCAATTTCAATTCAGTCTCATTCAATTACAAATCACGCTTTGTGAACGTTGAGTCTCCAGTAAGGTACGTCCAGAGAAACTATTTAACACAAAATATATCTTGACTCAATAACAAGAATCAAAGAAACCATATGAATTTGAACCTTGCATTTAAATTTATGCTCGTTGAATGTTTCCGCATTCATGAGAAGTTGTTGATTCTGTTTTCAGATTTATCCCCTGCGAAAACTGAACCACTATAAGTAAAATGATTTTTTGTTTTTAATGCGTATAACGGGAGAAATTCAAATGAAAGGTTTTCATTCTTTAGATTTTGTTTTTGTTATACGTGAAACTATATTTAAGGAAAATAAAAATGTCAGGGAGATGCCATTTAATTAATTCAGTATAGTTGTATTTTTTTCCTACTGAAAAGTGACTAGAATGTTTGCATCAAATGTTCTGGCATTTAAGGGCTACTATGGGGCTTTCTCTTTCTTTCTTTTGAACACACTATTTTGGGGAGAATCGCATGACAATCCCAAAAAGATCTCTTCATGTTGTTAATCTTGTGCCTCTGGGAGTTTCTTTATAATTTTGTAATTTTCCCTTTAGGATTTGCTTGCATTTTGTTAGGCTAGTAGTGCTGAAAACTTGACAAATTGAAGCATGTTCTTTCTTATTCTTGATTTTTGGCATTTCTCGACGGGAGTCTATCCATCGCATATAGGCTTAAAGACATCGTGGCATAACCATCGAATGGAATGATACATACAGACAAGGAAATCTCTTAGAAATTCCCTCATTAGCATCTGTGATTTGTATATCAGGAAGCGTGAGATTGTATGGTTTACAAAGATGGGCCGTCCTTTAGAGATGGAAGCTGACTTAGCAAATTGGGTTGATGAGAAGAATATACTTTCAGGACAAACGGTTCATCAGCTTGAGACTAACTACAATGATAGTGCTTTTGAAAAGGAAGCATTGCCAATTGAAAAAACTACTTTGTCCAGAGGAAATGAGGATGTGGAAGTTAATATAACTGGGTGTACAAAGTCTAGTGAACCTTTGATAAGGGAAGATACTTGTGATGATGATGATGCCACTGAGTGTTCAAGTTCTTTTGGAGATACAAGATCTGGCAAAGACAATGCTTCAGCATTCAGTGACATCATATATGTATGCCAAAGATCCATTCTCACCCATGTTTTATGGAGACGGTCTAATAAGGTATGTTTCAGTTTTAATTTTTTTGGGCATACTCCACTGCTCCTAAATTTAATGTGGTAGACAAGGGAGAATATATACTTAGAACCCTTATATTTAAGAATAGAGAGGGTGTATTCCTTTTCTTGTCTGCAGTAACTAGAAAGCAAAATTGGAAGAAAATAGAGAGGAACCTCATGTCTCATCCTTTTATTGTACTAGTTCCTTGTCATATACGTGCACTCAGGGCTTCATCATCTCATACTGTTGATTAAACCCATTAAGCAAGAAAAGTGGTGTTGTCTATCTACTTAGTCTTTTCATACCGTTTGTTTAATTGGGGTTGTCTTAACAATGGAACCGTTCAATGAAAGATATCTGGGGTTTGAGAACAATGTGGTACCCAGATTGATGTAAACTTTCTTATTTGAGTTTATCGTATTTTATGCGTTGCTTAGCTTGACATGCTAGCTTTGCTTGTTCTTCTATGGATCTGTTCCTCAGATTGGTGTAACTCTTGTTACTTCCATCAAATTTATCGGGCATATTACTTGGCCAAATCATGGATTCAATGCTTCATGCTAGCTCTTGCAATACAAAAAATTATTTTCGTTATCAGTTACCTTCAGTTCCCCCATTTTGGGTGAACCGTACACTTTATTCTCGTTTGTGTCTTTGATCCCTGAATGGCAGCTGCATCCAAATTCTTCTTCTTGTTAGTAGTGGCTTGATTTAAGTAGGATTCAAATTTTGATACTTTATTTGAACTATGAATAACTATAATAAATGGAATATATTTGCTGACTTCTTAGTCACACCATCTCCTGTATTTGAAACTCAGTTTACCTAATCTATGACTGATACCTTGATGTGAGAAGGTTCATAAAATAATTTTGCCTTTTTTGGTTGTGTCAGAATTCAGGTATATATAACTGTCCCTCTTTAGTTTCTACAAAGTATGGACTTAATTTCCCCATTGCTTCTTAATCTCTTCCTCTTCCATAACAAATAGTGATAGCGTTGGTAAATGCTTATGCTTGTTTTTTATGTTCTAAAAAGGTCTCATAGGTTTTGTAATACTTGATTTTTAATTTACCGAAAATAAATCTTGTATTTCATGAATATGTCAAACAGAGGGCTATGAATGACTGAATTCAAACAGATTTTCATCATTTTGCAGCTTACAATTTCCTTCGTCCTCTGATATATGCCTTTCTTTTTTATTCTAAAAGGAGCTTTATGTGGAACAAAGTAATTGGGAGCATCCCCAAGGAAATTGGCAATAAAAATGATGTTTTGAATCTGTCTTATTTATTCTTCGGCTTATTTTTGAAATCGTTAAGAAAACGAATTGATGCTAATGGGTTGGAATTTCTCTTCATTTTGACCAGCTCAAGCAATGGTTCAAGTGTATTGCATTATCAATCTTGAACAATATAGTAGATGCATTGTAAAATTTAGACTTTGTGCTTCACACTTCACAGAAGGTGGTAGGAACATACTTTCTAATTAATCTATGGTTTTTTCCTCTTCATAAGTGTCATCCACAAATTGTGTTCATTGAGCTAGCTGCTTAATGTGATTTGTGATTTTGGCTAAATTATTGTGGTTCCATGAAAAGATCTGGCTTATCTTTGTTTGCATTCTGGCATGTCATCTATATTGTGGTTCTATGAAAAATTCTGGCATTATGCATTATCTTAGTATTCCCCTATCTCAATTTTCCTTGTTTTGGTTAGATAATATAACTTTTTGGACAACAACTGTTTCAGATTCTCTTCGTCATCGCCAAACCAGATGTATAGGAGAGCCCAACTTCTGAGATTGAAGACTTAGAGCTCACAATTACAAACTCAGGCAGCCAAGCGATTCAAAGCTCCTAACTTGAGTAATGTAAGATTGAAGACTTTTCATACTGGTGATGATGATGACCAGACCGCTGCTGTTTAGACTTTTTTTTAGTTCATTTTGGTCACAACATTATAATGTGTAATATTTTGTTTTTGTTATGTAAACTCTTATGATTGTTACAATTTATTTTTATGATATATAAGTTTTTTTATTTTCTAATTTTTTATATTTTTTATGTAATTATTTTATTTTTTTGATTATTTATATTTTTTTAAAAAATTAATTGGCATTTTCCCTCCATTTTGCGTTGGAAACTTGTTCCCTCGCAAAATGGTGGATTTTGCGAGGAAAACACTTTTCCCTTGCAAATTCTGAAATTTGCGAGGGAGAGTTTCCTCGCAAATTTCGGATTTATGAGGGAAAAATTCTTCCATCGCAAATCCTGGAATTTGTGAGAGAAAAGATCATTTTTGTGACGGAAAATTAGTTTGTGAGTGCCATTTTTGCGACGAAACTTATTTCGCCGCAAATCGGTTTGCGACGGAAAATAGCTTTTTTGCGGGGGAAATTTGAGAGGGAAAAGATCATTTTTGTGACGGAAAATTAGCTTGCGAGGGCCATTTTTGCGACAAAAAAATCGGTTTGCGACGGAAAATTTTTTTTTTTTTTTTTTTTTTTTTTTTTTTGTAGTGATTTAGATTAATTTATTTAACTAGTTACCTCTCGCATATGCATCACCAAGATTGAAATTTTGATTGGAATCTAGTCTTAATAGATGAGTCATCCCATTCCAAATTGTCCCACTATCGTTCTCCTTGAATACGCGTCAACTTGAACATGGCATGGCTGGAATCAAGTGGTAACTTCTTTAGATTTGGACAACCATATACTTTGATGAATTTGAGCAAAGGAAAAGACAAGGGTATTTTGTGGATACTCTTGAGCTCGAGCAAGAGAGATAAATATAACACTACAAGAGAAGAGAAAGTAGAAGAATCAACAATCCCCACTCCTGTGGCTTCTTCCTTTATTACATCTTCCATTGAAGAGCAATGAAAGATTTGAAGGTATTGAAGGAGTGGAGCATACTGGAGCCATGTCACATGAGTTATTGAATGACATCTACTAATACTCACACCTTATAGCATGGTAAAACAATATGGGTCAAGAACCAATGAATCTACTATCTGACAATTTGGAAGCTGAAACCATTGCATTTGCCTAGCTCATTTTGGATATGAAAGGCAAAAATGAATTTATCTTAAAGTCCAGCTCATCAAGATGAATAAAATATATGCAATTTTGCAATTTTGTTGGCTCAAATAATATGTTGAAGCCACCTATTGTTGATATTATTATCCTTAGTTCCTCAATTTTTGGTAGGCACTCCACCTCCTTTAGAAGTTCTCTCTCTTTGCTATTCAGGTCATTATTTGTCTGTGAATAAAAGCTAAATGCTCTTAACTGTTGAAGACATGATATCACTCCCAAAGGAATGCTTGCATTACCACCAGATATTTTCAACTCAAAAAACTTTAAATTTCTCAACTTCTTTAACTGCATGGGAAATTTATGTGCCTCTATTTCTCCATGCAAAGAAAGATATTCCAAAAGAGCTAAGTCACCAATTTCTACTGGAAGATTTAAAATCCTACACACACGAAATTCCAAGCACTTCAATCTTCTCATATATCTGATATTTTGCAACCCTTTTATGATCTCACATTCCCTAACCAATAATGTTCTGAGATTGGGGCAAGTTGCGGATGGTACATGCCACTGATCACCTCCCATGATTGAAATCCTCTCAACAATATTCCACTTAACATCATCAGGGAGACGACTTTAGCATCTCCTTGTACAAGAACTTTTTTAATTCTTTTATCTTTATCACAACCTAACCACAATGCCATATCTCGAAGCATATCATGTATCACAACTACACCATCTTCAACACTGATCTCCAACAAGCACAAGAGCTTTAATTTTGCAAGTATAGACTCACAATCATCGCGCATGTCTTGAATGCTTTTTGTTGTATATCTATAAAGAAATCCTTCCCCTATACATTTATCAATGAGATCAAAAACTGAAATTCTATAATCTTCTGGGAATAAGGCACAATATAGGAAACAGTTCTTGCATACTTCATCCGGTAATGGGTCATAGCTAAACTTCAGAATAGAGAACACATTTGTCTCCAAATCTGAAGCAATCCAAGAAGACTCCAATAAATTCCTTTTTGAGCTTTTCCATGCTTCCATGCTCTTCACACTTGCCATAGCACTTCCTACAACAATCAATGCAAGGGGTAGCCGTTTACATTCCTTGCCATCTCCTCTGCTAGTTTAGGAATGCTTGGGGTGTGAATTTAGAGTTTCTTCACCAACTTTCAAGAGAAATAACTCAAGCGCTTGTTTCTTTGGCAAAATTTCTACCTTGAATTTCTTTTGAGCATGCAATTTTTCACATATGTTCTCAAGACGTGTGGTGAATAACATTTTGGATTGGAAATTGGTGTCCTTTGGATATGACACTCCTACAAATTTCAACTCGATTTCCTCCCATATGTCATCCAATAATAAGACAAATTTCTTTTGTTTGAGGACTCCATAAATCTTTGCTGCTTTTTCAAAATGATTACTTGCATTGACTCCAATCATCATTCCCAATCTTTATAAATTTTCTAATATTGTCCATAATGCTATCTAAATTAGGCTCTTTGGATATGACTACCCACATCACAACATCAAAATCCAACCTTCCCTTTCCAAGTTCATTATTAATTTTCTTGAGAAGGGTACTTTTTCCCACCCCGCCCATGCCATATAAACCAGTAACACCAACATTTTCTGCTTCAATACTACTCCACACCTCATCAAACATTAAATCCAATCCCACCGTCTCATCTGGAGGCATCTCAATTGCTTTGGCTGGTACTTTATGAGCAACTAAGAAATCTTTACTGAAGATTGTCCCCTCAGTTGTTAAGTTCATCTACACTCTTGAGCATCTTAGAACACCACCCCTTAGGGTCCCTCACGATTGCGTCCTTGGTATAGAGCTTTTTAAAGAAATCATGGGCCATCAATTTCAAAGTGTCATGATCTTCAATCCATTCCCCTTCATCGTTTTTTATAGCTCCAATTCTCTGTTTCTTCCTTTTAACCATGGTTGAGGCGTGAAAAAACTTTGTATTTTTGTCACCTCCTTGAAGCCATTTACTTTTGGATTTTTGGAACCAGACAATTTCTTCCTGAGTTGCCACTTTATGGTATTCTTCCCATAGCTTTCTTTCAAGGCAAAATAAACCACTTTGGAGATTCATTTTCCCGCTTCATCAATGCCCTCTAAGCGCCTCATCAACTAATTTTTCTTCTTGGTAAAATTTCCCACACGGTTCTCATTCCACTCCAAAGCCGATTCTTTAAAGTTGTAAAGACTATCGAGCTAGTTATTCTCCTGCCAGGCTTCAACTGTGATATCTTTGAAGTCATTCTCAAGGGACCAAGCAATTTGATAAGAGAATAAATTCTGAAAACGTTTGCGTCGGTGAGAGGGGTTAGAATTCACAACCACAATCCTATGATCGATTGGTGGAGTTGGGAGAACATTACGCCGCTTGAAGTTGGTGACCAATCCAATCTTTCCTTTAGGCTCTGTCTTTCCCAAGTAAATTTCTCCCCTTGAAAGCTTACTTCAATAAGCCCTGTATCATCAATACAATCCCTGAACTGTTGCATTGAGGTCCATGATGGGACAATCCCTCCCAATTTGTCCCTTGGGGAAAGATATGCATTAAAATCACCAAGGACTAACCAAGGAAGGGTAGAGCTATTGGCTAAAAGATGGAGGGAGTCCCATAAATGTGCCTGCCAATAGAGTTAGTTTCACTATAAACCACAGTGATAAGGCTTGAAAAATTATTTACTTGATTGTAGACTTGACAGTGGAGCATTTGGGTGGTAGAGGATAAATAGGTAATATCAAAATTTTCCTTGTCCCACAAGAGCTAGATGCCCCCGGAAAACCCACTAGATTCCACACGAATCCAATGACTAAAGCCAAGCTTACGACAAACATTATCAGCTCTAGTACTGCTAATCCGAGGCTCCAGAAGACAGAGAATATCAATGTTAAATTTTTTGACAATATCTTTAACAACTATTGGGAAGGTCCATTTACCGCCCCCTACAATTCCATGAGGCTATAATCATTAATATATATATATATATATATATATTTAAAATGTAGGGGAGCATATACTGTTGGGATCCGTACACATAGCGGAATTATAAAACTTTTACGAATCTCAGAGAGGATCGTTCAACCGCGTTTAAATCAAGGTAGAAAAGAACAGAATCATATCTATACGAACCGGTGTGCATCTCATTCTATTTGATCAAGTGGGCTACCTTCTCGATCAACGAAGTTGACTCTACGAATCACCTCCCTACCGGTATCCACACGAATAGCACTCGAACACGGACGACGGCGTGCTAGCGCCTTCAACCTTGTGTCTCTCCTTTTCTCTCTAGGGTTTCTTTGCGGCTTCTCTAATTCATCCGTACTCTCAATATGACTAGATCAACATCTATTTAAAAAGTTTCTAAAACCCTAATGAGCCGTATTAAAATATTCCAAAATTAATCTAATTAATCTTGAATTTGGAATCTGAATTAAAATAATATATTAATTAAAACTGTCCATCGATCTAATTAAATATATTTATTTAATCCAAATTATGAGCCTTGATTTAATTTATTTTTATAAATTAAATCCGAGATATGATATCTTTCTATTTAATTAAATTTGAGATACTATATCTCAATTCAATTAAATACGAGATACTATATCTTTATTCGAAAATTAAATCCGAGATACAATATCTTAATTTATTATAGTTATTTAATTTATCAAATAAATTAAATACTATATATAATAATATTATTATTTATAAATAATATCATTATTATTTTCAATTTATACTATATTATAATATAATATGATATGATATGATATGATATGATATGATATGATATATATATATATATATATATATATATATCAACCCTAGATTAAAGTATTCATTAAATTTTAGGCATATCTAAGATTCAATGAATCTGGACACTATTGCTCGTGTTGGGCTATTCTTTCATGCGATTCTGCAGGCCCACATAAGATTGGCAGCGGGCCAATACTGTACCAGCCAAAGTCACAAGCGGCCTCTAGCAAGACATTGCGACTACCCAATTTATATGGGGATCGATGATACTATACAACCTATCGTACAACCATGTCATGTCCCTTTTGTCACGCTATAATTTGGCTAAGGATGAGGCATGGATCATGTCAACTTCCTGTTCTTGATCATTACTTTCTCGATTCTTGAGTAGTCTAATTGAAATGGAAACTCCTTTCCATCGTAGTATGACCATATGTTTCTTAGACTCACTCATCGAGGGGCCTAGTATTATTTCTCTACAAATGTGAGAGACAAATTCCATCTTGACCATTCACATTTCTCTGCATGAAAACCACTGATCCCAATCATAGCCTTAATTATCACTCGGTCAAAGGTGACTTTTGACTAGGTCAAAGATCAGCGACTTCCCTAGTAGAGTAAGAATTAAGGCATCCTTCCAAGGACGACAAAGACCCATCAACCTTTCATTTGACATGCTTAGCTTTGGTAAGGAGTCAAGGAGAATTTTCTGCTCCTCAATAAGAGGTGGAGAAATCTCCTTCTCCTCACAAAGCCATTCTTTCATTTGATCCTCCAATTCCTGAGAAAACACCTCTTCTTTCTCCAAAAGTTTGCTTCTATAGGAAATTTGGTTCCTTTGATAAGTAGGATGTGGAGGCAGCAAATTGCAATTTTCCTTAGCCTTCTTACTTTGCAACATCATTACCGATACCCTTCTTTCGTCTGTCCCCCTGCCTTTCCATTGTCACAACTACACCAAAATCTCAGAGGACAGCAACAAGAGCAAGAGTAAGAGGGCACAAATCGAGCATGACTTCTATGAATTGGCAGCAAAACGCCCAGAACAAGGATTCCCAACATAGAAACGGACAGAGATCCAAGACTAAAATCACAACTCAAATAAAAAGCACTCATCCATTTCCAGAACCCATGACGAAGCTAAATCTGAGAATTTCTTTCTCAAAAATTAAGTCACTGAACCACTAAAGAAGCACAAAAACCAGAACCAGAACCTCGACGAGCTATGATGGAGTCGACCGGCAAAAATGAAGCAGAAAACAGGGGAACCGAACCTCGACGAGCTATGGCGAAGTCGATCTTGGGCGCCGGGCCGACTTGGACCCAGAAGGAACTCGCGCCCGAATCGAGCTCTCCTTCTCACGGGCGAACGGTGGAGGAAAGGCGAGGCGCAGAGACGATAGAGGAGAGGCGAGGTGGAGGTGGAGTGTGGGGGAAGGCCCTCTCATAGCGAAGACCGTCGAAGTGGGCAACAGTCCGAAGCCGTAGCAGGTAACAGTCAGAAGCAAGCACAGTTACCAAGAGAGAGCTTCTCTCTCTTCGCGGAGCATATTCGGCCCCACTTTTTTATGTTAATATTCTTTACTTAATGCTCACTATAAAAGTTTATTTTGCTTCACGCGATGTACTCCTTGTGCCGCCTAGATAGACACAAACCAATAATAATGCTTTGTAATAATAAAATGCTATGAGCCTTAGCTGAATTGTTGCTTTACAAAACTTTCTTTGGTTTGTTCGAGTCATTACAAAATGCTATCGGCTAGGTTC
This sequence comes from Acacia acuminata, assembly GCA_019022655.1. Taxonomy (NCBI): domain Eukaryota; kingdom Viridiplantae; phylum Streptophyta; class Magnoliopsida; order Fabales; family Fabaceae; genus Acacia; species Acacia acuminata. The sequence continues at coordinate 1,774,982 of JAFJYI010000127.1, read as the reverse complement.
ATCCACTATCAATAAAAAACAATACAAGATAGCGGTTAATTAGTAGTCGCTATATTAGAAAAAAACGCTACCATTTGTTGCATTCCTAGAGGTCATGGAACAAACAATTACTAAAGGCCCGTTTGGTACGGGAAAATTTGAAGAGGGAAAGGAACTTAAAAGAGGGAAAGGAATGGGAGGGAAGATTGAGAGGGAATTTAAAAAAAATGAGATGTTTGGTAAACATGGAAGAGGGGAAGGAAGATAATAATTTAAAATATCTAAATATAAATAGAAAATATGATTTGTCTAAAATACCCCTTAACCTAAAAATATCTTCCTCCTCCTCTATCCCTCACTCTTGTGGCCGACACTCAACCAAGAGAAAAAAAAACCGATTCCTCCTTCATGCTTCTCTCTCTATGCATGCCTCTTTCATCCTTCTCTATGATCCATGCTTCATACCTCTCTCTCTCTCTACGGCAATCGCTAAAACAAAAACAAAAGAAAATTGAATCCCAACTTCATCCATTTCTCTCAACGGTGAAAACGAAGGATGAGAATGAGGAAGGGGATGAGAACGACGAGGGAGGAGGCGAGCGGCGCCACAATCATGAGAGCCAGTTGCGAGGACATGGAAGAAGATCAGGGTACCATTGTAATTTTCCAGGAAGGAAGATGTAATCCCACCAATATCCGAGGGATCTCATCTTCCCTTATACGTGGGAAGATTGCTGGCCGCTGGAAATCAGATCTCGGAAGACGACGCAACCAAACGGACAACGGCATGGAAGATTCGCCATCTTCCCTTTCCTTCCCAAATATTCTCCATAACAAACGGCTCCTAAGTGGTCATGCTTTGATGCGAGTAAAACTAATATTTGAGTTTTTAATGATGCAATCAACATCTATTATTATACGTACATGTGGATCATCTAAGCTACTAAGTCCTTGAAATATATATATGTATGTATATATATCTCGTATGTGTATATATTTTACTTTTGTTTTTTAAAATAATTATGTGAATTATTATTTTTACATAAAAAGGTTTTAATCATTGACCGAAAACAAAACTCCGACCTACCCACCGGCGGAGCGTGGTTGGGGATGAACCCCACCAAACATTAGGGAATTTTACAACTTTGCATTCCCTACTGCTCTTTGAAATTTTAAAGGTCCATGAGAAAATATTTATGTTCAATTTTTTGTTTTTTTTTAAGTGATATATTTAAGTCAAATCTTATATATTCAAACTCAAAATTTGGAACCCATTTGACTCAATAAGAAAATCTTGTGAGTGAATCCAACAACAATAACAAATTAAAGTTAATTTATAAGATTTGCTCACAAATTGAAAAAAATAGAATTTTATCAAATAATTGAGATAACATATGCATAATAATATTATAACTTAATATTATTAACTTAATAATAATATTGTTCTTAATAATTTAATAATACATACGTTTACAACCATCCCCACTCATCCATCGTGTTCCTCTTTATTTCCTCGGACGTGATACATCCTATCGATCTAGTATCCTCGGTCAAGGTTAGTTAGTCATATCAAGAATACTTGTCATCTCTTATGCCACCACCGATATACCGTAATGGGGAGGTGTTCGTTCAAAATACTCAACTCAAGATTTGGGCTAGGAATGAACGCACCTATGACTACAATGTCACGTTAAATCTCTTCCACACAACCCAATATAACCCATAGCAAAAAAAAAAAAATATCGCTATAATTTTCAAAAACATCTTAAAAAATATTATATGAGAGTGACTATTGTATGGTCAATATCGGTCTTCTAAAACTTCATTTTTAACACTTAATTAATGTTTACCTTTAATAAAAAAAGGACTAAATTACTTAATAAAGACAAAGTTTACAAACAAAATGTGTGTTGGAGGGGATTTTAGGCTCGTTTGGGAGTTACTTTTGGAAATGATTTTCACCATTTATGAGGTAAAACCTAGGTTTTGGAGAATAGCTTCTGAAGAATGATTTTTAGATAATGATTTTGGAAAAAAATGATAGTGTTTGGATGTTTTTATCGAATAGCTTTTGGGGAATCAAATTTACCAAAAAGGACATTAGCTTTTTGAATAATTGCATTTAAAGGATAAAATTGTATTTTAAATATTATAAACATTTTATTCAATAATAAATACCAAAAATTACATAAAATTGTTAGAAAAAAAAATAAATTTCTACCATTAAAAAATTATGCAACATGCTAAAATATTAAACCAAAATTCATTCGGATGAATTGGAAAGTATAATCTACAACTTGTGTGTATCGGGGCGAACTCAGTTGGGAGGATAAACTGTTTATGTTCCACATTTCGAGACCAAAAACGAGAGTTATAAATCACTATAACCAACAGTGAGAGCTTAAATCTCTACTTTTCCTACCCGCGCACTCGTGTGGGAGCCTAGGTCTCTCGCCAAGCATGAGAGTGGTAAGGGTGGTCGTATGGAGGGGATTGGCACGGTGTTAGGTGGCTTGGAGGGTAATCAGAGCATCATCGGGTGGTCTGGACGTGGATTCGAGTCCAGGTGAAGAACAGCTCCATCAATTTCGGTTGGTGTGGAGGGAAGATCAGTTTGATTCGAATGGAGGAGTTCCAAATCTCAAATCCACTGGTGTGGCGAGAAGCGAAAACGGAACGGATTCTAATTGGTAAGGTTGTGTCCAACAAGACGTATACCAGAGCGGCACTGAAGGCAATCCTGAGGAAGGCATGGAACCTGTCGGAAGGTTTCGATGTCATAGAAATCAACGGCAATGCCTTTATGTTCAAATTCGTAGCCAACGAGGAATTCGATAGAGTCTTACGAGGTCGATCGTGGTCGATAAATGGATTCTTATTGAATCTTATGGAGCGATCGAAGTATAAGACATGTGAGGAGTTCGATTTTAGTCGAAGTCCAGTATGGATTCAGATGCATAATGTACCGATGGAGGCGTGGTGTCTGAAAAATGTGATCACGATTGGAGGCCATGTCGGTGAGGTTGTGCTAGCAGAGGACCCTTGCTACAATGGCAGGTACCTACGGGGATTCTTACGGGCCAGAGTACTGCTGAATCTGAAGAAGCCATTGGCCTATGGCTTCTGGATGCCAAGACTGGACGGTAAGGATGTCTGGATTTCGATTCGTTATGAAAAGTTGCAGTGTTTTTGTTATCACTGTGGAAGGATTGGGCATGATAATCGAAACTGTAAATCTGAAAGACTGAGTCAATTATTAACCTAGAGGAGCCTCGGTTTGGGGCTTGGCTTACCACTAAGGCATGTCGGAGTTGGGATGAGATGATGGTAGTGGTTTGTAATGACTGGTCTGAGGTGAACCAAGTCAGGATAAGAAAGGAGGAAGCGATTCAGAGGAAGAATGATGAGATCAAGCGTAAGGTCGAAGAGGTTCTGAACACGGAAGATGATGACCTATTCGTAATCAGGGTAGATAAACCACTGACTGTGAGTAAGGAAGGGAACCAAGATAGGACCTCAACTACGTGGGAGCCTGGTGCTGTGGAGAACCTGAATGGTGTCAGGAAGGAGCTGAAGGATGCTATGAGAGAGTATGGAGTAATCAGATCCGATGATGTGGGTTTAGGGAAGCAATCCTCTCACTGTGAGGATGGAACGTGGAAGATTTCACTGGTGGCTTCATCCGAGAGTGCTAAACCTGAGGTGGACAGATTTGGTTGCAGACCTAAAAAAGGCTTGTAGTACCCATGAAGATAACTCAAAGGCAATGGTAGTGTATGAAAGAAGTGTGCTGGGGGATGTAATCAATAAAATAGGAAGTCTCGGACTGAAAAGGAATGTAGAGGAGGTGTGGGAGACGTCTAAGGCCAAGAGGCTTAAATCAGTGATAGCAGTACCTGATTTCAAGCCTGAAATCTTTACATATGCTGAGAATCTAAAGAAAGCTAAGGCCAAAGCTCGAAGAAATGCCAAGAGAAAGGAAAGGGGAACCTTAGTGGGAAGGTTGGAGGAAGGTATGGAAGTGGAAAATGAGGAGAATGGAGCAACAGGTGACTCGGTAATGGATTTTGGTTTTGTGTTCAAAGCTGGAAGCAGAAGAAGAACACGTGGTGTAGCTGAGGGTGCAGGTGGCTGGCCTTTAACAGCCACCAAGTTGTCATGAAGCTCATTTCTTGGAACTGTCAAGGATTAGGGAGAGCCTTGACAGTGAAGAATCTGAGGGATTTAGTGAATAAATATAGGCCCCCAATACTCTTCCTAATGGAAACGAAAATGTGCAGTGGAAAATTAAAAAGAATTAAAAGCAAGTGTGGTTTTAGGCAAGAGGTGGTAGTAGAACCAAGGGGGTTGGGCTGGAGGGCTTGCGGCAGTGGCATGACTCTGTTTCACTTACGGTTTGTTATCGGTCAAAAAATATAATCCATGTCTTGGCTGAAACTAGCAGCCTACTGGTGCCAAAGGTCATTTCTTTCGTTTACAGCCCTCCAAAGGAAGGTGAGCGACAGATAGTTTGGAATATTTTGCGGAGATTGGCAGTAAAAGGGGGTGATTCATGGCTGGTGGTAGGAGACTTTAATGATCTGTTATCACAGGCTGAGAAGGAGGGTGGTAACCCAAGATCGATGCACAAAATCATCAATTTTCAAGCTCTGGTTTCAGATTGCAATCTGCTGGATCTGGAATTTAAAGGCTCAAAATTCACACGGAGTAATAAGCGACTTGATGGCCCGGTTCGAGAAAGACTGGATAGGGCTCTCGGCAATATTGAGTTTAGGGAGGAATTTGACCATGCTATGGTAATCCATATGGATCCTATTGGCTCATATCACCATGCTTTGCTAGTTGACTGCTGTTATAGTGAAGAGAAGAATGCCAAAACATTTCAGTTTGAAGCCAATTGGGTCCAGCACAAAGATTTCTTAATGACTGTACATGAAGGGTGGAATGACGTAGATGGTGTGTTAGAAGACAGGGTCCTGGATATTGTTAGAAGATTGCGGGCTTGTCAAAAAAAGCTTGTGATATGGAGCAAGAAAGAATTCCCTAATTTCGGAAAAGTGATTGATCGGTGAAAACCAAATTGAGTAGATGCTATTCAGGATGCATGTCACCAGTGAGACTAGATGAGGCTGAAGAGCTAGTAAAACAGATTGAAGAAATGTGGAGGAATGAAGAGTCTTACTGGTGGCAGAGGTCCAGAGTATCATGGCTGAGCTGTGGTGACAGAAACACGTGTTTTTTTCATAGCACGGTCGTCCAGAGACGTCAAAGGAATAAAATCCTAAGACTCAAGGATGAGAGTGGGAAATGGTTAGAGGACAGCGATGAAATCAACAGAGCTTTTTAGTGATTTTTACCTGAAGTTGTTCCAAACAGTGGGGACCGATCTCTAGATCAAGCCTTATCGTATATAAAAAAAGGTAGTAAGCGAAGATGACAATATGCTGCTGATAGATCAGGTGTCAGACCAAGAAATTGAAAACGCAGTATTTCAAATAGGTGCCAACAAGGCCCTTGGTCCAGATGGATACTCAGCCTGGTTTTATCAATCGGCTTGGAATGAAATTAGCAAGGAGGTGTGCGAAATGGTGCAGCAATTCTTCAACGATAAATCTGACTTACATCTGCTCAATGATACTAATATAGTGCTGATTCCAAAGGTGGAAAAACCAGAAGGGGTGAACCATTTTAGACCTATTGGCCTATGCAACGTGTCCTACAAGATCATAGCGAAGATAATGATGAATAGGATGAGATCACTGCTATGCAGAATCATTTCACCCCACCAACGCGCTTTCATTGCCGGAAGAATGATACAGGATAATATTATTCTTACCCATGAGGCGTTTCACTACTTGAAGCACAAGAAGACTAGCAAGAAGTAGGAGTGTGCTGTCAAGATAGATATGAATAAAGCTTACGATCACATTGAGTGGGACTTCCTCAAAGAAGTGATGTTGAAGATAGGGTTCTGCAATAGATGGGTTAGTTGGATTATGAAATGTATCTCATCGGTGCGCTTCATTTTAAAAGTGGATGGACGGAGCATAGATTCTTTTAATCCGGAAAGAGGTGTTAGGCAAGGAGACCCGCTATCGCCATATATGTTTATATTAGCTTCGAGGTACTATCAGTGATGCTACAAATGCATATTGAGAGGAAGGATTTGGCTGGTGTGAAGTTAGCTAGCAAAGCTCCAGTGCTGTCGCATTGTTTTTTCGCTGATGACGCAATCTTATTCATGAGAGCAGATGAGATCAATTGCAGGGTTATCAAGAGAATATTAGATGTTTACTGCAAGGCCTCAGGTCAGGTTGTAAATTTGGAAAAGTCTAGTGTTTTCTTTTCAGCCAATACACCAACTGGGGTTAGAGATTCTGTATCAGCTTGGTTGGGGATTAAACACTCGGACAAGGCTGGGAAATATTTGGGCCTGCCAATAGTATGGGGACGCTCCAAGTCTGCTTCACTAGCTTATGTAAGGGATAGGATTGGCCTGAAATTACAGGGATGGAAGCAAAAAGTATTATCGTTCGCTGGTCGTGAGATTTTAATTAAAGCAGTTGCAAACTCAATCCCCATTTACCCGATGACGTGCTTCCTCTTTCCAAAAAAACCGTGTGTGGAAATAGATAGTCTCATCTCCAACTTTTGGTGGGGTCAATGGGAGGATGCGGGAGCCATTCATTGGAAAAGTTGGAAGAGAATGACTATGAAGAAGAATGAAGGAGGATTAGGGTTCCGTGATCTCCTTTGCTTTAATAAGGCTCTACTAGCGAAAACGGCTTGGAGAATGCTTGAGCGGCCTGATGATGTTTGGTGTAAAACGCTAATTGGAATATATTTTCCCAAAGGTAATTTTCTCAATGCAGTAAAAGGTAGCCATGCGTCGTGGGGTTGGACCAGCTTGCTAGAGGGGCGTGACCTGCTATTAATGGAGCTATGCTGGAAGGTTGGTAGTGGTCATCGAATTAATGTATGGGGGATCAATGGATTCCTGGGCTGGAAAACTGCAAGCTACACCGTGAGGACCTGACAGAGGAAGAGGAAAAGATGAGAGTGGCGGATCTGATATGTCAGGGCAGGTGGGACCTTAGCCTTATTCAAGCGAGAATTTCTGAGGTGGAAAAGGATATGATTCTTAAGATCTCAATCCCTGTCAGCCAGTATGAGGATCGGGCAATCTGGTGGAAGAATAGGGATGGCATATACTCAGTGAAATCTGGATATTCTGTAGCAAAGAACATCAGTAATGGAGAAAAAATCAGAGACCCAGGCTCGTCTTTCAATATTCCTAAGCTACTATGGAAGTGTGTCTGGGGGCTTATTGTTCCACCAAAAATTCAGCACTTTATTTGGAGAATTGGCGCCGGCGCTGTAGCAACTAGGGAGGCCCTCTTCAAGCGCAAGTGTGCAGGTAACCCCCTCTGTCCTATATGCTTGTGTGAGTCTGAATCCGTTGAACATATGCTATTCCTCTGTCCCTGGACGCGTCATTGCTGGTTTGGATGTCCCTTGGGTCTCAAATTTAGTAAATGGAATATGTCACGTTGTGAGATTGTACTATATGACATGTTGCATGGTAAAGGGAATCTGGATGAATATGGGAAGGCGATGTTTGCCACCATGTGTTGGTGGATTTGGAAGAAACGATGTAATTGGGTTTTTCGAGAGGAAAAGCCTGTTGCTAAGGAGGTGGTCCAGTTGGTGTGTGTGCAAGTAGAGGAGTTCTGGAGGAATAAGGCAAGGGTGGGAATGACGGGAAAGAAAGTTTTTGAAGAAGGTGTGGTGAGGAAGGAGAAGCGGTCTGCACCTCCAGTGGATGTGATAAAGTTTAATATTGATGGATCATATAAGGCGGACACTAATGAAGCTAGCATTGGGATTGTTTGCAGGAATTGCATGGGTCGGTTTGTAGGAGGTGTGGGGAGTGTTATGGATTCGAAGTCACCTTTCATGTCTGAATGCATGGCGCTGCATGAAGCCTTACAGTATAGAAATAGATTTAGGAACAACCCAATTATAATTGAGACAGACCGTGAGTCTCTGTACAGACATATAAAAAAGAAGTCAGCGGTAGGATGCGAGTGGGAAAGTTGGGAGTTGCTAATTGACACTCTTGGATTGTGGAAGTCAATGAAGGGGATTACACTGTCCTTGGTTTCTAGGCAAGGAAATAGAGCTGCTAATTGTGTAGCAGCTGAGGCTAAAAAAAGGATGTATCAGCACTTGTGGACCTTATACCATCCTTTTTAGGTGAAATTTTGCTTCATGACATTGTGCAATCTGGGGTTTCTGGTTCTGACTCTCATGTTACACTGGACAGGGAAGGAGTTGGCTAATTGCTAACTCTGGAACTGATATAGTTGTTGCTTTTACTTGTTTTCATTGGTTAGGGTGTGATAGGTTGTAATTGATAGGTTTTTGAGAGATGGGGTTTCTGGTTCTGACTCTCATGTTACACTGGACAGGGAAGGAGTTGGCTGATTGCTAACTCTGGAACTGATATAGTTGTTGCTTTTACTTGTTTTCATTGGTTAGGGTGTGATAGGTTGTAATTGATAGGTTTTTGAGAGATTCTTGGCTTCGGCTATTAGTGTGTGTAATGATTGTTTTTGTGGTAATAAAATTGACTTTTTCGGGCAAAAAAAAAACAGTGAGAGCTTATTTTCCCGCAATAGAATGTGCTTTAGCAAGAAGAATGCCGTGGTTGAGTGCCAATGCTGATGCTATGTTACCCAAAAAAAGAAAAGAAAAAGATACTACATTGATACGGGGAAGATCATAGGCATTTTGGGGTTTTTGCGGTGATAGTGAGGCCAAAAGGTTGGTAGAGAAAGTTAAAAGTAAAAAAAAGTTGGATTTACCAAAATCTAGGTTTTGGACCCAAAACCTAGGTTTTGAATCCAAAATGACTTTTTAAAAAAAAAGAGGTGTTTGGTAGGGATGTAACAAAATCTAGATTTTGGACAAAACCTAGGTTTTGAAATTCACTCCTCGCAATTCACTCCTCGCACGCATACTCCTCCACTCCTCCATCGCCGTCCCGCATGACCAAGAGCAAGAGACAAGAATCTTGGCCTCTCGCCTCTCACTCGTAGGCGGACGCGAGTAGAAGAGAAGGGGGCATGTAATTTTTGACATGAAATTACAAAAATAACCCGCTTTTTCCCCCTTCCATTCTTTCCTCAACAAAGCCCGCGGTCTACTCCTTGTTCCTTCAATTTTTCATCGAGAGTGCGAGATCCAGAAGCTCGGAAGTCCATCGCCACTCACCTCTGTGACTCCGTCATCCATACTCCATCAGCACGACCCAGAAGTTCGGACCCAGAATTCCTATTCATGATTTCAAGACTGCGTAGGAGGACTGAGGATTGAAGAAACGCGTCCCTCGCTTGACGAAGAGAAACTGAAACAGATTTACTACATCAACAGGTAAGACTAGTCTCAGATTTTGATTTTATTGAATACTTATAATTTGATTTGCCTTTTGTTGAAAAATCTGAATCGATGCCTTCATTGATTTTTTTTTAGATGTGACTGCTCCTTACGTTATGTGATTTAATCATTTTGCATTGGAGATTTTGGATGTCGATTAATTTGTTTTGCATCAGATTTAGATATTCAATTGAAGCATGTGATTTAATTTGTTTTGCATCGGAGATTTCGGATGTCGATTAATCTGTTTTGCATCAGATTCAGATATTCATTTGAAGCATGTGATTTAATCTGTTTTGCATTGGAGATTTTGGATACTCATTCTACGTTTTGATTTATGTTGCACTAATCTCTTGGTATTAGACTATTTCAATTTTTAGATCGGAGTTTGGTTTCAGGTTTTCATGGTTTCACGCTTCACTGTCTGCCACAAGTTTGCCATGACTTAAAATGAACCGCATTCATGTTTTGTGGAAGTTATTCTATGATCTGCTTCATCTATGCATTCTGATAACTTGTCTCTGCAGCATAATAATCTATTATTTTTAACTTCCCTATCCTGCTAAATGTGGTCATATAGGTTGGCTTAGGGGATTTATTACCGATTATGGAGTCCCACCGTTGGTGCTAGTGTGACCGCCGTATCTTACATACCGATCAAGGAGGTCCCAAAGGGGATCCCTGTGCGACTCTTTAGTCCAAATCCATGGTCTCCGGTGCATACTCAAATTGGACAGTTATCAAGGTTATCTTGAAATTTTAAGTTTACATATTTCTCTGAGTGCAATGAATACTTTAACTATATGGAAAACCAAATTCTAGCTTTTCCTCTCAAAAGTGTTGCTTTGGTTGCTCATGCTTGTTCTTGTGCGGAAATGTTGGATGTTCCCGCTTGTGTATATTATTGGAGCATTTATACCAGGAACTATGATTGCTGTACTTTACTACTTTGATCACGTGTTGCCTCACAACTTGCACAACAGAAGGAGTTCAATCTCGAAAAACCTTCTTCCTATCATTATGACCTTCTTCTTTTGGGCTTTTTGGTTAGCCATTTAATTGAAATAATAAATTTTATTGCAATTCCACTTACAACAAAGAATATCCTCATTGTTACATGTAACAAATTAATGATTTTTTTGGGGACTCTTTCATATTTCTTGCCGAGACTTTGTTGTGCGGGCTTATTGGAATCCCTCCTTCCAATGGGGTCATTCCACAATCTCCAATGCATACAAAAAGCTTAGCTACTCTAAAACATCGTAATACCATCTTTACTTACCTTTGAACAGAAATCTTTCATCAGATTAAACAAAGTTAAGTCATCTTTATATTTATTCAAGCATGTAGTTCAAATCAGATTTTATCATTGAATGATTATTATTCCTGTCTTGGTATGTTCTTACTTTGCGTCTTCTTGGATTGTGCATCTTTGTTAGTATAAGCCGAGTTTTGAACTATTAAGCCATGATATTTCTCTTCTAACAAAGACTTTAGTCTTGTTTTTCTCTTTATATTCTTTTATTTTTTTAATGCATTTAAAGCTTTACTTTTAAAAAAAAAAAAATTTGGGGGCGCCCCCCCGAACCCCCACATCCCCCGCCAATGGTGCCCCCTTCCATAAATTCCTAGATCCGCCCCCGGACGTCTCGGTCCATTGGCGGTCACCGCTAGATTCGTATTGAGGTAAGTTTTCTTCCGTTTCTATTCGGTTTTCCTCTAGTTTCATCGTGAGTTTCGTATCTCACACTCTGTCTCACCAATGGAGTACTTGGTAACATTCTTGTAGATAATACTCCCTCCGGTCCTAATTATAGGAACACTTTTATAGTGTAATTTACATTATAAAAGTGTTCCTATAATTAGGATCGGAGGTAGTAATAATTATATCAACAAAACATAATATTATTTTCATTTCCGTTTCAATTCTTTTCTGTTTGTTCATGTATATGATTTTGATGCATATATGAATAGATATTGCCTTGGATTTGCTTAAAAAAATGCAAGGAGCTGCTTTTTGCTAAGGTCAACATTTTTCACTCAACAATTGAGTTTATTGCGATACATCTTCTTGACAAAAGTCAACTCCCGTTCGAAGCGATGGGTCTATGACTGTGAGTACATATTATTACTTTCCACTGTTTTCTTTTTTCCCTTACAATTTCCTATATGCTTGTTTCCAGATTTTAATTATAAACTAAGCTAAAATGCTAAATTATGATGATGAGGATAAAGGTGGTGAAGATGCCGCAGTTATTTTTAACTACCATTCGTATAATAACTTTGTTTTGGTGGTGTTATATTCTTCAATATTTTGTTACACACACTCACTCCAAAATAAACTTCGGTTACACAATAAGTATGCTACAATTAATAATGATTCTTGAGAGTATTTAGATTTAGTTTTATGTGAACCCTAATTGTGTTTAGGAATGTTTGAGTTCTTTGACTAAAAATTAGAAGACTCCTCCGTTGATCTTCTCTCTTGCAAGCCGGTTCAGTAATTTGATTTATTATTTTCACTCAATGCACTTATATCCTTTTGCATGGTGATTGCTTCAAAATTTTTCAAAATCCATCTTCTTAATCACTTGCAATGCACAACTCTACATGTATTTACAATTAATCTTTGTCTTCGATAATTCATTATTATTAACAAGATAATAGCCGTGATTATTATAATTATACTAGAACCAATTCATAAGATACTCATAAGGTCCTACTTATAGGTCACTTCCAACATATTTCACAGAACAAATAATAATCTTAGACCTCATCAACTCGTGTCGAAATTTAACAAACTTTTTAATTTTACCCTTGTTTCATGTATACTCTCGAGAGTATAAAATGTGCACAATAAAATTGTACATCCATGCAAAAAATTTAATGACATTGCTTATAAATAGGGGGGGGGGTCTATAAATAACCGAAGAAGTACCGTCTAAAACATTTTCACACTTCATTAAGGGAACCTCCTCACCTCTCTCATACCATCCCCTTCCCTTCCCTTATATATTCTTACAGTTAGATCAGCTTTAAAAGGTTGATATATATTTAATGTCCTACAAAATTATTACTATATATAATATCAAATAACAAAATGTATGGAAATAAATTTAAATCTTTAAATTTGATATAAACTAGTTCATATCGTTATACTTTTATTAAAATACTTTATACGAGAGATCTCAATAGGAGAAATTCTTGCATACACCAGGTGTACCTCTTTTTCTTCTCAAGCGTCGATGATGGTAATGGAGATGTTAACTCTTTACTTATCCTTCATCTCCCCGCGCATTGAAAAATGATAATCTATGGGTGCTCTGCACCATAGCCATATAAAGGAGCCTTTTTACTTGATCTGAAAATGATTTATTATATCTTCTATTATTATATCAACAAAATGACGGTGATTAATCGACTCGTTGAGGAATTTTTCTCTCTTTCATTCCTTGGTGAGAATTAATCTAATCCATCCATGCCAGTTTCTCTCATTTCCTCTTAATAATGGAAGGGTAATGCAAAAATAATGTGTTTTACCCTGAGAAATACTTGATGTTTTTTTTAGGTGCAAAACTACACATGAACTTTCAAAATTGAGGGCCCACTGCAAAAGTAACTCTGTTAGGCCAATCTGACGTTGATGTTATTTTTATCCCACTTTTGAAAGTTTGTGTGTAGTTTTGCATTTAAAAAAAATCTTTGCTCTTCAGGGTGAAACATGTCTATTTTTACACCTTTACTTATAATAGAATACAGGTTTTATAAGAGAACCAAATTAATACAAATTTTTGTATTTTACCGGGTAATGGAAGATGTCACCAACGCCATTGGCATTTGAGAAGATAATCGGAGGTGAAGGATGCGCTTTGATGGTGGATGAAGGGAGGAGGGGATAGAATATGAGAGAGCTAATGGAGAGAGGAGTGGATCTGAGAAAGAGGAAACTGTCAAACCCTAAACATTTTTTTAAAAAAATAACAAATTACTGAAAATGACTAGGATGACAGATACTTTAAAATTTGAGTTAACGCATTCTTGTTGGCTAGAGTATAAATGAGTTGGCATGTGTAGGCAAGAATTTCTCACTCAATAATGTAGAGTTGATCTAATAGTAAAGATGAAGTAGAAGTTCTCACTCAATTATTAGTAGTTGATCTGATAGTAAAGATGAATGTAAGGAAGTAGACAGTCCCATTATACAAGGCTCTCTTGTAATATTTGGTGAAAGATTTATGACATATTTCCAAAATGCCATTTACGCATTTAAGTCCTCAATTTATTGGAAAATATTATCCTTGACTTTTTATGTTTCATAGAAGGGGTTTAAACTTCTCATGTTGCATATGAGAAGAAGAAGATTCCTACACACATATGAAATAGTGAGAAATATATATATATATGTGTGTGTGTGTGTGTGTGTGTGTGTGTGTGTGTGTGTGTGTGTGTGTGTGTGTGTGTGTGTGTGTGTGTGTGTGTGTGTGATCCAATCATTTTATGTGTGTTACATGAGAAAACACTTCTCCTACAACATGAGAAGAGTGTTTTTCCCTTCATAGAATTAAGAAAACAGGCCCTCAATTTATTAGGAGGCGGTGGTAATTTATTATGTTAGAAGTTAGAAACTTTATAAGGGTATTTCGCAATGTTCTAACATTTCTTTTTACATAAATCAATATTATTAACAAATTTGAATCCTTTTTCCAGGCCGTGAATTTCAAATAAACTGTATAACACGGTATTTTATTTTGTTGATAAATTGAACTGTAATAAACATTATAGTTTGAAAGACACACATGTACATGAGATGTGTGAACATGTGTTTGCATTTGTTACACTAATAGTTAACTATGTTAACCCAGTGAAGAGTAAAAGTGTAGTCTGTGTTGCTTCTGTGTTCTTAATTAAACATAATTGGAATGATATTAGCCTCCGGCCCATAGAATTTTTAATCAGAGTTAATGAAGTTTAAGATTTTTTTTAGTTTGTGTAAAACATATTGAAAGTGTCTTGTAAATAGGATAAGAAGAGTACAACTTTAAATATGTAAAAATTTTGTAACAATTTTCAAATATGTGCTTAACAGAAGTTAATGCTTCTCTAATGTTTCATATAGGATCTAACTGAAAAATTTATTTTGGTTCTAAATGTAAAATCTATTTTTTATATTTGTCCATATTTTTCTCATTTATCCCAGCTCATTGATGCTACGTCAATAATAAATAATAAAGTGAGAGAGAGATTGAGGAAATTAAGGAAGACAGTTAGGATATTTTAGAAAAAAATATGAATAGCTAGCTTACTTAACTTTCTTAATTTAATCATATTAGAAAAACATGATTTACATTAAGGATCAAAGATAAAACTATATTAGTAATAATGAATTAATTGTATTGAAGGAAAAATATGGAAACAATATTAAATGCTCTAGAGATTATTTCTTTCCTCCTGTTGTTATTCAGCAATGTCTAGAAAAAAATAGATAATTACATTTTTTTTTAATTGTTCCTATTGTAAATTTGAGGGTTATTTATCAATTTATCATTTGAAGAAAGCTTATATTTCTCCATCTCTTGATCACTTTGTGGGTGGAAGATATCAAAATACCATCAACGACAACTACCACGGAGAATTTGAATACGAGATGTTCAACAATATGGTGAGAATAACATAGCTCATCAAGGTACATTATTCTCTACCACTTGAGAATAAAGGATCAAAGAGAAAACTATATTAGTAATAATGAATTAATTGTATTGAAGGAAAAATATGGAAACAATATTAAATGCTCTAGAGATTATTTCTTTCCCCGTTGTTGTTATTCGGCGCCGTCTAGAAAAAATAGATAATTACATTTTTTTTAAAATTGTTCCTATTGTAAATTTGAGGGTTATTTATCAATTTATCATTCAAGAAAGCTTATATTTCTCCATCTCTTGATCACTTTATGGGTGGAAGATATCAAAATCCCATTAATGACAACTACCGCGAGAATTTGAATGCAGATGTTCAACAATATGGTGAGAATAACATAGCTCATCAAGGTACATTATTCTCTACCACTTTAGAAGATTAAAGCAAATTACATAACAAGGTTAACACCATTACAGATTTCTATACTTTTATTGAATTTTGGTTTTGATGCATATACATTTTTTCTCATTGTTTTTGTCCCTCTTCTTTCTATCATCCAAAATGTTGGTATCTATATTTTCGAAGGATTTGGATATGAAATTAGCTATGTTAAATTCACTTATCCGGCATTAACACCATTAACCCGTCTTACCCGACTATTGATGAGGTTGATTTCGAGAAATTTGTTCAAATTTTATTATGATATTTTAAATGCACTCTTCAAGTTAGCTTTTTCCCTATGTCCTTGTGGAGTTTAACCCTTCTTCTTCTTAAAATTATATAAAAATTATAAAAATTACAGAGATTATATTTATTGTAATATTGTTTCAAATACAAATTTAGAGTAGCGGTATATATATCTTACCCTCCCCAAACCCACCCGAAAGAGCCTTGTGTACTTGAGCTATCCCATTTTTATTAGTCTTAATGGAAGTGGTTATGATTGCTTAAACATGAATCTTGGTTTTGTGTTCATATGAATACCGACACTATTGTATCAAAAAATTATGAAAAATAAAACTCATTCTTTTATTTTATTTTGCATATATTACAAAAATAAAATATTTTTTTGCACACGGAGTAAATGATGTAAAGTTCTTCCTTTTATTTATCACACATGGAATCGCATGCCTAAATAATACTCCTCTGGTCCTTATTATAAGGCACCTACTAACTTTTCTCACAAACTAATAAAAGTAGTTTAAGTTAATAAAGTTGTCCTAGAATCTAAGTAATTTTTAATATTATCCCTAATAATTACACTAACTGTAATATTATATTAAACATTACTATCACTTATTACCTTTATTAATTAGGGGCAGACTTGAAAAAAAAAATTAATGCTCATTCGGAACAAGCAAATGCCTTATAATAAAGACCAGAGGGAGTATGAAATAAGAAATTAAAATTGAATTTTTGTAAGTTCAATTATTTGTGCATAATGAAAAGTCCTAACCTTAATTTATGCATAATGTCAATAGGGCTAGGTTTACTCCATAGGCTCATCTCCAGCATCAAAAAATTGTCGGGTATGCCACCACATGCTTAAAACTAAAGCCATGAAGGAGGTTGAAAATCACAAATAGCGATGATGTCTAACGGCATCGAAGAACAACTCAAAACGCACATCAATAATATTTCGGGTTTGCCTTTGTCACTTGCAACAAAACTCAACCTTATCTGTTTTTGCCGCAAAAACAAAGGTCGTCTTCGATCATAGACTTCGTATCTTCGTTCAAAGACTTCACATTCTCACAAATCAAGTTCAGAATTTTAGCTGCTTGTGGTTTACAAAGTGTTATGTGAGTAACCAAATGGAGCAGGAATGAAGGAAATATATCAGATGAAGCAACAACATGCACAAGCAGCTAAAATTCTGAACTTGATTTGTGAGAATGTGAAGTCTTTGAATGAAGACTATGACTGAAGACACACTATTTGCTGCGGCAAAAACAGATAAGGTTGAGTTTTTGTTGCAAGTGACAAAGGCAAACCCCGAAATATTATTGACAGGCAGTTTTGAGTTGTTCTTCGATGCCGTTAGACATCGTCGCGCTACGATTTTCAACCTCCTCGTGGCTTTAGTTTTAAGCATGTGGTGGCATCAATAGAAACGGATGACAATGAAATTAAGTTGCTGCATCTGGCAGCCTCGTTGGCTCCATCTTCTTATCTTAACCAGATATCTGGTACCGCCTTACAATTGCAACGAGAACTACAATGGTTCAAGGTTAGAAATGAAATCTAAGGCTTTTCCATTTTGGAGGAGAGATTAATACATGGAAATGAATCTTTTTTTTTTTTTTGTAACTACAAAGCGACAGAGTATGGTGGATCCTACGGAATGAATTTGCGGAACAAAATATATTTGTTAAAGTCGCGAGAAGACCTCTTGATCATTTCAATGATAACCACAGAAAACTTAGGAAAGAAGGGGAGAGATGGATGAAAGATACTGCAACTTCTTGCTCAGTTGTTGGAACTCTAATTGTTACCATCATGTTTGCGGTAGCTTTTAGAGTTCCAGGAGGAAATCATCAAGATTCAGGGTACCCAATATTTTTAGAGGATAAGTTATTCAAAGTTTTCTTAATTTCATATGCACTTTCCCTGTTCTCTTCCACTACTTCTGTCCTTACATTTTTAGGAATTCTCACGTCACACTATTTAGAAGAAGACTTCCTTTACTCACTACCTATAAAATTGATAATAGGTCTTTCCACACTTTTTCTCTCTATTGCAACTATGACGGTGGCTTTTTTAGTCACCATAATTATCATGTTGCAACATAACTCCTCACGTTTAAGGGCTATTCTTCCTATTGTTGTGCTTGCTGGCATTCCAATAATCTCCTTTGTGTCATTACAATTTCGTGTTCTTGTTCAAGTAATTTCTTCTACTTATGGTCGAGGCACATTCAAGAAGGTGGACAAGTGCCCATGAGGTGTTTGTGTAATCCACATATTTTTTTGGGCCAAAGTGTAATCCACATATTACTTTATGTATTTTCTTTTGAATAAAGATTTTCCTATTGAATCATGGAATGCTCCCTTATATCTCCTGATTATTAGTATAGTTAATACACAGAGGAGCGTATAGATCTGGTTTGGATGAAAGAGTAACTAATAAAGTACGGAAATTTAAAACTTAACTTGGTTTTGAAATAAAACTTTATCCCAATCGGGATAATTAATTACAGTCTGTCCCAAAATTAAATTAAGTATACACTTAAAAATACATCATCCCAAATAAGGACGAAAGGGTAACTGATAAAATAAGGAAATTTAAAACTTAACTTGGTTTTGAAATAAAACTTTATCCCAACCAGGATAATTAATTACAGTTTGTCCCAAAATTAAATTAAGTATACACTTAAAAATACATCATCCCAAATAAGTTCAACATAACAATATACAAAACAAAAGCCAAAAAATTAATTTTTTTTTTCAATTTAATTCGTTTGTAGCGGTTAATAAACCGATACAAATATGAACAATGCGCCAAAACTACTTTGCAAAAAATGACGGGAATCATTTATAGCGGTTTACAACCGCTAAAAATATAAAATAATGAAACAAATGGCGGAAAAACTTGTTTTCCAAAATAATAATAAAAATGGCAGGATTTGTTTGTAGCGGTTAACCACCACTACAAATATTCTACAGAATTAAAACTAGTGGCAGCAAAAAAAAATTCTCCAAAAATTGGCGGGAATATTTGTAGCGGTCATGTAAGCTGTTACACAATATTTTGCAACGTTGGGCACTACTTTTCCATAGAATTAGTTGTGGTTAGGTGACCGCTACAACTCTGATCAAATTCAATTTGTAGCGGTTTTATAACTGCGACTAATATTCAAGCAAGAAGTCAGCGTGACCTCATATAGTGGTGGTCATTTGAAACCGCTACAAATACAGTAGCGGTCAAGGTATATATAGTAGTGAGTTTTTGTAACTGCTACAAATCAATTTGCCACAGTGGATTTTGTAGCGGTTTAGCTAACTGCTACAAATGTCAATAGTAGTGGCAAAAACCGCTACAAATATGCCATTTTAACTGCTACTAATGGTTTTTTTTTTAGTGTATTGTAGCTAGAGCATAATCTCATCTCTGAACCACTCTCTATAAGCCATCTTTAGTGGCCATTATGAAGACTCTGAATTTGGCTTTCTAGACGGAATAATGTTCGCCATTGAAATTAGGGGGTTTATTGATAGAAGCACCATCAGTAGTATTCTGTCCATATTGATCCTTCTCGAGATGTTAAGCTCTTTTGAGAAGACCTTGCTCTGATACCAAGTTTAAATGACAGAATATCACAAAGAGGGGGTGAATTAGGGATTTTTAATTTTTTTTATAAGCCTAGATTTTCAACACAAAAAATAGAGGCTAACAGAGAGAGAGAGAAAAAGATGAACAGGAGCATTTATACTGGTTCGGTCTCAACTCTTAACCTACTCCAGTCCACAGACTCTTTGCGATTTTCACTAATACTTCAATCAGTTATACACTCTGTACTCGAAAGTTATCCTCTCACTAGGATATACTCAACTTTAAGAGTTGGAAATTGATAACCCAATCTCAAAGTTCCACGACTTGGGATACTTAGGGCCCGTTTGGTACAAAGAATCAATGGGAAAGGAAAGGAAAATTAGAGACTTCCCTCGTTTGGTACGCATTTTGGACCAATCTTCCCGGACCCACCAATCTTCCCTCATATGTGGGAAGATCAAATCCTCCAAAATTGGTGGGATTTCAACTTCCCACGTCACTATTCACACTTTTTGACAAATTTACTCTTCAAATTCAAATTTGGCGGGACGTTCAAATTTGACGGGAATGTTCGAATTTAAGTTCGAACTTGGCGGGAAATTTTTTTACAAAAGTTCAAACTTGATATATATTTTAGCAAAAAAAAATATTTTTCTTTTTTATTTTTGAATTAATTACTTTTGAGGGTAAAATAGACATTTCTTGTTTCTTTACCAACTGCCACCCTTCATTTTCTTCCTACTAAACAACTCATCTTCCCTCAAACCATCTTCCCTCATTTTTTAAAATCTTCCCTTCCCTTCCTTTCCTTCCTCTAAATTCCTTTCCCTCCTCAAATTTTCCCCGTACCAAACGGGCCCTTAGATTGATTGAAAAACAATAATGATCTTTCTAAAAGAGTATATGACTAAATACTAAGTTCAATGTATTTGAAAATAATATACAGATAAGAGAAACAATAAACGCACTTTGATCATTTTGAGCTTTTTTTTTTCTAGATGTTCTGAGTTGTCAAAGGACTTGAATTCCTTAGCTTATATATGATGGAAGCATTTAATGACTATTGGGAAGAATCAATGTGGACGTTGGAGGCAATAAACAGCCATTAGGTTGAACCAGGTGTACTTTCTTAGTTGCTTTGATTCATCCAATGTGCCCAATCATTCTTTGTTGACATTCCTTGAGACATATCCGTTGGATGATCTGACATTCAAATGAGGAAAGAAAACATTAAACCCTTTGGAATGTGCAGAGAATGAATTGCTAAATCTGTGCTTTGTTTTATGAACCCAGCATTTAATGCTTCTGACATCATCATTTGCTTTATGGATAATCTTCTCCTAATCCTTCATTTGATCTTCTGAAACTCACTAACAAACTAATTAAACATAGTTAGGAATAATAATAAGTGAAGATATGAGGTATGTAGATCATACATGAAGATTTCGCAACTGATACGGTGACTTCAAAAATAGAGATGAGTTTCACTCGAGTCAATAGATCTAGGCTCGAGTCATCGATGTCTATGGATGATTGAAACTCAAGTTTAAAATGATTCACTCAAATGCATGACTCAAGTCAATTGATGAGAGTCACTCGAGTCAGGCTCTTATTTTGATTTGAAAAACACGATAGCATTTGGAAAAGCTTTTTGAGATTATGTCTACTCGAGTCATTAAGTGACTAACTCGAGTCAATTCAAATATTTGAAAATATTTTCCAAAGGCTAAGCTCGAGTTAAAGATTATAGGCTCAAGTCAAAGACTTATGATTTGAAAATTAGTTTAAGTCCATATATCACGACTTGAGTCAAGGTCAATAGGCTCGAGTTACTTTAGGATCAAAATACATTAATTGTTCTTGACCTTACATTGACTCGAGTTAACCAAGATTGCTCGAGTCAAATAAAGTTCAAAAGACTTTGAAAAGCTCTTGGCCAAGCACTAACTCGAGTTTAACATCCCGACACTCGAGTCAAGTTAAGTTAAATGATCTTGACAACTTCTCTGTTTTGAGTTAACTCAAATTAAGCTTTGACACTAAGTTATTGGTTAAGTTTGAACAGGTTTCAAACATTTTTAACTTAACCATTAACTTCATTTAAGTTTACAAATGTCAGTTATCATCAAAACACATAGAAAACTAACACCTCGGATCTTCGCCTCTAGGTCCACAAATCTCCTCAAAATTTTTGCTACGAGATGGTGATGGAGATTGCGGCAAGGTCTTTGGGACGGTCGTGATGGCGTCGACAACAGGTTTTCGGAGATGAGAACAATTTCGATTGTTAGATCTGGATCTGGATTTTGGATTTTGTTTTACTGTGATTTGGATTTTGTTTTTCCTTCTTCTTTTGATTGTTAGATCTAGAATTTTGGATCTGTTAGTCTGATTCTAGCGATTTGGATTTTGTTTTACTGTGATTTTGTTGGTGTGATTTCATTGGCTGTGGCTCTGTTTTGTTGGTCCAACAGGCGTGTGAAGAATTTTTGTTTGTTTTTTTAAAAAATAAAACTCTTGGTGTCCCAAATAGGCTTTTGGGACGCCTTAAAAAAAAAAATTACACGTCCTAAAATAATTATCCGGTAACCTTCGCAACGCGTGGTTCTTCACTAGCTATAATTATAGGAAGGAAAGGAAAATATGAAAAGAAGTTCATATTTTCTTTAAAACTTGTCCCCCGGGACCAAGTCCATAATTGTCATGTGTACACTTAAGTCGAAGACTTTGGTATTGACTTGGTGATTGCTAACGGCTATAAATTTCCCTCATTCACAATCACAAATCACTACTACATCACTACACTTCCATCTCGTAATAATCTCCATCTTCTTCACAACTTTTCACCACTCGAAGCTTCAACCATAATACCAAAATGAAGGTCGAATCCGATCCCCGATCAATCACTTACAATTATTTGAAGTCACGCACAAACACACACATATCGATTTTCATGTCTCTAACAACTGTTTGTTTTATTTCATGGCGAGAAAGTGGTGTTGAAGGTGGAGCTACACGACGAAAGAATCAAGAAAAAACTTATGAAAACAACCTCTGGCATTTCAGGTATTAAATATAAAACCAAACTCTTACAAAGTTCTAAGTGAAAAGCAGCCTTACCTCTTTATAAGAGCCCTCTAAAATTTGAATTGTTTTTATTCTTTTTATAAGAGCCCGATAAAAAATGTTTCAAATTTAACGGAGTGATATCTTTTGCCATGTCGATGTTAGTTATTACTCCCTCCGGTCCTTAATATAAAACAAATTCGGATAATTGATATAGGTATTAAATATAAGATATAATTCTCATATTTGTTACTTTTCCCTAATTTACCCCCGTGTTCCCTCAACAATAATCAAAGAGATGGAGAAATATGAGACTTAATGAAAATAACTATGGTATTTTTAGAAAATACGTGTTATATTAACTAATTCAACTAACTTTCCTAATCAAATCAAATTAGGTAAATATATCTCATATTAAGAATCGAGAGAGGAATATAAAAGTTTAATTGAGAGGATGATACATGTTTACAAACTTAAGCTTGGCCCGGCAAGAAAAAGATGTGTGTCTAATTTGGAAACAAAAAACAGTGAGTTTGTAATTGGCAATTTATTACCTTAAAAAATTATTAGAAAAAATAAAACGGAAGATATTTTAAATTATTACAATTATTGTTTATACTTTATAAAATTACAATTAGCATTTTTTTATGTTATCATTTATTCATATTTTTCCAAATTATAAATTTAAGATGCTTTATATATTCAAAATTGTAGACAATATTTCAAACGTCATCTTCCCGAGGGAGATAATTTAACTGCAAAATTATGGGCACTAATCCCAGGTCTATAGATGTTACGGACGTAGGCTTTTCGAAGACTCCTAAAAACAAGGGTAAAGGAGCAAAAATACACATGTGTTTTTACCTTTGGGAGCGTCCAGCACCATATGCTTTTTTTGGGAGCAAAAATGCACATGAATTTTCAAAAGTGGGGCAAAAATACACACGCCGTTAAAATGTGCTAACATACATTACTTCTGGCTGGGCCCCACACCTTTCTCCACTCTGTTTCCTTGCATATCAAAGAACAAGAACAGTGACCTCCTTGTATAATCCTCTGGTTTTGTGGGTGGCATTCTTAGAGATGCAGAAGCTCCTTAGCTTTGTCGTCAATGGAGGCATCAAGCTTCCCATTGGCTACTATTTCTATCCCACCGATGAAGAGCTTGTCATTCACTACCTCAACAGGAAGGCCTTCTCTCACCCCTTACCCGCCTTCGTCATCCCCGATGTCGACATCTTCGCAGTCCACCCCCGCCGCCTCCCAGGTCCCTCTCTCCCCCCAAATCTATTTTTACGGTCTTATTTTTTGGCAGAAGTCAAAATGTTTTGAGAATTAACAATGTCTTTCCAAGACCTAATGATTTACTCTTTCTCTTGTTTGGGGATATGCCTAAATTGAATCCTAATGCTCTGTTGAATTTGCTGACTGTAGGTGTCGTTGATTCCAAAGAAAAGAGGTATTTCTTTAGCCGTAGAAATGACCGTATGGATAACAAGAGGCTTGCTGGTTCTAGGTACCGGAAAACTATAAGCAATGACAACCAAATTGTTGCCTCGGAGAGTAACCAAGTGGTTGGGATGAAGAAAATTCTGGTTTATACAAGAGGTCATTGTTCTTGTTCTTCGATATGCAAGGAAACAGAGTGGAGAAAGGCGGCAATTGGATCCTCTCATTGTCCTAATTCTCATTATCTCTCCTCATCCAATCTCAACCTTTGATTTCTCTCCTCAACCAATCTAGACTTGTTGATTTAAATTAATCTTGATCGTCTCATCCCGAATTATTTTTTAATATTAGTCAAGTATTTTAAAATATTTTTTCAAGATCCTAAATTTTAGGATCTTGAAAAAATATTTCACTATACTAACTGGTACTAAAAAAATACTTCAGGATACTGACTGGTACTAAAAAATACTTCAAGATACTGACTGGTACTAAAAAAATACTTCAAGATATTGACTGGTACTAAAACAATACTTCAGTTTCTTAAGAAATTATTTTAGGATCTTAAAAAATATTTTAGAATACTAACTCGGTACTAAAAATATATTTTAAAATATTGATTGGTGCCAAAAAATGAGAGATAAGGAGGGATGAGGAGAAACCGTGATAAGGAGAGAATCTGAACCCGAGAAAGGGGTGAGGCCCAGCCAGAAGTAACGTCTGTTAGCACATTTTAACGGCGTGTGTATTTTTGCCCCACTTTTGAAAGTTCATGTATATTTTTGCTCCCAAAAAAAGCATATGGTGCTGGATACTCCCAAAAGGAAAGCACATGTGTATTTTTGTTCCTTTACCCCATATATTCCGATACACACAAATAAAGTTAATTAGTTAGTTGAAATGATAAATGACCTTATCTTTATAAAAAAAAATATATAAAGTTTGAATTCTGAAAAGTACGTCTTTATGAAAGGGAAATTTGTATTATAAGCCTGAAAAAATTATAACCCTTGACAAAACAAACAGTTAGCTGATTACGTAGCAGCAGACTAAGCTCTGAACATCATTTCTCGTTTATGTCCGATCTTGAACCTTCGAGAGAACCTAATAATGATATCCAGCAGGAATTGAGTAATCCCAGGGATGAAAGCTAGCTCTAGTTCTAACATCTGAGGGCGGTTTCCTTCCATTAATTATGAAAAACAAAGAAAGCTACGCCCCACATCTGAAGGAAGCACCAATTTCTTGAAAACCTAAATAATATCTATCAAATATTCAAGATATAGAAATCTCTTTGTATCTCTCCTTGCTGTTTCAGAACTCCTTTCATGCATACCATACATGAAGTAAGTATACACGCTGGTTGAAAACAAAACAGGCCTTAATAGCATTGTTTCAATCAAAATCCTGGCAGATCGAATGGTCCAAACTTTTTTTTTTTATTATATATAGATCGAATGGTCCAATTGATTGGACTGTTAGCTAGCCTAGTTTATTCCAGAAAGCCATATTTCAAGGTCGAGCTTGAGCCCTCTTTAAAAGCCTAGCTGATTTTAAAAAATCTTGAAGTATTTTTTCAAGATTTAGTCAATATCTTCAATCAAGTATTTTGAAGTATTTTTTTTTAGTAATAGTCGATCCCGAAATATTTTTTCAAGATCCTAAAATAATTTTTCAAGATCATAAAGTATCAACCACTATTTTTTAAAAACCAATTAGTATCCCGATGTATCGAATACCTTGAAATATTAAAAAAAAAAAGAGGGAAAAAAAGAGGCACCAGTGAGTACCCTAAAATATTTTTTAGAGTAATGAATGGTACTAAAAATATACTTCAAGAAATTGAAAGAAAGTACCTCATAATCTTGGTCAAAGTCCGATTGGAACAAAAGTTCCACAAACTAACTTTTTAAATAAATTACTTTTGGTCCATAAGTCCGATTAGAATAACTACTCAATCAAACATACATTTTCCAATAAGTTTGATTTAAACAATGCATAAGTTTGATTGAACTCTCCAAAAATCATATCAAATATGCACATTTCATAACATCCATTACTTATAAAAAGTTCAAATAATTATAAATAGGGAAAATTAGAAGAAGGACCTAAAGGAAAAAATATTTATGGAGAAGGACCATTAAAATTGAAATTATTTAAAAAGACCAAATATAAAATTAAAAGTACTAAAATGCCCCTAACAAAATGTTATGTATTCCCTCTTACATTCTCTTCCCCATTCTATTTTTAAACTAATACAAAATTCTAAATTTCATTAAATTAAACAATGGTTTTCTCAATTTCACAACTTGAATATATATCTATGAAAAAAAATTATGCATACTTCAATTTTTAAAAATTAACAAAGATTTTAATTAAAAATGGAATTATATAGTTTTAATAAAAGTCAAGGTCTTTTATAATTTATCAAATATGTTAAACCAAAAAAGTTTGTATGACTTATTTTTGTTTTAGAATAAATTTATGTGGTTAAAAAATTCATGTAGTGTTAATAAAATTAAAAAATCTAAGTAACTTATTATATCCTAAAAAAATAAGAAATAAGTTTATTTTTTATTTTTATAAAAAGAACTTAGTTGACATCTGTAACATCCTCCATTTTAAAGCACAATTTATTATTTATCAACTTGATTAAACCATTTATTAAAATGTTTCATGACACAGTTAAGCTATAGATTTTACTCGACCCATATCTTGAAACTAAATATTTGTTTTAATTTGCTTGAATATTCAAAATATACTAGAATATGTCAAGTGAGCCCTAGTAACGTGGCAATATACAATAATTCAAGATGTACCAAAAAGGTGGAAGCACTCGCGGGTAGCAAAAATAACTTAAGCTTCAAGCCCTCCTTGATTGACCCACACGAGAACTATCACCTGAAAAATATTTGTAACCATCAATCCAGCTCATTGTAAATGCTAATACGTGCTCGTGAGGTGCTAAGTGGAACATTTTAAATAACGAATACTATATATCAATTTACAAAAATTATCAGATCGCAATTTCTATATCACAATTTCTAAATCAAATCCTATATCACGAATCACATATATAACATGCCAAGCAATAGGTCGATACCCTGACAATCCTTATCACTCCCCACCCTTATAACCGCTGACAGAACCCATGGGCTGTAATATAATAGGTTTAGTCTCTGTGACGAGACTGCACCAAGCTCTCCGATAATGAGGTTTAGCCTGGCCAAAGACTACATAACTCATATCGGACCATGGGTTCCCTTTCCTTCGAACATGGAATGGTGTCACTGTCCCAAGGGCTGACCCTAATCCCGGCCAAAGGATTAAGATGATACCAAGGGCAATATCCGGCCATCCACTGTGCGCTCAATGGCGACAATACTACGTGGTATTTAATACACAATAACTCCCATCATCACTCCACAACCATCACTGCTCCACATCATCATAGTCTTGGCATGAATATATGAAATTCCAAACAAGATTTATGACAAGTAATACACATTAAGATAATAATATTATTTCAAATTTCAAGAAACCATAAAAAGTACATTTTCCATAACATAAATATCACTAATCATTCCAAAATAAATCCCACAGGGCAACTTAGAAAAAAAAAATAGTTCTCATGTATTAAAAATCACTCACTAACATCATACAAGCAAGTACAATAAGTGAAAAGTGGTTACTTCAAGTTCTTGACACGACACTAAGCATAAGAGAAATCACCCCCTTTAAAAATAAATATAATTATATGTTAATAGAATTAACAAAAATAATCACTAATACCATAATTAATTAAACTATTATCTCACTTTAGTTTTCCTAAAAAAATTGACAATTCATCTATTTCCTCAATTTTCAACCTAATACTAACTTTTATAAGTATAACCCAATTTATTAAACAATCTCTAAACCTCCACATACTCAAAAATCATATCAATCTCTAATTTAAAATCTCAAATCCCAATTCATAATTTCATGAAATTAAAGATTTAGCAAAACTAACCGATTAAACCTTAGATAATACCTCTAGTATTCCAACTAAATGCTTAAATTTTCATTTAATCGGTAAAAATATCCTATATGACATAAATCCTAATTTCTTTTAGATAGAAAATAACTTTAAATACCCACAAGATCAAACTAACAAATCCAAACCAGTTAAAGTATTTATTAATCATGCTCTTCATATATATAGTCTTATATTATCAAAACTTAAAACTTTACTAATATTCTAATCCCAAAATTTTCAATAATCAA
The DNA here is from genome assembly GCA_019022655.1 of Acacia acuminata. Lineage (NCBI taxonomy): Eukaryota > Viridiplantae > Streptophyta > Magnoliopsida > Fabales > Fabaceae > Acacia > Acacia acuminata. Next base: position 1,746,881 of record JAFJYI010000127.1, on the reverse strand, counting down.
TGCTATTTTACTCTTATTAGAAAGAGAAAAATATATAGAATAGCCTTCATGAAGAAAGTTTACGAACGTAAATTAAATTAACTACCTAAATAATCTTATAAAATAAATAACGTACCTTAAAACTTAATTAGCTTCCTTCTCTTCCCTTCCTTCCTCGCCTCACTCTCACTCTCCAGATCTCTCCATCTCATTTCCATACAATACATAACACACATGGATATATATAGATCAAGAGGGAATGGCGGTGGATTATGAAATAATCCACACCTTACACCTACCCCTTAATTGTACATTAGGTGGCAGCATTTTATTGTTTTTAATTTTTCCCTTTTAAATACTAATTTATTCATTAGGTTTATTTTTATTGTTACTTTTATTTCTCCTTTTTTTTTTTCCATTCTGCACCTTTTTTTGCCTCTTTTTTTTTTTTCTTTTTTTCATTTTAACAACAATATAATATAATATTTTATTCATTATTTTTACATCCTTATTTTACTAATTTTTTTATATCATAAATGACATTTTATATAAAACCTTTTATTTTGATAACTACATAATAAATTCATGTATCATGATTAACTAATTTTTATTTATTTATAATTAAATTCTAATATAAAAATTAGGATGTTACAACATCAACGTTAATAATATAAATTAGGTAACTTGATGATATAAATTGGTGAAAAATAAAAATTAAGAAAAATATGAGTTTGACAATTGTTAATTAAATATATTGAGAAAAAAAGATATGATCATATCATGATGGAGAGTCTTACTTTTAATTTTAGTTACCTTTTTTTGGATAATATTGTGTTGTCTAATAGCCATGATATTTTCCAGACTAAAAGTATACTTGTCAAGAATTAATTTGATAGGCCATATAGGTCAAGTGGATCTATGTATTATGAGTTGTGCATTTTTTAAGTTGGTCAAGAAAAACTGGCATGTTTCTGGGGTAATGTCCAAATGAATTGTAATTTTGGAATATTGTGCTTCCAATTGGCTAAGGAAAATATTTTTCCCTAAATGGAAACTTAATAACAGTCATGTAGCCTTTGGAACAATCTCAATTAGACTTTTTTAGATTAAGTAATGATTTTTCAAATTTAAGTAAAAAATCTAGCATGTAGGTTGCCATGTGAAAATGTGATAATAGCTTGAATGGCAAGTAGGTGTGGTTGGAAAGGGTAGACATAAGTGTTATCTTTTAGGTTGAATGGTAATGAGTTAAATCAAGGGTAGAGATATGGTCAAACACTTGGACAAATTGTAATAAGATGGATGACCAAGGGTAAAGATAACAAACTCTAGTATCTTAAGATAATGAATAATTTGGATAAGTAATAACTTGTTGTCCATGAATATGTAATTATAGGAATTTTGAGCAAAAAACAAAAAATTATAGGATTCAAAATCTGCCTAGAATGACCAAAGGAATGGGAACCAGTTCAAGAATTGGGAAGACCACTAGGTGCTAACATTTTTCTCACATACTATATATGCCTCTCTGCGCAGGTATGAATCGCTGTGTTATCTGTGTTATGAACACGAGATAAGCAGTAGGGCCTAGTGGTCTAGTGGTTCCTTGGGTTGTGAACTCTATTAATCATTCAGTTGAGAAAGGCAAAGGTCCAATGAAATACTCAGTGATGTGAGAATAGATTGTTGGGTCCTATGGTTATAGTTGATGCTGCACATTGTGTTTATCTATAAATGTTGAATGTGTTGTATGTACGTTTGATGGTTGGCTACCATATTTAGTATATGCATTCTAGAGGAGAGGAGATGTGACATCATGTAGTAGAAATATGGTGATTTCCTTCTAACGAGTTAACTGGGATACTATAAGTTACTAACAACACATAGGTGATGTCGTAATTTGAGAATTTGGAATTGGCGGTAGGGAGGGCAAGGATAACATTATTCACTGTGAATTACAGATAACAGATGCGACCCCACTAACTCATTACATGCGTCAACCTCTTATAGCCACATCCCAAATTTGTTAAATTTTACTTAGTACTCCCTCCCTCTTATGTAGGGTATAGTTGATTTTTTTTTTGAAGAAAAATTTAAATAAATTAAATAAGTTACTTAATCATATCATATATATTATATGTTGTGTATCCTTATATCATATCAGTTTATTAGTCAAACTAATTAGTTTAAAAAAATACTCTAAAATAATTTAACTAACTTCCTTAATCTTTCTAAAAATATCTTATATTTAGAATGAAGTCCGAAAAGATGTACAAAGAGGCTTAATGGGTGGTACGACTGCGTCTCGCTCCTCCCTCTCTCCTTCTTTCCCCTCTTTTTTCCACTATAAATCCCTTCACCTTCAACCATATGCTCACCTCATCGCTTCAATCCTCCACCTCTCTCTCTCTAAATCCGCCATTAATATTTCATCAGCTAAACATCATGAAGAAGGTCAGAATTTCTCTCCAGGTCCTCTTAATTACTAATCTCCTTCATATATGCGCAGATTTTTCTGATTCAATTTCCTCTCTCTCTCTCTCTGTTTTTCCACAGAAAGTTATTCTCAAGATTGAACTAGTCGACGACTCAATCAAGAGGAAAGTCATGAAAGGTGTATCTAGGCTTCCAGGTAATTAACCAAATCTGTTCTATTTTTTCACCACAATCTTCTTCCTCATTTGAAATCAACCCTAGATCAGAAAATCCAGAAAGATTAATGGGTCTTTTTAATTTTATGCAGGGGTTGAGTCTGTGTCTGTGGATATGAAAGACAAGAAATTAACCCTAACAGGCGACGTCGACCCTGAGAGCATAGTGGGTAAGCTGAGGAAATTGTGTCGCACGGAGATAGTTTCTGTGGAAGAAGAGAAAGAAGACAAGAAGAAAGAAAAGAAAGAAGAGAAGAAGGAAGACGAAAAGGACCAACTCGCTGATATTGTTAAAGACTATCAGAACTATCATCGGAATCAGATGAAAACACATCCTACTGATTATGCCAGAAGTATGGAAGAAGATCCTAAAGCTTGTGTTATCTGCTAAATTTATATGCATATTTGAACCAGTTTGATGCACAATAAGATCCTTGTTCAGTGAGTAATTTTCTTCTTTCTTGAGATTGAAAAGCATAGCTGGATTTAGAAACAGAGGAATCTGCTGTAAGATGTATAGTATTTACTCTTTCGATGCCTATGTATTTACTTAGGAACGCGCGATTTAAATCGTAGGAACGGCCGATCCGGCGATTTCTTGAAACCAAACGATCCGCTTACTAAGAAATATTGGTATCAATGATACAATGTAGAAATCATAAATGTATGCATCAAACTTGCGCCTCAAGCGGAGCGGAGGAGTTGAATAATACAAATCAAAATCAAAGTATGGACCGATTTTCCCCTTTTTCGGTTTTCGCACCACGACTCCCACCTCCCTCCTTCTTTAGATTTTGTTTTTGTTATACGTGAAACTATATTTAAGGAAAATAAAAATGTCAGGGAGATGCCATTTAATTAATTCAGTATAGTTGTATTTTTTTCCTACTGAAAAGTGACTAGAATGGTTTGCATCAAATGTTCTGGCATTTAAGGGCTACTATGGGGCTTTCTCTTTCTTTCTTTTGAACACACTATGTTGGGGAGAATCGCATGACAATCCCAAAAAGATCTCTTCATGTTGTTAATTGCCTCTGGGAGTTTCTTTATAATTTTGTAATTTTCCCTTTAGGATTTGCTTGCATATTGTTAGGCTAGTAGTGCTGAAAACTTGACAAATTGAAGCATGTTCTTTCTTATTCTTGATTTTTGGCATTTCTCGACGGAAGTCTATCCATCGCATATAGGCTTAAAGACATCGTGGCATAACCATCGAATGGAATGATACATATAGACAAGGAAATCTCTTAGAAATTCCCTCATTAGCATCTGTGATTTGTATATCAGGAAGCGTGAGATTGTATGGTTTACAAAGATGGGCCGTCCTTTAGAGTTGGAAGCTGACTTAGCAAATTGGGTTGATGAGAAGAATATACATGTCTCTTCATTTTCAGGACAAACGGTTCATCAGCTTGAGACTAACTACAATGATAGTGCTTTTGAAAAGGAAGCATTGCCAATTGAAAAAACTACTTTGTCCAGAGGAAATGAGGATGTGGAAGTTAATATAACCGGGTGTACAAAGTCTAGTGAGCCTTTGATAAGGGAAGATACTTGTGATGATGATGATGCCACTGAGTGTTCAAGTTCTTTTGGAGATACAGGATCTGGCACAGACAATGCTTCAGCATTCAGTGATGATGAAGTGACATCATATATGTATGCCAAAGATCCATTCTCACCCATGTTTTATGGAGACGGTCTAATAAGTTATGTTTCAGTTTTAATTTTTTTGCGCATACTCCACTGCTCCTAAATTTAATGTGGTAGACAAGGGAGAATATATACTTAGAACCCTTATATTTAAGAATAGAGAGTGTATTCCTTTTCTTGTCTGCAGTAACTAGAAAGCAAAATTGGAAGAAAATAGAGAGGAACCTCATGTCTCATCCTTTTATTGTACTAGTTCCTTGTCATATACGTGCACTCAGGGGTTCATCATCTCATACTGTTGATTAAACCCATTAAGCAAGAAAAGTGGTATTGTCTATCTACTTAGTCTTTTCATACCGTTTGTTTAATTGGGGTTGTCTTAACAATGGAACCGTTCAATGAAAGATATCTGGGGTTTGAGAACAATGTGGTACCCAGATTGATGTAAACTATCTTATTTGAGTTTATCGTATTTTATGCGCTTGCTTAGCTTGACATGCTAGCTTTGCTTGTTCTTCTATGGATCTGTTCCTCAGATTGGTGTAACTCTTGTTACTTCCATCAAATTTATCGGGCATATTACTTGGCCAAATCATGGATTCAATGCTTCATGCTAGCTCTTGCACTACAAAAAATTATTTTCGTTATCAGTTACCTTCAGTTCCCCCATTTTGGGTGAACCGTACACTTTATTCTCGTCTGTGTCTTTGATCCCTGAATGGCAGCTACATCCAAATTCTTCTTCTTGTTAGTAGTGGCTTGATTTAAGTAGGATTCAAATTTTGATACTTTATTTGAACTATGAATAACTATAATAAATGGAATATATTTGCTGACTTCTTAGTCACACCATCTCCTGTATTTGAAACTCAGTTTACCTAATCTATGACTGATACCTTGATGTGAGAAGGTTCATAAAATAATTTTGCCTTTTTTGGTTGTGTCAGAATTCAGGTATATATAACTGTCCCTCTTTAGTTTCTACAAAGTATGGACTTAATTTCCCCATTGCTTCTTAATCTCTTCCTCTTCCATAATAAATAGTGACAGCGTTGGTAAATGCTTATGCTTGTTTTTTATGTTCTAAAAAGGTCTCATAGGTTTTGTAATACTTGATTTTTAATTTACCGAAAATAAATCTTGTATTTCATGAATATGTCAAACAGAGGGCTATGAATGACTGAATTCAAACAGATTTTCATCATTTTGCAGCTTACAATTTCCTTCGTCCTCTGATATATGCCTTTCTTTTTTATTCTAAAAGGAGCTTTATGTGGAAGAAAGTAATTGGGAGCATCCCCAAGGAAATTGGCAATAAAAATGATGTTTTGAATCTGTCTTATTTATTCTTCGGCTTATTTTTGAAATCGTTAAGAAAACGAATTGATGCTAATGGGTTGGAATTTCTCTTCATTTTGACCAGCTCAAGCAATGGTTCAAGTGTATTGCATTATCAATCTTGAACAATAGTAGATGCATTGTAAAATTTAGACTTTGTGCTTCACACTTCACAGAAGGTGGTAGGAACATACTTTCTAATTAATCTATGGTTTTTTCCTCTTCATAAATGTCATCCACAAATTGTGTTCATTGAGCTAGCTGCTTAATGTGATTTGTGATTTTGGCTAAATTATTGTGGTTCCATGAAAAGATCTGGCTTATCTTTGTTTGCATTCGGCATGTTATCTATATTGTGGTTCTATGAAAAATTCTGGCATTCTGCATCATCTTAGTATTCCCCTATCTCAATTTTCCTTGTTTTGGTTATATAATATAACTTTTTGGACAACAACTATTTCAAATTCTCTTCGTCATCTCCAAACCAGATGTATAGGAGAGCCCAACTTCTGATACATACATTATATTTGGGGAAGTTAAGATTGAAGACTTAGAGCTCGAATTACAAACTCAGGCAGCCAAGCGATTCAAAGCTCCTAACTTGAGAAATGTAAGATGGAAGACTTTTGATACTAGTGATGATGATGACCAGACCGCTGCTGTTTAGACTTTTTTTTAGTTCATTTTGGTCACAACATTATAATGTGTAATATTTTGTTTTTGTTAGGTAAACTCTTATGATTGTTACAATTTATTTTTATGATATATAAGTTTTTTTATTTTCTAATTTTTTTTATATTTTTTGATGTAATTATTTTATTTTTTCTGATTTTTTATATTTTTAAAAAAAAATTAATTGGCATTTGCCCTCCATTTTGCGATGGAAACTTGTTCCCTCGCAAAATGGTGGATTTTGTGAGGAAAACACTTTTCAAAGCAAATTCTGAAATTTGCGAGGAAGAGTTTCCTCGCAAATTTCAGGATTTATGAGGGAAAATTCTTCCATCGCAAATCCTGAATTCGTGAGGGAAAAGATCATTTTTGCAACGGAAAATTAGTTTGCTAGGGCCATTTTTGCGACAAAACTTATTTCGCCGCAAATCGCTTTTGGACAACCATATACTTTGATGAATTTGAGCGAAGGAAAAGACAAGGGTATTTTGTGGATACTCTTGAGCTCAGGCAAGAGAGATAAATATAACACTACAAGAGAAGAGAAAGTAGAAGAATCAACAATCCCCACTCCTGTGGCTTCTTCCTTTATTACGTCTTCCATTGAAGAGCAATGAAAGATTTGAAGGTATTGAAGGAGTGGAGCATACTGGAGCCATGTCACATGAGTTATTGAATGACATCTACTAATACTCACACCTTATAGCATGGTAAAACAATATGGGTCAAGAACCAATGAATCTACTATGTGACAATTGGAAAGCTGAAACCATTGCATTTGCCTCATTTTGGATATGAAAGGCAAAAATGAATTCATCTTAAAGTCCAGCTCATCAAGATGAATAAAATATATGCAATTTTGTAATTTTGTTGGCTCAAATAATATGTTGAAGCCACCTATTGTTGATATTATTATCCTTAGTTCCTCAATTTTTGGTAGGCACTCCACCTCCTTTAGAAGTTCTCTCTTTTTGCTATTCAGGTCATTATTTGTCTGTGAATAAAAGCTAAATACTCTTAACTATTGAAGACATGATATCACTCCCAAAGGAATGCTTGCATTACCACCAGATATTTTCAACTTAAAAAACTTTAAATTTCTCAACTTCTTTAACTGCATGGGAAATTTATGTGCCTCTATTTCTCCATGCAAAGAAAGATATTCCAAAAGAGCTAAGTCACCAATTTCTACTGGATGATTTAAAATCCCACTCACACGAAATTCCAAGCACTTCAATCTTCTCATATATCTGATATTTTGCAACCCTGTTATGATCTCACATTCCCTAACCGATAATGTTTTGAGATTGGGGCAAGTTGCGGATGGTACATGCCACTGATCACCTCCCATGATTGAAATCCTCTCAACAATATTCCACTTAACATCATCATGGGAGACGACTTTAGCATCTCCTTGTACAAGAACTTTTTAATTCTTTTATCTTTATCACAACCTAACCACAATGCCATATCTCGAAGCATATCATGTATCACAACTACACCATCTTCAACACTGATCTCCAACAAGCACGAGAGCTTTAATTTTGCAAGTATAGACTCACAATCATCGCGCATGTCTTGAATGCTTTTTGTCGTATATCTATAAAGAAATCCTTCCCCTATCCATTTATCAATGAGATCAAAAACTGAAATTCTATAATCTTCTGGGAATAAGGCACAATACAGGAAACAGTTCTTGCGTACTTCATCCGGTAATGGGTCATAGCTAAACTTCAGAATAGAGAACACATTTGTCTCCAAATCTGAAGCAATCCAAGAAGACTCCAATAAATTCCTTTTGAGTTTTTCCATGCTTCCATGCTCTTCACACCTGCCATAGCACTTCCTACAACAATCAATGCAAGGGGTAGCCGTTTACATTCCTTGCCATCTCCTCTGCTAGTTTAGGAATGCTTGGGTGTGAATTTAGAGTTTCTTCACCAACTTTCAAGAGAAATAACTCAAGTGCTTGTTTCTCTGGCAAAATTTCTACCTTGAATTTCTTTTGAGCATGCAATTTTTCACATATGTTCTCAAGACGTGTGGTAAATAACATTTTGGACTGGAAATTGGTGTCCTTTGGATACGGCACTCCTACAAATTTCAACTCGATTTCCTCCCATATGTCATCCAATAATAAGACAAATTTCTTTTGTTTGAGGACTCCATAAATCTTTGCTGCTTTTTCAAAATGATTACTGCATTGACTCCAATCATCATTCCCAATCTTTATAAATTTTCTGATATTGTCCATAATGCTACCTAAATTAGGCTCTTTGGATATGACTACCCACATCACAACATCAAAATCCAACCTTCCCTTTCCAAGTTCATTATTAATTTTCTTGAGAAGGGTACTTTTTCCCACCCCGCCCATGCCGTATAAACCAATAACACCAACATTTTCTCGCTTCAATACTACTCCACACCTCATCAAACATTAAATCCAATCCCACCGTCTCATCCGGAGGCATCTCAATTGCTTTGGCTGGTACTTTATGAGCAACTAAGAAATCTTTATCAAGATTGTCCCCTCAGTTGTTAAGTTCATCCACACTCTCGAGCATCTTAGAACACCACCCCTTAGGGTCCCTCATGATTGCGTCCCCGGTATAGAGCTTTTTAAAGAAATCATGGGCCATCAATTTCAAAGTGTCGTGATCTTCAATCCATTCCCCTTCATCGTTTTTTATAGCTCCAATTCTCTGTTTCTTCCTTTTAACCATGGTTGAGGCGTGAAAAAACTTTGTATTTCTGTCACCTCCCTGAAGCCATTTACTTCTGGATTTTTGGAACCAGACAATTTCTTCCTGAGTTGCCACTTTATGATATTCTTCCCATAGCTTTCTTTCAAGGCAAAATAAACCAGTTTGGAGATTCATTTTCCTGCTTCTGTCAATGCCCTCTAAGCGCCTCATCAACTAATTTTTCTTCCTGGTAAAATTTCCCACATGGTTCTCATTCCACTCCAAAGCTGATTCTTTAAAGTTGTGAAGACTATCGAGCTAGTTATTCTCCTGGCAGGCTTCAACGGTGATATCTTTGAAGTCATTCTCAAGGGACCAAGCAATTTGATAAGAGAATAAATTCTGAAAACGTTTGTGTCAGAGAGAGGGGTTAAAATTCATAACCACAATCCTATGATCAGATTTAAATTTTAGCTCATGTCGGACGGTGGAGTTGGGAGAATAGTTAAGCCAGTTGAAGTTGGTGAAAACCCAATCCAATCTTTCCTTTAGGCTCTGTCTTTCCCAAGTAAATTTCTCCCCTTGAAACCTTGCTTCAATAAGCCCTGTATCATCAATACAATCCCTGAACTATTACATTGAGGTCCATGATGGGACAGCCCCTCCCAATTTGTCCCTTGGGGAAAGATATGCATTAAAATCACCAAAGACTAACCAAGGAAGGGTAGAGCTATTGGCTAAAAGACGGGGGGAGTCCCATAAATGTGCCTCGCCAATAGAGTTAGTTTCACCATAAACCACGGTGATAAGGCTTGAAAAATTATTTACTTGATTGTAGACTTGACAAATGGAGCATTTGGGTGGTAGAGGATAAATAGGTAATATCAAAATTTTCCTTGTCCCACAAGAGCTAGATACCCCCGGAAAAACCACTAGATTCCACATGAATCCAATGACTAAAGCCAAGCTTACGACAAACATTATCAGCTCTAGTACCGCTAATCCGAGGCTCCGGAAGACGAGAATATCAATGTTATATTTTTTGACAATATCTTTAACAACTATTGGGAAGGTCCTCATTCATCGGCCCCTACAATTCCATGAGGCTATAATCATTAATATATATATATTTAAAATGTAGGGGAGCATATACTTTTGTTGGGATCCGTACACACAAAATGGAATTATAAAACTTTTACGAATCCCGCAGGGATCGTTCAACCGCGTTTAAATCAAGGTAGAAAAGAACCGAATCATATCTATACGAACCGGTGTGCGTCTCATTCTATTTGATCACGTGGGCTACCTTCTCGATCAACGAAGTTGACTCTACGAATCACCTCCCGGATCCACACGAATAGCACTCGAACACGGATGGCAGCGTTCTAGCGCCTTCAACCTTGCATTTCTCCTTTTCTCTCTAGGGTTTCTGGTGGCTTCTCTAATTCATCCGTACTCTCAATACGACTAGATCAACATCTATTTTTCTAAAACTCTAATGAACCATATTAAAATATTCCAAAATTAATCTAATTAATCTTGAATTTCGAATCTGAATTAAAATAATATATTAATTAAATCTATCCATCGATCTAATCAAATATATTTATTTAATCCGAATTATGAGCCTTCGATTTAATTTATTTTTATAAATTAAATCCGAGATATGATATCTTTCTATTTAATTAAATCTGAGATACTATATCTCAATTCAATTAAATCGAGATACTATATCTTTATCCGAAAATTAAATCCGAGATACAATATCTTAATTTGTTATAGTTATTTAATTTATCAAATAAATTAAATACTATATATAATAATATTATTATTTATAAATAATATGATTATTATTTTCGAATTTATACTATATTATAATATAATATGATATGATATGAGATATATATATATATATATATCAACCCTAGATTAAAGTATTCATTAAATCTTAGGCATATCTAAGATTCAATGAATCCGACACTATTGCTCGTGTTGGGCTATTCTTGTATGCGACTCTGCAGGCCCACATAAGATTGGCAGTGGGCCAATATTGTACCAGCCCAAAGTCACAAGCGGCCTCTAGCAAGACATTACGGCTACCCAATTCATATGGGGATCGATGATACTATACAACCTATCGTACAACCATGTCACGTCCCTTTTGTCACACGATAATTTGGCCAAGGATGAGGCATGGATCATGTCAACTTCCTGTTCTTGAACATTACTTTCTCGATTCTCGAGTAGTCAAATTGAAATGGAATCTCCTTTCCATCGTAGTATGACCATATGTTTCTCAGACTCACTCATCGAGGAGCCCAGTATTATCTCTCTACAAATGTGAGGGACAAATTTCATCTTGACCATTCACATTCCTCTGCATGAAAACCATTGATCCCAATCATAGCCTTAATTACCACTCGGTCAAAGGTGACTTTTGACGAGGTCAAAGATCAGCGACTTCCCTAGTAGAGTAAGAATTAAGGCATCCTTCCAAGGACGACAAAGACCCATCAACCTTTCATCTGACATGCTTAGCTTTGGTAAGGAGTCAAGGAGAATTTTCTGCTCTCAATAAGAGGTGGAGAAATCTCCTTTTCCTCACAAAGCCATTCTTTCATTTGATCCTCCAATTCCTGAGAAAACACCTCCTCCTCTTTCTCCAAAAGTTTGCTTCTATAGGAAATTTGGTTCCTTTGATAAGCAGGATGTGGAGGTAGCAAATTGCAATTTTCCTTAGCCTTCTCACTTTGCAACATCATTACCGATACCCTTCTTTCGTCTGTCCCCTGCCTTTCCATTGTCACAACTACACCAAAATCTCAGAGGACAACAACAAGAGCAAGACTAAGAGGGCACGAATCGAGCATGACTTCTATGAATTGGCAAGAAACGCCCGAACAAGGATTCCCAACACGTAAATGTACAGAGATCCAAGACTAAAATCACAACTCAAATAAATAGCACTCATCCATTTCTAGAACCCATGACGAAGCTAAATCTGAGAATTTCTTTCTCAAAAATTAAGTCACTGAACCACTAAAGAAGCTCAAAAACCAGAACCAGAACCTCGACGAGCTATGATGGAGTCGACCGACAAAAATGAAGCAGAAAACAGGGGGAACTAGAACCTCGACGAGCTATGGCGGAGTCGATCTTCGGCGCTGTAGACTGACTTGGACCCAGAAGGAACTCGCGCCCGAATTTGAGCTCTCCTTCTCACAGGCGAACGGTGGAGGAAAGGCGAGGCGCAGAGATGACGGAGGAGAGGCGAGGTGGAGGTGGAGGGTGGGGGAAGGCCTTCTTACGGCGAAGACTGCCGAAGTGGGCAACAGTCCGTAGCCGCAGCAGGTAACGATCAGAAGCAAGCACAGTTACCAAGAGAGAGCTTCTCTCTCTTCGCAGAGCATATTCGGCCCCACTTTTTTATGTTAATATTCTTTACTTAACGCTCACTATAAAAGTTTATTTTGCTTCACGCGATGCACTCCTTGCACTGCCTCGATAGACACAAACCAATAATAATGCTGTAATAATAAAATACTATGAGCCTTAGCTGAATTATTGCTGCAAAACTTTCTTTGGTTTGTCCAAGTCATTACAAAATGCTATCGGCTAGGCTCATCCACTATCAATAAAAAAAACAATGCAAGATAGCGGTTAATTAGTAGTCGCTATATTAGAAAAAACTGCTACCATTTGTTGCATTCCTAGAGGTCATGGAACAAACAATTACTAAAGGCCCGTTTGTACGGGGAAAATTTGAAGAAGGAAAGGAACTTAAAAGAGGGAAAGGAATGGGAGGGAAGATTGAGAGGGAATTTAAAAAAAAATGAGATGTTTGGTAAACATGGAAAAGGGGAAGGAAGATGATAATTTAAAATAATATAAATATAAATAGAAAATATGATTTGTCTAAAATACCCCTAACCTAAAAAATATCTTCCTCCTCCTCCATCCCTCACTCTCGGCCGACACTCAACCAAGACAAAAGAAAACCAGATTCCTCCTTCATGCTTCTCTCTCTCTCGACGCATGCCTCTTTCATCCTTCTCTGTGATCCATCCTTCATACCTCTCTCTCTCTACGGCAATCGCTAAAACTAAAACAAAAGAAAATCGAATCCCAACTTCATCCATCTCTCCCAATGGTGAAAACGAAGGATGAGAATGAGGAAGGGGATGAGAACGATGAGGGAGGAGGCGAGCGGCGCCACAATCATGAGAGCCAGTTGCGAGGACATGGAAGAAGATCAGGGTACCATTGTAATTTGCCAGGAAGGAAGATGTAATCCCACCAATATCCGAGGGATCTCATCTTCCCTTATACGTGGGAAGATTGCTGGCCACTGGAAATCAGATCTCGGAAGACAACGCAACCAAACGGGCAACGACATGGAAGATTCGCCATCTTCCCTTTCCTTCCCAAATATTCTCCATAACAAACGGCTCCTAAGTGGTCATGCTTTGATGCGAGTAAAACTAATATTTGAGTTTCTAATGATGCAATCAACATTTATTATTATATGTACATGTGGATCATCTGAGCTACTAAGTCCTTGAAATATATATATGTATGTATATATATATGTGTGTATATATTTTACTTTTGTTTTTTAAAAAATAATTATGTGAATTATTATTTTTACATAAAAAGGTTTTAATCATTGACCGAAAACAAAACTCGACCTACCCATTGGCGGAGCCGCGGTTGGGGATGAACCCCACCCAACATTAGGGAATTTTACAACTTTGCACTCCCTACCGCTCTTTGAAATTTTAAAGGTCCATGAGAAAATATTTATGTTCATTTTTTTTAAAAAAAAAAAAGTGATATTTTTAAGTCAAATCTTATACATTCAAACTCAAAATTTGGAACCCATTAGACTCAATAAGAAAATCTTGTGAGTGAATCCAAAGAACAATAACAAATTAAAGTTAATTTATAAGATTTGCTCACTAATTGAAAAAAAAAAATAGAATTTTATCAAATAATTGAGATAACATATGCATAATAATATTATAACTTAATATTATTAACTTAATAATAATATTGTTCTTAATAATTTAATAATACATACGTTTACAACCATCCCTACTCATCCATCGTGTTCCTCTTTATTTCCTCTGGACGTGGTACATCCTATCAGATCTAGTATCCTCGGTCAAGGTTAGTTAGTCATATCAAGAATACTGTCATCTCTTATGCCACCACCGATATACCGTAATAGGGAGGTGTCCGTTCAAAATACTCAACTCAAGATTTGGGCTAGGAATGAGCGCACCTATGAGTACAATGTCACGTTAAATCTCTTCCGCACAACTCAATATAACCCATAGCCAAAAAAATAAAATAAAAAATATCTCTATAATTTTCAAAAACATCTTAAAAAATTATTATATGAGAATGACTATTGTATGGTCAATATCAGTCTTCTAAAACTTCATTTTTAACACTTAATTAATGTTTACCTTTAATAAAAAAAAGGACTAAATTACTTATTAAAAGACAAAGTTTACAAACAAAATGTGTGTTGGAGGGGATTTTAGGGCCCGTTTGGGAGTTACTTTTGGAAAATGATTTTTACCATTTACGAGGTAAAACCTAGGTTTTGGAGAATATCTTTTGAAGAATGATTTTAGAAAAAAATGATAGTGTTTGTATGTTTTTATCGAATAGCTTTTGGGGATCAAATTTACCAAAAAGGACATTAGCTTTTTGTATGATTGCATCTAAATCATAAAATTGTATTTTAAATATTATAAACATTTTATTCAATAATAAATACCAAAATTTACATAAAATTGTTAGAAAAAATAAATTTCTACCATTAAAAAATTATGTAACATGCTAAAATATTAAACCAAAATTCATTTAGATGAATTGGACAAAGTGTAATCTACAACTTGTGTGTATCGGAACTTAGTTGGGAGGATAAATTGTTTCTATTCCACATTTCGAGACCAAAAATGAGAGTTATAAATTACTATAACCAACAGTGAGAGCTTATTTTCCCGCAATAGAATGTGCTTTAGCAAGAAGAATGTCGTGGAATGTCGTGGTTGAGTGCCAATGCTAATGCTATGTTACCCAAAAAAAAAAAAAAAGAAAAAAAAAGATACTACATTGATAGGGGGAAGATCATAGGCATTTTGGGGTTTTTGCAAAGTGATAGTGAGACCGGAAAGTTGGTAGAGAAAGTTAAAAGTGAAAAAAAGTTAGATTTACCAAAATCTAGGTTTTGAATCCAAAATGACTTTTTTTTTAAAAAATAGTTGTTTGGTAGGGTTGTAACAAAACCTAGATTTTAGACAAAACCTAGATTTTGGAAAAAACCTAGGTTTTGAAATTCACTCCTCGCATTTCACTTCCCGCTCGCATACTCCTCCACTCCTCCATCTCGCTTCGTCCCGCACAGCCAAGAGAGAGAGAGACAGCAATCTTGGCCTCTCGCCTCTCACAGCAGAGGCGGACGCAGGTAGAAGAGAAGGGGGCACGTCCCCCCCCTAATTTTTGACATGAAATTACAAAAACAACCCGCTTCTTTATTATTATTATTATTATTATTATTATTATTATTATTTCCCTTCCATTCTTTCCTCAACAAAGCCCGCCTTCTACTCCTTGTTCCTTCAATCTTTCATGACCTAGCGAGAGTGCAAGATCCGGAAGCTCGGAAGTCCATCGCCACTCACCTCCATGACTCCGTCGTCCATACTCCATCGGCACGGCACGACCCAGAAGTTCAGACCCAGAATTCCTATTCATGATTTCAAGACTGCGCAGGAGGACTGATGATTGAAGAAACGCATTCCTCGCTTGACGAAGAGAAACTGAAACAGATTTACTACATCAACAGGTAAGACTAGTCTCAGATTTTGATTTTATTGAATACTTATAATTTGATTTGCCTTTTGTTGAAAAATCTGAATCTGATGCCTTCATTGATTTTTTTTAGATGTGACTCTGTTCCTTACGTTATGTGGTTTAATCTGTTTTGCATCGGAGATTTTGGATGTCGATTAATCTGTTTTGCATCAGATTCAGATATTCAATTGAAGCATGTGATTTAATCTGTTTTGCATCAGAGATTTTGGATACTCATTCTACGTTTTGATTTATGTTGCACTAATCTCTTGGTATTAGACTATTTCAATTTTTAGATCGGAGTTTGGTTTCAGGTTTTCATGGTTTCACGCTTCACTGTCTGCCACAAGTTTGCCATGACTTAAAATGAACCGCATTCATGTTTTGTGGAAGTGATTCTATGATCTGCTTCATCTATGCATTTTGATAACTTGTCTCTGCAGCATAATAATTTATTATTTTTAACTTCCCCGTCCTACTAAATGTGGTCATATAGGTTGGCTTAGGGGATTTATTACTGATTATGGAGTCCCACTGTTGGTCCTAGTGTGGACTGCTGTATCTTACATACCAGTCAAGGAGGTCCCAAAGGGGATCCCCAGGCGACTCTTTAGTCCAAATCCATGGGCTCCTGGTGCATACACTACAAAAAAACGGGTCATTAGTAGCGGTTAAAATCGCGCATTTGTAGCGGTTTTTGCCGCGACAAACAACATCTGTCACGGTTACAAAAACCGCTACCAAATCGACCGAAACAAACCAATTTGTAGCGGTTAAAAACAACCGCTACTACAACAACATAAACCGCTACTGTAACTGTAGCGGTTTTAGTTGACCGCCACTATATAAGGCCAAACTGAAAGCTTATTTGCACAATAGTCGCGGTACTAAAACCGCGACAAAATGAATAAATTTTGTCGCGGTTATCTATCCGTTACTAAATATTCCAAAATATATGGGAAAAAATTTTACCGCCAAAATATTTGTAGCGGTCAGAAACCGCTACAAATAATTCCGACCATATTTTTTTAAAAAAGTTTTGCCGCTATTTTATTTTTATATTTGTAGCGGTTAAAAAACCGCTACAAAAATTGACGTTATTTGTTTGAAAACTTTTTTTGGCGCCTCGCTATTTTGTTGTTTGTAGCGGTTATGTAACCGCTACAAATGAATGAAATTGAAAAAAAAATAATATTTTAACCATTCTTATTAATCATTTATATTTTTATTAAAAATTAATGATATTAAAATATGATATTCGATTGTATAAGATTAGTATAGATATGTAAAACAAAAAGAATATATGAGTATAATAAGAAATATTTATGAGTTCATTAATATAAAACGAATTATAGAAAAAAAAAAAAAAGTGAGAAAGTAGATCGAAGAATAAGTATGTGAAAGTAGGAAAAAAGTTAAAAATCCGACAAAATCCACCCGTAAAATAAGAGAAGTTAATATCAACCGGATAGAACAAAAAACAAATATTTCGATAATCACTAGATTTTATCAAGCCGAGTGACACTTACCTCATTCAAACACCTCTCGTTGAGAAAACGCAAAAATATGAGAGAAAAACGTGGAGAAAACGCGTGTAGAAAAAAAAAAAAAGAACTCTGAAGCATATTGAATGTGGTTTGGTGGGGTATTTATTTTGATGTCAGCGCATCTATTTGTAGCAGTTAAGGTTTCGGTTTTTGGTAGCGGTTTATTTTAGTCGCGGTTTTTTTACTTTTTGTAGCGGTTTCATTTTGCAACGGTTTTTTTGTTATTAGTGGCGGTTATTAACCGCTACAATGTTTTTTTTTGGGTTTTTTTTTAAAAAAAACAAAAGGAAAATGAAGAGTAGTGATAATTTTTCTTCTCAATCTTCGTCAGCATCCCTACAAAGAAAGTTTTTATAAAAAGTTACGTGTGAGTTGGATATGGAATAAGACATATATAAAACTTTTGTGAAATGCTATTTTTAAATTTCATACCGGGTATATTAAAAAACGTACCGAACTATAGGTAAAGTGTCATCGCCGTCTGGGAAAAAGTTTTCGAACCGGCAGCCGGAGCGGCTCACAATCGTACGCGACGTTCTCACCATCGCCCATGTCGTAAAGGTCCCGAGGCTTTAAATGAACCACCATATTCCAATCCCCGTGCCTCTCATCGACGACATAATAAACCCGATGGGCCTCTCGAGGCAAGAATATACGGCTCGTCATCTTCGGACTAACCAAAGTGTGAATAGGCCGGAGAAATTCACGATGTGATGCCTAAGTCGTCGGTCGTGAGTCCCCGGACGTTGTCGTATTCGCCCACAAACACTTGAACAACGTCACGAGAGAAAAGGCCTTGGTAAGTTATCCCGACCACATCAACCAGCTTTTCCATAATACGGACGTCATCGAACCGCATGTTCCCGTCACACGCTGCTCGCATAACTCCTCATCCCAAACGTGCCATATACACCCAAGTTTTGGGTCAGCAATCCCTGATCTCGTGAAACCGTGCAAAACTTGAAGCCATTGACATTGTATGCCGTAAATCTTTGGGCGTGGTCAAGCGGGCCGATTGCGAGAGCTCGAATGCTTTGGTGAGTGAGGGTTGTGGTCATTCATTATTCTCCTCCTAAACCAACCCCGGAATTCTCTCGTGGACCTTTCTATCAATTTCGGAGGATGTCTCGTGTACGGATCCTTAGCCGACGCTTCACATGACTCCTGAATTCCCTGCAATTAAACATGCGATGACGAGCAAGAAATGTGCCTATAAAATGTTAGGAAACATATAGGATAACATATATATATATATATAGAAATGTGCAATCCTTACGAAGGTACGGTTCAACTTGAGTGCAATTGATCAAGACATGTCTATGTGCTTGAAACTTCTCAAGTGCCGTGAGTTTGAAGTTCTCACATCCGCCAACCGGTTTACCAACACGAGGGAATAACAACTCGAAGCCGATAACTCGCTCGCTCGGGACAATTGTCCACACGAGGCGGTCGGTTGAATGACGTCTCAATGTCATCAAAGTACCTGGAACAAAAATACAAGACCTCATCCCCAAGATAACCTTCGCTATTGAACCTTCAGCCACGCCTTATTCCTCACGTAAGATTTTAGTTTCCCAAGAAACCTATAAAGTAATGAGGAAAGATGTCGATACATCAATGGTTAAACATGCGACTAGGAAGTAATATAATGCTGAAGTAATTAATTTTAAAAGAGTACCTCTCAATAGGATACATCCATCGGTAGTGAACTGGGCCAGAAAGCTTTGTTTCGTGAACAAGGTGTACTGTCAGGTGAACCATGACCGTGAAAAATGAAGGAGGAAAGATCATCTCCAAATGGCACAACATAAGAATGATTTGCTGTTGCAGCTGGTCGAGCTCCTCCACGATCAACACCTTGGAACACAACTTCCGAAAGAAAGTACAAAGCTCGACCAAAATGATCGACACATCGAGAGGCAGTGTATTTTTTATGGCCAATGGAAGTAACTCGCGCATAAGCACATGTGAGTCATGACTCTTCAGCCCAGTAACCTTTCGAGCCTGTACGTCCACACATCATGAAATGTTGCTTGAATACCCATCAAGAACTTTTATTTTCTTCAAAGTGGCGAGGAAGATTTCCTTATTCGGTTTTGTCAGGGTGAATTTTACCGGTTGAAATCTGCCATGCTCATCCGGCCATGCGTCTGCACGAACCCCCATCTCCTGTAAATCTTTCCTCGCTTGAAGATGATCTTTTGACTTGCCTGGTTCGTTCATAATCGTGTGCAACACATTGTCGCACACATTCTTTTCAATGTGCATGACATCCAGACTGTGTCGGAGCAAATTATCTTTCCAATACGGAAGAGCAAAGAATACGCTTATCTTCCGCCATTGTTGGGTCACGGAACCAGAAGCCCTGACCGTCTTTGTCCCTACCTTTGCTGGATCGTCTTTTTTCCCATACTCAAAATCAAAATCCACAATCTGCTCTATGATCTTTGCACCGGATAATATGCGAGGAGGTCCTCTTTTTTCCTGTTGCCCATTGAAACGATTGTGTTGCAACCTAAACCTGTGCGTACGATCGAGAAACCTCCGATGACCCATGAAGCACCACTTACGACCGTGGGGAAGGCGCACCGAGTCGAGTCAAAATTGCAAGCCGGACACGCAAGGCCGGTATGCACATTCCACCCAGATAATGTTCCCAGTCCAAGGAAGTCACTGATAGTCCACATCAACGCCGCACGCAAGTTGAACAATGTCTTCTCGTGCGCGTCATACGTCTCCACGCCTACATTGCACAACTCCACCAACTCATTGATCAGCGGTTGTAGATACACATCGATGTCATTTCCTGGTGCCTTTTTGCCTGGAATTATCATTGACATAATGAAGGAGCTTTGTTTCATACACATCCAAGGGGGCAAGTTGTAAGGTATCAAAACAACTGGCCATATACTATAACTTGGGCTAAAATTCCCAAACGGATTGAAACCATCGGTCGCCAAAGCAAGACGAACATTTCTAGGGTCCGCCGCGAAATCAGGAAAGTCTGAGTCGAACACTTTCCACGCTTCACCATCTCGTGGATGTCTGAGTTTACCATCTTCGTTCTTGTCGGCTTCATGCCACCTCATATGCTCAGCTGTCTTAGACGACATAAACAATCTTTCTAATCGAGGTTTTAAAGGAAAGAACCTTAGAATCTTTGCGGGTTTCTTCTTCTCGCTTTTTCCCTTCGAAACAGTCCCGAACGTCGAAGTGTGACACTTCTTACAAGTCTCCTCCGAGCGTCCTCCCCCCAATAAAGCATGCACAAGGTCGTTGGGCATCGATTTTTTCGTAGTCCAATCCTAATCTGTTGATTATCTTCTTGGCCTCGTAGAAGGTTGTGGGAATGTCTCGTCGGGAAAGCATCTCGTAGTAATTCCAACATCGACATCGTCTTATTAGTGATCCCACACATGCACTTGATATGGTACAATTTGATCGTAAAGGATAATTTTGAGTATTTCGACAACCTTGATACAAAGGACGATCGCTCTCATCCATGAGGCTGAAAAATTCCCGAGCCGCTTCATTCCTCAGAAAATTGGTTCAGACCCCGCACTTCGTCGTGAAGTTGTCGTCTTGAACACCAAAAGCATCGCGAACAACATCATTAACCGGATCATCTTGAGGTAGCAGTTGATTTCCTACTTGTGAGGTTTGAGGAAGATGATCCCCATATCTCATACCACGTTCCTCACCATGAACACCCCATAATGTATATGCTCTGGGAAAGGCTTAATAAGAAGATGTTCCATAGCCCCTTCTCGTGTTTGCCACTTCTTAAACTTGCATCTACAACAAGGACACACGATCTTACCATTAACGCTAGCGTGAGAGAAGGCGAAATCTAAGAACTTATTTAATCCCGCTAAATATACTAGAGAACTGCGCGGCATCTTGATCCATGATTTATCCATCTGTAGTAAATAAAGCAAAGAAAGTATATTAATGTAGAGACAATGTTTAATTACTTTCATCCCATAACTTGAGATCTTAAATGCAACGGGGGAACATTTGTAGCGGTTAACAACCGCAACAATTTTTCAGCTCAAATTTGTCGCGGTTAGTGAACCGCTACAAATTTAAATTGAAAAATCGTGCCATAAACTAGTCGCGGTTTACGAACCGCTACAGAAACCGCTACAAAATGATGACCGTTTGAAAGTTTAAGCGCTTATTTTTTAATTTGAAGTTCAAATTTGTAGCGGGTAAATAGACTAACCGCGACAAATATATTTTGTAGCGGTTTTAGGATTTAACCGCTACAAAATTTATTAACTTTTGTTTTTTGTTTTGGCTGTAATATTAACATATCTTTTTGATTACAAATTATAAACTCCGTTTATTCTTTGATAAAATTTAAATTTAAAAAACCTTGTGACTTAAAAAAAAAAGATAACAAATATTTAAATTTAAAAAAATTGTCAACAAACATCCGACAAGACAAACTGAATTACTAAACAACAAAAAAACTAATAACTATCGGGGCCCGATGATCGGGTCCTATCTCGGTGGGGTCTCTCTCGGGGACGATGTGGGCTCGACCCGAGGTAACAACCCCCTCATCTTGATCGGCAGAACATCCGGACGGGGAGGGGGAGGCGGTGGAGGCGTGGGGAATCCTCGAAGATGAACGGAGGGGAGGCTCGGGAGATGGAAACCGTCTGTCGGTAGCAACTCCGACAAGGCCCCGCAAGTGACTTCCGCCTAGTCCTCGATTAGCGAACCAACCGCTGAGACCCTCCCGCATGCGCCTAGTCCTAGCCTCATTTCGGCCCTCTCTCGCAAAGAACCCGCCGACAACCTTCCCGTCAACTCCGCGGCAACCTCTTCTCGGCAATCATCGCATCAACCACCTCTCGGTGGTGGTCTGCGCTCGAGCCGGCGCTCCCAGCGAGAGGAGGAGTCCTTGCGGTACACCATGCTAGGCCCGGCGCCTAGCCCAAAGCCCCTAACACGGCCGATGCTCAACCGGGCCCACAAGATCTTTCAATGTGGCCGTAGGATCAACGTAACCCCGTGACTCCGGGTCCGGGACCGACATATCTCTTGCCGGCTCGCTCAATCTGGGTCTCGCGCATATATTTCATAAAACATTAATCAATAAATTTAATTAAATTTTAATATACAACATTAACTATTTAATTAGTTTTTTGTAACTTACTATTATCTCCTCTCGCGCCTCGAGATCGGTGTCCCATCACGGTGTCTATGTGTGCATTTCCACAACCGCCCATAGTCCGTCGACCACCCTCCCGTCGAGCCTTCTCTTTACCGAAAGAGTTAAAAGAGTATAAACTTTGTTATTTCCAAAACAAAAAAATAATCAATTAAACATAAAATTAATTTAACTTTTAACATACCATCTCACCGTAGGTCACAAAACGTCTTGGATCCACCCGTGTGATTGATTCTTTGAGCTGCCCCGGATCTCGGTGTTCCTCTAGGATAGAGCCGCAAAATAAATGAGTAATTATACAATACCCTCATAGAAAAAAAAAATAGAACTATGATTAATTAAAAAACGTACATGTGCCTCTGCACTCCTCCTATATTGGACAAAAGCTGCCCAGTGATTTGGGTCCACGCCGTCTGGGACGTTCTCCATCAGTTGCTGCAGAGGCATAGTCGAATCTCCATTCTGCTAGGTGTAGAGACGACCCCTCCGACTCTTCCACGCTTTTCCCATTTTCAACTTTACATACCTCTTTGCGTTGGCTCGCAGTTTAAACTTATTGTATAGCATAAAATAATTAGTAATTAAGTAATAATTAATTAAGAAACAGATAACTAAATTAACCACAATTTACCTGCACAACGTCCTCAAACGCCTTGTCCTTGGTCTCCTTCAAGATCTTTTTCCAATTCTGGAAAAAGATCGGGAACCATACCCAATTCCCGCCAAATTGTGACAGGTATCGGTTCAACAGGTGACCACCACTGCAAATCGGCTGGTCCGTGTCCGTGTTCCAGGGGACTATCATACGGTAGCCGTTCTCCTGACTGAGGGTGTGAACATCCTGCGTCCTGCTACTGATGTTCCCATATTCATCTGCACAATTATAAAACAAAATTGTTGTATTGTACTTACATAAATTTTCACACGGCCAGGAATTTAAATTTTATTCTTTGCCAATAAACTACTTATACTTACCTACGATATCCACCGTAAATCCGGTGGAACGAGAAGACGACGGTTAGGGGTACCCTTGTTCCCGCTCGTTGTCCTCGTCGAGAAACCGCTCCGCCTCCGCTATGGGAATCTCAATCTCGATCTCGTCATCATCACCATTGAGGATGTCCTCAAGCGATAGACTTGCACCTCGTTGTCCACCTACGGTCTCTTGTAGGGTCTCAGGGTTTGGGATTGGCTCATTTTCAAAGAGCCCATTAAACTCATTCCCAACTTGAGGGGGCCGTGGGTGGACATTTATCTGAGGGGGCTGAAGGGGGACATTTATCTGAGGGGGCTGAACGGAGACATTTAAAGGCCCATGCCCTCTCCTATGGCCTCCTCTACGCTACTACCCCCGATAGGCCTTCTCGGGTTCAACTACTTTCTCTTTTCCCTTATCGTGAGAAACCATGATGTGAAAAGTAAAAGTACAAAGGTGAAAAGTGAAAAGGTGAACAGTAGCGCGTGAATTTCGAAAGTGAATATAAAAACCGCTGCGTTTAGTAGCGGTTAAAACAAGTAACCATTACAAAATTAATGATTTTGTAGCGGTTCAATAAAGACCGCTACCCCAACCGCGACAATTATTTCACATTTGTCGCGGTTATGTGTAACCGCTACAAAATGAAACGACCATTCAAATTCTGTAACGGTTCTTGAGGTAAACCACTACAAAATAATTAACCTGTAGCCGTGATTTTGTAACCGCTACTAATTTAATAATTTTTTTAAAAAAAAAAAATCCAAACTAATTAGTTTAGCGATAAACTAATTAGATTGGAATTTTTCCTTATTCCAAAAAATATTTTCAATTGTTTTCTTTAAATCGGGAATAACAAAGTTTATTGAAATTTCCCTAAAAGAGTCGATCTTAATTAATTTAGGAATAATAAGTTTATCAAGATTCGGATTCATTATAGCCACCGATGTTCCAAGAAAAACTCACCGACTCATTTTGATCGAGATATTTTAACAAAAACAACGGTGGCTATAATGGATCCAATCTCCAAAGTGGCATGTTAGACATATTTATAGGAGTAGAAGTCTTCGTGTCAATAGAATATCTGAATCTGGATTGTCAATGAAGGAACCTTCTCGGCTTGAACGATGAGAAGACAGACAAATATCTGCAGCACTCATCTCCCGAGATCGGTGCTGCAGATATATGCCCGTCTTTTTTTTAGAACAAGGCCAAGAATGCTCTTTCAGCGACAAAGCCAGATTTAGAATATTTTTGAACATTATAATTGTTGTACGGATGCAATTGGTTATTTATAGAATAAAATTTGTAGCGGTTATTGTGGGAACCGCTACCAAATTTGAAGTTTTGACGCGGTCAACGTGTCACTTTCTTCTAACCGCGACAAAGGTGTGTCGTTTCGTGATTTGGTAGCGGTTATTTTGACATAGCCGCTACGAAATAACCGCGACGGACTTCGCGCCATAACGCGCCAAGGCTGGCGCCATATTTGTAGCGGTTGGGTTTTGTGAACCGTGACAAAAAGCGAAGCAAAATGGTTAGCATTTTGGCGGCAATGCTTCCGTTACTAATTTGTGACGGTTTTGGTTTAAACCGCTACTAATTTGTTCATTTGTAGCGGTTTTTCTTGACCGCTACAAGCTCACCGCGACAGACGTTACGTTTTTTTGTAGTGATACTCAAATTGGACAGTTATCAAGGTGATCCTGAAATTTTAAGTTTACATATTTCTCTGAGTGCAAATGTGCAATGAATACTTTAACTATATGGAAAACCAAATTCTAGCTTTTCCTCTCAAAAGTGTTGCTTTGTTGCTCATGCTTGTTCATTGTGCAGAAATGTTGGATGTTCCTTGTGTATATTATTGGAGCATTTATACCAAAGAACTATGATTGCTGTACTTTACTACTTTGATCACGGTGTTGCCTCACAACTTGCACAAAGAAGGAGTTCAATCTCGGAAAACCTTCTTCCTATCATTATGACCTTCTTCTTTTGGGCTTTTTGGTTAGCCATTTAATTGAAATAATAAATTTTATTACAATTCCAAATTTACAACAAAGAATATCCTCATTGTTACATGTAACAAATTAATGATTTTTTTGGGGACTCTTTCATATTTCTTGCCGAGACTTTGTTGTGCGGGCTTATTGGAATCCCTCCTTCCAATGGGGTCATTCCACAATCTCCAATGCATACAAAAAGCTTAGCTACTCTAAAACATCGTAAATACCATCTTTACTTACCTTTGAACAAATCTTTCATCGATTAAACAAAGTTAAGTCATCTTTATATTTATTCAAGCATGTAGTTCAAATCAGATTTTATCATTGAATGATTATTATTCCCTGTCTTGGTATGTTCTTACTTTGCGTCTTCTTGGATTGTGCATCTTGTTAGTATAAGCTGAGTTTTGAACTATTAAGCCGTGATATTTCTCTTCTAACAGCACTTAGTCTTGTTTTTCCCTTTATATTCTTTTATTTTTTAATGCATTTAAAGCTTTACTTTTTTAAAAAAAAAAAATTCCTATTCAGCTTTTCCTCTAGTTTCACCGCGAGTTTCATATCTCTTGCTCTACATCGAGTACGAATCATTTTTCTTGGCTTCTTCGCCGATTATGCAACAAGGGAGTTCGAAAAATAAGGGTTTGTTTCTTTGGTAGACGGTGCTTGAATCTCTTGCACCAAATTTGTTTCTCTGGGAGTTTGAAAGAAATTACAAAGTTTGGTAGACAAAATCTGTGATTGATGTTACCGTCGATCATGTTTGCTCTGCCCTCTCGCATATGAATTTTGTTATTATCTGATCATGTTTGGAGTTTGCTCTGCGTATGAAAAAAATTTGTTGCTCGATAAAGTTTGGTAGACAAATTTGTTTATGAGGAAATTCTCAAAATCGTGTTTGCTCGGGTATCAAATTCTTGAAAATATTACTTGTCTGATCTAATCCATGCTCAATCATAGAAAAACTATATACACCAGCAATCTTGGACTAGTTTGACTACGTAGTAGGGAGAGCGAATCAAATTTGAACCCTCTAGATTTGATCTAATTAAACCATCCATATTTGAGCTTTTTTTTTTTTTTTTAAATGATGCTTTTTCAAATAAAAAATTGTTTCTTGAAAAAAATAATAATTAAGAGATTATGATTATTTTAGATTCTATACCTATTAAAATAATTTTTAAAAAAAATGTAAACTCTTAGAAAAAAATCAATTTGGATGGTGCATATTTGATTAGCTCTAAACAAAGTGCTTAGAAGGGAAACTAGTTCACCAACCAGCGTTGTTCCTAGTTAAAGCTTTGGCCACTCAAATACGTGATCTTCGTGTAAATGCAAAAAGTGCTTTAATTTGACAAAGGGACATAGCTATATAAAAAGGAAAAAGCTACTATAAGAGTTTAAAAGAATATATATCTATATAATTCCACCTTGGTAAGTGCTTATTACATCACATCCTAGATTTGGATTATAAGCGATCCAAAATAGAGGTATGATTAATGCATTATTACTTTTTCATTTTTGGTCAAAGATTAGCGCTTACTTTACATCCGGGATTATTCCGCCATAATCTTCTATATATATAAAGGTGTGAATGATTGATCTCTGTTCCTTTCAACATAAAATATTTTTAGTTAAATATATATATCATCAAGAAATATTTACCATTAATTAATTGCCAGCTAAAATTTTAATTTTCATTCGCGCAGCTATATTACGTAGAGTACCATCGCCATCTCCAACAAGAGCTTTAATTAAGCTGACTTATGGCAGAAAGCAGCAATTTAGACCGCATAGTTGTAGAGCGACAAGGTCAGGGCCCCACATATAAATATATATTCCCTGTCTCTATTTATAAGGTTCCATTTTTGGAATATGTTTGTCTCTTTTTACAAGTTCTCTTTTGAGTTTGTCTCACTAATAAATACATTTTCATGCTCAATTAATTTCATACATTCCACTAACTAAAATGTTGACTCATTTTGTTTATTCTCTTGCATCATTTTTCTCCCATACATTCTCTCTGTTACTCATTCATTAAGAAGAGCATATTTGGGGAAAAAAGTATATTTCCTATGTATTTATTAATTTTAACTAATTTTAATTGTTTTCTTGAATACCAAAATTCAATTAGAATTTAGAAGAACCATATATATAGGAATAGAGGCAGTATATATATTCTTGCTTTTTTCCATTTTTCTTTTTGATAGAACTACGTACCTCACCCGATAAGATTTGGTCATTGTCTATCCTATGTTATATTCATTCACATGGATTCAAACTCGCCTAATTCATTACCATTTTTGCTCCCAATCAAATGTCATATTTATTAATGCATGCATAATGCACGCTGGTTGGTGATCATCACAGTGATTGAGAGGGGGATGGAAGATATAGATATGGAATCCTCTGTACAAGGCCATATCTGACAATAACTGGCCTGCTGCAGAAGCATTTATTAATCGCCATCATGTAGACTTCAATGTAGAATATTGGTCTTCAAAAGGCAGAACACCACTTCATGTGGCTGTAGGGTTTGGACATGAGGGCATAGTACAGGGATTGGTACGATTAGTAGATGAAGAGTATCTTGAAATACATGATGCTTTAGGCAAGACTCCACTTATAGTAGCTGCAGAGGTTAGCGGAGTCATTCCAGTAGCAGAATGCTTGATCAACAAAAATAAAAAAGCACTAGAAATTTCAGCTAAACATGATGGTGAAGACCTACTTCCTGTTCAATTGGCTATTGTTGTTGGCCACAAAGAAATGGGGCGCCATCTCTATAAGTCCACTCCTCCGCATCTCTTTACAGAAAACCACGACCGGGCTTTTTCGTTCCTCACACTCTGTCTCACCAATGGAGTAACCAATGGAGTACTTGGTAACATTCTTGTAGATAATACTCCCTCCAGTCCTAATTAGAGGAACACTTTTATAGTGTAATTTACATTATAAAAGTGTTCCTATAATTAGGATCGGAGGTAGTAATAATTATATCAACAAAACATAATATTATTTTCATTTCCGTTTCAATTCTTTTCTGTTTGTTCATGTATATGATTTTGATGCATATATGAATAGATATTGCCTTGGATTTGCTTAAAAAATGCAAGGAGCTGCTTTTTGCTAAGGTCAACATTTTTCTCTCAACAATTGAGTTTATTGCGATACATCTTCCTGATTCTTCTCTTGACAAAAGTCAACTCCCGTTCTCGGAAGCGATGGGTCTATGACTTGTGAGTACATATTATTACTTTCCACCGTTTTCTTTTTTCCCCGACAATTTCCTATATGCTTGTTTCAGATTTTAATTATACACTAAGCTAAAATGCTAAATTATGATGATGAGGATAAAGGTGGTGAAGATGCAGCATTTATTTTTAACTACCATTCGTATAATAACTTAGTTTTGGTCGTGTTATATTCTTCAATATTTTGTTACACACACTCACTCCAAAATAAACTTCGGTTACACAATAAGTATGCTACAATTAATAATGATTCTTGAGAGTATTTAGATTTAGTTTTATGTGAACCCTAATTGTGTTTAGGAATGTTTGAGTTCTTTGACTGAAAATTAGAAGACTCCTCCGTTGATCTTCTCTCTTGCAAGCCGGTTCAGCAATTTGATTTATTATTTTCACTCAATGCACTTATATCCTTTTGCATGGTGATTGCTTCAAAAATTTTCAAAATCCATCTTCTTAATCACTTGCAATGCACAACTCTACTTGTATTTACAATTAATGCTGTCTTCTGATAATTCATTATTATTGACAGCATAATAGCCGTGATTATTATAATTATACTAGAGCCAATTCATAAGATACTCATAAGGTCCTACTTATAGGTCACTTCCAACATATTTCACAGGAACAAATAATAACCTTAGACCTCATCAACTCTGTGTCAAAATTTAACAAACTTTTTAATTTTACCCTTGTTTCATGTATACTCCCGAGAGTATAAAATGTGCACAATAAAATTGTACATCCATGCAAAAAATTTAATGATGTTGCTTATAAATAGGGGGACTCTCTCACCCCCCCCCCTATAAATAACCAAAGAAGTACTGTCTAAAACATTTTCACTCTTCATTAAGGGAACCTCCTCACCTCTCTCATACCATCCCCTTCCCTTCCCTTATATATTGTTACGGTTAGATCAACTTTAAAAGGTTGATATATATTTAATGTCCTACAAAATTATTACTATATATAATATCAAATAACAAAATGTATGGAAATAAATTTAAATCATTAAATTTGATATAAACTAGTTCATATCGTTATACTTTTATTAAAATACTTTATACGAGAGATCTCAATTGGAGAAATTCTTGCATACACCAGGTGTGCCTCTTTTTCTTCTTAAGCGTCGATGATGGTAATGGAGATGTTAACTCTTTACTTATCCTTCATCTCCCCTGCGCATTGAAAAATGATAATCTATGGGTGCTCTGCACCATAGCCATATAAAGGAGCCTTTTTACTTGATCTGAAAATGATTTATTATATCTTCTATTATTATATCAACAGCGACGGTGATTAATCGACTCGTTGAGGAATTTTTCTCTCTTTCATTCCTTGGTGAGAATTAATCTAATCCATCCATGCCAGTTTCTCTCATTTCCTCTTAATAATGGAAGGGTAATGCAAAAATAATGTGTTTTACCCTGAGAAATACTTGATGTTTTTTTTAGGTGCAAAACTACACATGAACTTTCAAAATTGAGGGCCCACCGCAAAGTAACTCGTTAGGCCAATCGACGTTGATGTTATTTTTATCCCACTTTTGAAAGTTTGTGTGTAGTTTTGCATTTAAAAAAATCTTTGCTCTTCGGGTGAAACATGTCTATTTTTACACCTTTACTTATAATAGAATACAGGTTTTATAAGAGAACCAAATTAATACAAATTTTTGTATTTTACCGGGTAATGGAAGATGTCACCAACGCCATTGGCATTTGAGAAGATAATCGGAGGTGAAGGATGCGCTTTGATGGTGGATGAAGGGAGGAGGAGATAGAATATGAGAGAGCTAATGGAGAGAGGAGTGGATCTGAGAAAGAGGAAACTGTCAAACCCTAAACATTTTTTAAAAAAAATAACAAATTACTGAAAATGAGTAGGATGACAAATACTTTAAAATTTGAGTTAACGCATTCTTGTTGGCTAGAGTATAAATGAGTTGGCATGTGTAAGCAAGAATTTCTCACTCAATAATGTAGAGTTGATCTAATAGTAAAGATGAAGTAGAAGTTCTCACTCAATTATTAGTAGTTGATCTGATAGTAAAGATGAATGTAAGGAAGTAGACAGTCCCATTATACAAGGCTCTCTTGTAATATTTGGTGAAAGATTTATGACATATTTCCAAAAATGCCATTTACGCATTTAAGTCCTCAATTTATTGGAAAATATTATCCTTGACTTTTATGTTTCATAGAAGGGGTTTAAACTTCGTATGTTGCATGAGAAGAAGAAGATTCTTACATACATATGAAATAGTGAGACCCATATATATATATATATATATATATATATAATGCTAATTATATATGTATATATATGTGGATCCCACCATTTTATTTGTGTATGACATGAGAAAACACTTCTCCTACAACATGAGAAGTGTTTTTCCCTTCATAGAATTAAGAAAACAGACCCTCAATTTGTTAGGAGGCGGTGGTAATTTATTATGTTAGGAGTTAGAAACTTTAAGGGTATTTCGGAATGTTCTAACATTTCTTTTTACATAAATCAATATTATTAACAAATTTGAATCCTTTTTCCAGGCCATGTACTTCAAATAAATTGTATAACACGGTATTTTATTTTGTTGATAAATTGAACTGTAATAAACATTATAATTTGACAGACACACATGTACATGAGATGTGTGAACATGTGTCAAGCATTTGTTACAGTGATAGTTAACTATGTTAACCCAGTGAAGAGTAAAAGTGAAGTCTGTGTTGCTTCTGTGTTCTTTTTCTGTAAAACATATTGAAAGTGTCTTTTAAATAGGATAAGAAGAGTACAACTTTAAATATGTAAAAATTTTGTAAAAAATTTCAAATATGTGCTTAACAGAAGTTAATGCTTCTCTAATGTTTCATATAGGATCTAACTGAAAAATTTATTTTGGTTCTAAATGTAAAATCTATTTTTTATATTTGTCCATATTTTTCTCATTTATCCCAGCCCATTGATGCTACGTCAATAATAAATAATAAAGTGAGAGAGAGATTGAGGAAATTAAGGAAGACAGTTAGGATATTTTAGGAAAAAAAATATGATTAGCTAGCTTACTTAACTTTCTTAATTTAATCATATTAGAAAAACATGATTTACATTCAGGATCAAAGAGAAAACTATATTAGTAATAATGAATTAATTGTATTGAAGGAAAAATATGGAAACAATATTAAATGTTCTAGATTATTTCTTTCCCGTTGTTGTTATTCGGCGCCATCTAGAAAAAATAGATAATTACATTTTTTTTAATTGTTCCTATTGTAAATTTGAGGGTTATTTATCAATTTATCATTTGAAGAAAGCTTATATTTCTCCATCTCTTGATCACTTTGTGGGTGGAAGATATCAAAATACCATTAATGACAACTACCGCTGAGAATTTGAATGCAGATGTTCAACAATATGGTTAGAATAACATAGCTCATCAAGGTACATTATTCTCTACCACTTTAGAAGATTAAAGCAAATTACATAACAAGGTTAACACCATTACGATTTCTATACTTTTATTGAATTTTGGTTTTGATGCATATACATTTTTTCTCATTGTTTTGTCCCTTTTCTTTCTATCATCCAAAATGTTGGTATCTATATTTTCGAAGGATTTGGATATGAAATTAGCTATGTTAAATTCACTTATCTGGCATTAACACCATTAACCTATCTTACCTAACTATTGATGAGGTTGATTTCGCAAATTTGTTAAAATTTTATTGACATATTTTATTATGATATTTTAAATGCACTCTTCAAGTTAGCTTTTTCCTATGTCCTTGTGGAGTTTAACCCTTCTTCTTCTTAAAATTATATAAAAATTATAAAAATTACAGAGATTGTATTTATTGTAATATTGTTTCAAATACACCTTAGTAGCGGTATATATATCTTACCCTCCCCAAACCCACCCGAAAGAGCCTTGTGTACTTGAGCTATCCCATTTTTATTAGTCTTAATGGAAGTGGTTATGATTGCTTAAACATGAATCTTGGTTTTGTGTTCATATGAATACCGACACTATTGTATCAAAAAATTATGAAAAATAAAACTCATTCTTTTATTTTATTTTGCATATATTACAAAAATAAAATATTTTTTTGCACACGGAGTAAATGATGTAAAGTCCTTCCTTTTATTTATCACACATGGAATCGGGCATGCCTAAATAATACTCCTCTCGGTCCTTATTATAAGGCACCTATTAACTTTTCTCACAAACTAATAAAAGTAGTTTAAGTTAATAAAGTTGTCCTAGAATCTAAGTAATTTTTAATATTATCCCCTAATAATTACACTAAACCGTAATATTATATTAAACATTACTCTCACTTATTACCTTTATTAATTAGGGGCAAACATGAAAAAAATAATCAATGCTCATTCGAACAAGCAAGTGCCTTATAATAAGGACCGAGAGGAGTATGAAATAAGAAATTAAAATTGAATTTTTGTAAGTTCAATTATTTGTGCATAATGAAAAGTCCTAACCTTAATTTATGCATAATGTCAACAGGGCTAGGTTTACTCCGTAGGCTCATCTCCAAAGATCAATAATTTGTCAAGTATGCCACCACATGCTTAAAACTAAAGCCACGAAGGAGGTTGAAAATCGCAGTAGCGGACGATGTCTAACGGCATTGAAGAACAACTCAAAACTGCACGTCAATAATATTTCGGGGTTTGCCTTTGTCACTTGCAACAAAAACTCAACCTTATCTGTTTTTGCCGCAACAAACAGTGCGTCTTCAGTCATAGACTTCGTATCTTCGTTCAAAGGCTTCACATTCTCACAAATTAGGTTCAGAATTTTAGCTGCTTGTGGTTTACAAAGTGTTATTTGAGTAACCAAATGGAGCAGGAATGAAGGAAATATATCAGATGAAGCAACAACATGCACAAGCGGCTAAAATTCTGAACTTGATTTGTGAGAATGTGAAGTCTTTGAACGAAGATACAAAGTCTATGACTGAAGACACAAAGTCTATGACTGAAGACGCACTGTTTGATGCGGCAAAAACAGATAAGGTTGAGTTTTTGTTGCAAGTGACAAAGGCAAACCCCGAAATATTATTGACATGCAGTTTTGAGTTGTTCTTCAATGCCGTTAGACATCGTCGCGCTACGATTTTCAACCTCCTCCATGGCTTTAGTTTTAAGCATGTGGTGGCATCAATAGAAACGGATGACAATGAAATTAAGTTGCTGAATCTGGCAGCCTTGTTGGCTCCATCTTCTTATTTAACCAGATATCTGGTACCGCCTTACAAATGCAAAATGGTTCAAGGTTAGAAATGAAATCTAAGGCTTTTCCATGAATTTTGGAGGAGAGATTAATATATGGAAATGAATCTTTTTTTTTGTAACTATAGGCGACAGAGAGTATGGTAGATCCTACAGTAATGAATTTGCAGAACAAAATATATTTGTTAAAGTCGCAGAAGCAGCCTCTTGATCATTTCAATGACAACCACAGAAAACTCAGGAAAGAAGGGGAGAGATGGATGAAAGATACTGCAACTTCTTGCTCAGTTGTTGGAACTCTAATTGTTACCATCATGTTTGTGGTAGCTTTTAGAGTTCCAGGAGGAAATCATCAGGATTCAGGGTACCCAATATTTTTAGAGGATAAGTTATTCAAAGTTTTCTTAATTTCAGATGCACTTTCCCTCTTCTCTTCCACTACTTCTGTCCTTACATTTTTAGGAATTCTCACGTCACACTATGAAGAAGAAGACTTCCTTTACTCACTACCTATAAAATTGATAATAGGTCTTTCCACACTTTTTCTCTCTATTGTAACTATGACGGTGGCTTTTTCGGTTACCATAATTATCATGTTGCAACATAACTCCTCACGTTTAAGGGCTATTCTTCCTATTGTTGTGCTTGCTGGCATTCCAATAATCTCCTTTGTGTCATTACAATTTCGTGTTCTTGTTCAAGTAATTTCTTCTACTTATGGTCAGGCACATTCAAGAAGGTGGACAAGTGGCCATGAGGTGTTTGTGTAATCCACATATTTTTTTTGGGCCAAAGTGTAATCCACATATTACTTTATGTATTTTCTATTGAATAACGATTTTCTTGTTGAATCATGGAATGCTCCCTTATATCTCTTGATTATTAGTATAGTTAATACACAGAGGAGCGTATAGATCTGGTTTGGACGAAAGAGTAACTGATAAAGTATGGAAATTTAAAACTTAACTTGGGTTTGAAATAAAACTTTATCCCAATCGGGATAATTAATTACAATCTGTCCCAAAATTAAATTAAGTATACACTTAAAAGTACATCATCCCAAATAAGGGCGAAAGGGTAACTGATAAAATGAGGAAATTTAAAAAGGGTAGATACTTTTTTTTTTAATGGCGATGGGTGTAGACAAAAATGGAAAATAAATAAATAAATAGGCTCAAAGGGCTAAACAAAGGATATATGTATGAAAAAGGTAGGCCTTTTGGCTTATCTGGCTAAAATGAAATGAATGCCTTTATCATTTTTATGAATACTCATGCATAAAATGCAGCCTCAAATAAGATTCAAGTCAAGTTCTAGATCAAGTAAAAAGATAAGGGTACACACTAAAAAAAAAATGTATTAGGCTCAAAATCTCACTAGGAATATGATCACTAGCCTAAATTCACCAAAGTCAAATTCATTGCCACTAGGTTCACCAACTCAAAATATGATCAATCACTTTTCAAATCAAGAATGCATCATACTAAAGTTACTAAAAACTTGCGGTTTTTACATTAATTTTTTTTTCTTTTCTTGAAAACAAGGAACAAAAACCAAAGTAAAAACCAAAATATTTTTATTTCTCTCATTTTAAAAACAAAAAACAAAAACCAAAAGTAAGAACAAACTCCTCCCCCACACTTAAATCATGCATTGTCCTTAATGCAAAATATAGGTCTAACCAATAACAACAAGCAGTGCAAGTGAAAGAGTAAGGAAGGAATGCGACTAGACTATTAAACGCTTGGAGACTCAAATGAAGTAGCATAATTGGCTTCTCTCCTTTGTCTGGCTGTAAGTCACATGAAAGTACCGGTGATGTCCTCTTTTGACGTTCAGAAAACATACCATATTTTAAGCTCCGTAGATAACATTTCAGCTCAAGTATAGAAGGTGTTTGGATGGGAGGAATCAATCGATGTACCTGCATAAAATCATAATACCAAGCAGTATCTCGTCCCACATAAATATAATCAATAAAACTCGATTGATCAAGAATAAAGGAAGATCCTGAAAGAAATTGACCAACAGAAAGTATTGGAACTTTCAGATATTTTGAACAACCCACAGAGTCAATATGACTCTCCTCAGTAAGAGTCAAATTCTCTAAAGAATGAATCAAGTGATCACTCAAAATGGTCTCACCATGCTTGCTCAAATCATTACTCAAGACAAATTCTTCCTGTGAAACATCATGATTCAATATGGTTTTACCCGCTAGATGCATATCTAAATCAAGGCTTCCCCCACACTTATCTTTAATAGTATCCCCACTAACAATAGTCATGCCAATATCATGAGTAGTATCAATAAAATCAATAGAGATATTACTTCTTTCATTCAAAGCATAATCATGATTAGTGTTAAGCTGGGTGCCTTTGGAATCAATAGTGTCAAGGGAGTCAACAACAATTTCTTCATCAACTTCCTCATCAGAATCAATAGAATTCATGGGATTGGAGGCATGAGAAGAAATGTCAATGCATGCACTACAAGATTCAGTAGAATTTAAGTCAACAGAACTAGTCAATTCAGGAACAGCATCAGTGCATGCATACTCAGCTAATGTACCAATCATCCCATCATTTGAAGTGGCAGAAGAAAAAAGGGATGAATCATTAGAGGATGAAAGTACATTACCACATGGAAATTCACTTTGAACTTCTAAATCTTCACTCTGCAGATTGTTAGTTGCATTTAACAACTCCTTCATTTTAGTGTCTAAAGCTTGAATCATACCTTGCACTTCCCCTTCTTGAATGATTGTCATCATATCATCCATCATATTTTCTAACCTTGAGTACGGTCATCGGTTGGAACAGTTTGGTTGACATATCCAACATTTGATTGATCATGCCATCCGGGGTCATATGCACTCGAATATGGATCATAGTTTGGGCCACCTTGAGTCATGGGTCTAGAAAGATATATTGCATTGCAAGATTCAGCTCCATCATTCGGTAGGGGCAAGAGTCAGTAGCATGAGTGGCTAGAGAGCAAATAGGTCAAAGTGACCCTATTAAAGAAGAAGATGTAGGCTGTGGGGTAAAAGAAGTAGAGGGCTCCATAGGATTGACCATATCAGAAGAATTTGGCATATAGGACATAGCCATTTTTTCCATAGCAGATGCAATCCTATCAATTTTGCTCTCCAGGCGAGACTCATAATTAGAAGAAGGCAATCCCACCTCATATACCTGCTCAACACCATAGTCATAATGATAAGGCATAGAAGTATAATAGTTATTTCCATAAACTGAAGCATGCCAAGCCATCATAGAAGGGATCAAGTTCAATTTTCCAAGAAAGGATTCAATCCAATAAACAATTACCAAACAAATCACCTAGAATTCAAACCTAAAGCCTAACCATTGCTCCCCGGCAACGGCGCCAAAATTGATGAGCTGCTTTTGTCGCTAAAGCAATCAATTAAACTAGGTCCTAATTAATTATGCAGTTTAGGGCCAACCTACGTCATCTCCAAGGAGCAATTTGTGGGTTTTTCTTTAGGTTGAATTTAGGTGATAAAAATGCAATGAAATAAAATTAAACTAACTAAATGCAAAATGATAATGACTCTAAAACCTATATGAAAATGGAACTAATCTAGATGTAGATGCAAATTTGGGGGTTTTTGTTATGAGAGAATATTAAAATCCTAAGAAAAGAAATTAACAAAGATTTAATTCAATTATGATGATAAAGGGGACAACTTAGGAATTGCATGGATTTAACTTTCTTAGCCTAAACCAATTAATTAAACCAAAAGGAGATTAATGAATTTAATTACCCAATTGAACATGGGAAACCCTCTAGCTCAATAACACATATTCCATTAGAAAACTCATAATGAAATAAGCGGTGGCTAATCAAACCCATTAAAACCAATCACAAAATAATCTTGAAAATCTTATTTACAATTATCTAATTGAACAACTAGATAATTTATCAACTCAATTAAACAATTAAGGTGATAAACCAAATTAACAATTAAATTAATAACGAAAACTCAATTACTAATTTAATCGAAAATCCAAAGGTTGCAAACAAGAATCCAAAGAATAAGCATAAAAACTTCAAATCAGTCTAATCCAAAAGAAATAAGTTTACAATCTAAAACTAGATTGTTCTCAATTAATACAACTCGAAATTTTAAAACTAAATAATCTCAAGTTTGAATTAAAAAGATAAAAAGAAAGACACTCCCTTGTGGTCTTCAAATGTAAAACCCCAGGCTCTAGCTTTCTCCATGCTCCTCCCAAGTTGCCTCCTAAAAATCCTTAAGCGGCCATAATAGCGTTTCCTTCTCCAAATATTACACAACTCGTGGCCATTTATATTGATGAATATATGATTGCACGAGAGGCAAGTGAAATAATGGTGGCTCCGTGGAGTTGAAAATATAGGAGATTATGAAGGGATTCTTTGCGTGGATTGTGTTGCTCCGGGAGAGAATCACGAATTCAAGCCAAGATAGTGAGTGTGCGTCTGCGTAGCTTTTCGAATATGCGTCTCTCTCTTGCGTGAATCTGCGGCTACGAGAATTGTGAATCCGTCTGCGTCGTCGCGCGGCTCTCAATGAGAGCGTAAATCTCCTCTTGGCGGCTAGGTTGATTTAATAGGAAGAAAAGATGGCTTTTAGGGTATCAATTTGAGCCCATTAAAATATAAGAAGCTCCATAAAATTCCACCATTAGATTTCCTTTTAGCTTCCCCGAAAAATTATGCACCATAGGATCTTCTAATATAATAAAATCATGATCTATCATATATTAAGAAATATTATTTAATCACAAGATAACAATTAAGATATAAATAATTTAAGCACAATAATCTCATAATTAATTCAGATTTATGTTATTTCCTAAAATTGGCTAACAATTCAAATATTATCTAATATATCCAAATTAGCCTAAAATAATCCCCAAAATAAATGGATAAGGTAGGATAAAATATATAAAAATATGGATTTATCACCTGCCCAGCCCATTATTGCCCTGCCTAAAAATGTTAGGGCTTGTATCGGGCAGGGCCGAGCACTGGGCTGCATTTTACTGCCCAGTGATCTTTCAGGCAGGGCATCAGGCAAGGGTCTCGCCTTGCCCATGAACACCCCTAGTTAGGTAATCCAAAATTAATCTTTAATTCCATTTAATGATTTCTCTTTCTTAATTAATTCCTTTGAGCTATAAAATATTATTTCTAAAATATTTAGGCCATAATTTATTACCTAACTATTTGTCCTTAATTTACAGGAAAATATGCTTTAAATCCCAAATAATTAATTTTAAAATAGCTAAGGCCAATTTTCCACAATTTATCTCATATCATACTTTTAATTTACCAAATCCAAATTTTGGGATATCACAAATCATAATCGTGTAATAAAACCAATTGTTCTACTTTTACCCTGAGTTGGGAATGAGTATATGAGCCTTTGCATTTTTGAACAAAAACATATTTTATATTATTGATCTTCCCACCACTCTGATCCTATTTATAAGTCCACTTTGGCACGGCTCCACACCGTGTAGTTTTCTATTCTGGTAAGAATGTGGGGAATTCCATCTTTAGTGACATATGGTTTATAATCAATCACCTTTCTCGAACAAATTCCATAGGCCGAATTCGGTCGCCATAACGAAGACTCTAAATTTGGCTTTCCAAAAGGAATAATGTTCTCCGTTGAAACCAGGAGGACGATTGATAGAGGCTCCATCAGGTAATATTACTTCCATGATCTTTCTCGGGATGTTAAGCGCAATTGAGAAACCTATGCTCTGATACCAAATGAAGGTGGAATATCACCTAGAGAGGGTGAATAAGTAATCTCAAATAATTCTTTCGCAGCATGATGGATAATGAAAGCAGTAAAGAGATAAAGAGAAATGACACAGAGGAATTATACTAGTTCGGTCCAACTCCTTGACCTATGTCCAGTACCCAGACACTCCGGGATTTTCCACCAACTCACAAATACAATTACACACTTTGTAACTCAGGATGATCCTTTCTCACTAGGACTCACTCAAGATACCACTACCTTGAGATTTGAACGAATGTAAAACAAATTGTAAAACTCTCTCACAGAGTAGATGAATAATAAACACTGAAGCTCAATAATATCCAAAGATATAAACAGAATAGAAATTGATCGCTTTGTCTATGTATGTGTTGGTTTGTGTTGATGAATTCAATCCTTTGAGTATTTATAGTAGTTGAAGATTGATGACCGTTGCAGGATTTGAATTTTTCCGTTTTAATGTTTGAATATGTCCGTTGAGAGCATTTAAGCATCCACGCTTATTTCAAAGATAATGGGCTAGCCTTAATTGGATTCAGCGCGTTGTCTCTATTTCACGAAAGTCTCGGCGATTGACAGCTCATCAAAATCGAAGCATTGGTTAAACATATGAAAATTACTCAAGAAGATGATCAACAATATCACAAATAATATTGAATGATGTATAGGAAGATATAAACAATTAAACAAATCATTTGAGTGATGTTGCATATGATTTGTGTTTTCTTCACATATCACCTGTACTTCTCTGAAGGAAATGAATTGGATAAAACACATTAGCAGGTCATACTCGGGAATGCTATTCAACATACTCAAGTATCATGCACATACTCGAGTATCACATGTTCCATACTCGAGTATTAGACAACCCGAGAGTAGGTATTTTATTGGGACTAAGCATACTCGAGAATTGCCTTAGCCATACTCGAGTACCTTACCCATACTCGAGTATCTCTTACCTTATACTCGAGAATTGCTCTGATATGTGAAATGTATTGTCTGAGATGAAGTCACATACTCAAGTATTCACAAACCAATACTCGAGTATCATATCAGAAGCACTCTTGCGATGATTGAACTGACTAGCCAATACTCGAGTATCTGCTTACCTATACTCGAGTATCATATCAGAACCAATATGCGATAGCTGATCTATCTGGACAATACTCAAGTATTCCTTACCAGTACTCAAGTATTGATCCCTAAAACACTTAAGCACATATGTCTAGACCAACCATACTCGAGTACTTATGAGTGCATATGATTAAACATGATTCAAAACCTTAAATGATCTCAAGTCTTGTTATCATCAAAACCTTGAGAACTAATAGAAATGTTCGTCTTGCTTTGGCAACCGACGGTTTTAATCCGTTTGGGAATCTTAGCACAAGCTATAGTATATGGCCAGTTGTTTTGATATCTTACAACTTTCCCCTTTGGATGTGTAGGAAACAAAGCTCCTTCATTATGTCCATGATCATTCCAAGCAAAAAGGCACCGGGAAATGACATCGATGTGTATCTCTAACTGCTTATCAAGGAGTTGGTGGAGTTGTGGAATGTAGGCATCAAAACGTATGATGCACACGAGAAGACAATGTTCAACTTGCGTTCGACGTTGATGTGGACTATCAGTGACTTCCCTAGATTGGGAATATTATCCGGGTGGAATGTGCATACCAGCCATGCAGTCTGGCTTACAATTTTGACTCTGACTCAGTGCGCCTTCCCCACAGTCGTAAGTGGTACTTCATGGGTCATCGGAGGTTTCTTGATGGTACGCATAGGTTTAGGTTGCAATGGAATCATTTCAATGGGCAACAAGAGAAAAGAGGACCTCCTCGGAATTTATCCAGTGCAGAAATCATAGAGTAGCTTGTCGATGTTGAATTTGAGTATGGGAAAAAAGATGATCCAGCAAAGGTCGGGACAAAGACTACCAGGGCTTCTGGTTCTGCACCCCAGCAATGGCGGGAGATAAGAATCTTTTCTTCATTCTTCCGTATTGGAAAGATAATTGGCTCCGACACACTCTGGATATCATGCACATTGAGAAGAATGTGTGTGACAATGTGTTGTACATGATTCTGAACGAACTAGACAAGTCAAAAGATCATCTTCAAGCGAGGAAAGATTTACGGGAGATGGGAGTTTGTGGAGACGCGTGGCCGAATGAGCATGACAGATTTCAACCGGCAAAATTCACCTTAATAGAACCGAATAAGGAAATCTTCCTCGCAACATTGAAGAAAATAAAAGTTTCGACGGGTATTCAAGTAACATCTCACGATGTGTTGACTGCGTGGCTCGAAAGGTTATTGGGCTAAAGAGTCATGACTCACATGTGCTTATGCAATAGTTACTTCCGCCGGCCATCAAAAATACGCTACCTCTCGATATGTCGATCATTTTGGTCGAACTTTGTACTTTCTTTTCACAAGTTGTGTTCCAAGGTTTTGATCGTGGAGGAGCTCGACCAACTGCAACAGAAAATTATTCTTACGCTGTGTCATTTGGAGATGATCTTTCCTCATCATTTTTCATGGTCATGGTTCACATGACAGTACACCTTGTTCAGGAAACAAAGCTTGCTGGCCTAGTTCACTATCGATAGATGTATCCTATTGAGAGGTACCCATTTAAAATTAATTACTTTAGCATTACTCCCTAGTCACATGTTTAACCATTGATGTATCGATATTTTTCTTTCATTACTTTATAGGTTTCTTGGGAAATTGAAATCTCACGTAGGAATAAGGCGTGGCCTGAAGGTTCAATACTAGAAGGTTATATTGGGGATGAGGTCTTGTATTTTTGTTCTAGGTACTTTGATGACATTGAGACGTCATCCAACTGACTGCCTCGTGTAGACGATTGTCCTGAGCCAGTGCCAGAACCATTAGCAACAGATTTGTTAGTCCCTCGTGTTGGTAAACCAATTGGCGGAAGTGAGAACTTCAAACTCACGACACTTGAGAAGATTCAAACACTTAGACATTTCTTGATTAATTGCACTAAAGTTGAACCGTACCTTCAGTAAGGATCGCACACAGATATATATATATATATATATATATGTCATCCAATATATTTCATACATTTTATACTCACATTTCATCCTCGTCATCGCATGTTTAATTGCACGGAATTCAAGAGTCATATGAAGCGTCAACTGACGATTCGTACACAGACATCCTCCGAAATTGATAGAAAGGTCCACAGAGAATTCTTGGGTTAGTTTAGGAGGAGAATAATGAATTATCACAACCCGCACTCACTAGAATTTAGAGCTCTCGCACTAGCCCGCTTGATTACACCCAAAGATTATGGCATACAATGTCAATGGTTTCAAGTTTTGCACTATTTCACGAGATCAAGGATTGCTAACCCAAAACTCGGGTGTATATGGCACATTTGGGACAAGGAGTTATGCGAGTAGCAGTGACGGGAACATGCAGTTCAATGACGTCCCGTATTATGGAAAGCTACTTGATATGGTCAAGGTAACTTACCAAGGCCTTTTCTCCGTAACGCTATTCAAGTGTTTGTGGGTGAATACGACAACGTCCCGAGGACTCACGACTAGACTTAGGCATCAAATCGGTGAATTTCTCCCTATTATTCACATTGGTCAATCGAAGATGACGACCCGTATATTCTTGCTTCGAGGGCCCATCGGGTTTATTATGTTGCGATGAGAGACACAAGAATTGGAATATGGTGGTTCACTTAAAGCCTCAGGACCTTTACGACATAGGCGATGGTGATAACGTCGCCTATGATTGTGAGCCGTTCCAACCCGCTAGTTTCAAAAATTTTTTCCCAGATGGCGATGACAATTTACCTATAGTTTGGTACATTTTTTAATATACGCTTTATGAAATAATAACATCTAACTAAAGTTTTATTTGTGTTCAAACATATTCAACTCACATGTAACATTTTATACAAACTTTCTTTGTAGGGATGGTGATCAAGATTGAGAGAAAAAATTATGCCTATGATGTAATCTGTAATCTTATTATTATTATGTTTTATAAAAAAAAAAACCATAATATTATTTTTAGCGGTTTTAAAACCGCTTCAAAATCTAAAAAAACGCTACAAAAGACACATCATAAACCACTACAAAATACGCATCATAAACCGCTACTAAGTAAAACCGCTACAAACTGGTGCACAGATATAAAAAAATACCCCCACCAAACCACATTTAATATGCTTCAGTTTCCTTTTCTACACATGTTTTCTCTCCGTCTTCTCCCATATTTTTATGTTTTCTCAAAGAGGTTAAGTGTTTGAAGGGGGTAAGTGCCGTTCAACCGGATCAAATCTAATGATTATCGAAATATTTCTTTTTTCTTCTATCTTGCTGATACTAACTTTTGTTATTTTACGGTTGCTTTATGTATATTTTTCAACTTTCTTTCTACTTTCACATACATTATTCGATCTACTTTCACACACATTTTTTTTAGAAGTAATTTTATTTTAATTAACTCAAAATTAGTTGTTATCAAACTTACATATTCTCATTGTTTTACACCTATATAATAACCTTGTATAATCAAATATCATATTTTAATATCATTTATTTTCACAAAATATAAATTATTAATAATACAATATTTATTTAATTACTATAATAATTAAAAAATTAAATTTTTTTTTCAATTTCATTTGTTTGTAGCGGTTAATAAACCGATACAAATACGAACAAAAATATGAACAAAGCGCCAAAACCACTTTGCAAAAAATGACGGGAATCATTTTTAGCGGTTTACAACCG
Source organism: Acacia acuminata (assembly GCA_019022655.1). Classification (NCBI taxonomy): domain Eukaryota; kingdom Viridiplantae; phylum Streptophyta; class Magnoliopsida; order Fabales; family Fabaceae; genus Acacia; species Acacia acuminata. The sequence continues at coordinate 1,702,231 of JAFJYI010000127.1, read as the reverse complement.
CTTCAAATATAAAATAATGAAACAAATGGCGGCAAAAACTTGTTTTCCAAAAAAAAAAAAAAAAAAAAGGCGGGATTTATTTGTAGCGGTTAACCACCACTACAAATATTCTAAAGAATTAAAACTAGTGGCGGCAAAAAAAATTTCTCCAAAAATTGGCGGGAATATTTGTAGCGGTGATGTAACCGCTAAAAAATATTTTGCAATGTTGGGCACTACTTTTCCATAGAATTAGTTGTGTTTAGGTGACCGCTACAACTCTGATCAAATTCAATATGTAGCGGTTTTATAACCGCGACTAATATTCAAGCAAGAAGTCAGCGTGACCTCATATAGTGGTGGTCATTTGAAACCGCTACAAATACAGTAGCGGTCAAGGTATATATAGTAGTGAGTTTTTGTAACTGCTACAAATCAGTTTGCCATAGTGGATTTTGTAGCAGTGTAGCTAACTGCTATAAATGTCATTAGTAGTGGCAAAAACCGCTACAAATATGCCATTTTAACTGCTACTAATGGTTTTTTTTTTTTTTTTTTTTTGTAGTGTATTGTAGCTAGAGCATAATCTCATCTCTGAACCACTCTCTATAAGCCATATTTAGTGGCCATTACGAAGACTCTAAATTTGGCTTTCTAGAAGGAATAATGTTCACCATTGAAACCAGGAGGTTTATTGATAGAAGCACCATCTGGTAGTATTCTGTCCAAATTGATCCTTCTCGAGATGTTAAGCTTTTTGAGAAGACCTTACTCTGATACCAAGTTTAAATGACAGAATATCACCAAGAGGGGGGTGAATTAGGGATTTTAATATTTTTTTTGTAAGCCTAGATTTTCAATACAAAAAATAGAGGCTAACAGAGAGAGAGAAGAAGAAGATGAACATGAGCATTTATACTGGTTCGGTCTCAACTCTTAACCTACTCCAGTCCACAGACTCTCTGGGATTTTCACTAATACTTCAATCAGTTACACACTCTGTACTCGAAAGTTATCCTCTCACTAGGATATACTCCACCTTAAGAGTTGGAAACTGATAACCCAATCTCAAAGTTCTACGACTTGAGATACTTAGGGCCCGTTTGGTACAAAGAATCGGTGGGAAGGGAAAGGAAAATTACAGACTTCCCTCGTTTGGTACGCATTTTAGACCAATCTTCCCAACCTCGGGCCCACCCCGGCCCACCAATCTTCCTCATATGTGGGAAGATCAAATCCCTCCAAAATTGGTGGGATTTCAACTTCCCATGTCACTATTCACACTTTTTGACAAATTTACTCAAATCAAATTCAAATTTGGCGGGATGTTCAAACTTGAACGTGAACGTTCGAACTTGGCGGGAAATTTTTTTACAAAAGTTCAAACTTGACATATATTTTAAAAAATATATTTTAGCAAAAAAATATTTTATTTTTATTTTGAATTAATTACTTTTGAGGGTAAAATAGACATTTCTTGTTTCTTTACCAACCGCCACCTTTCATTTTCTTCCTACCAAACAACTCATCTTCCCTCATTTTTTTTTCAAAATCTTCCCTTCCCTTCTTTTCCTTCATCTAAATTCCTTTCCCTCCTCAAATTTTTCCCGTACCAAACGGGCCTTAGAATGATTAAAAACAATAATGATCTCTCTAAAAGAGTATATGAATAAATACGAAATTCAATGTATTTGAAAATACTATACGAGATAAGAGAAACAATAAACACACTTTGATCATTTTGAGCTTTTTTTTTTTTCTAGATGTTCGAGTTGTCAAAGGACTTGAATTCCTTAGCTTATATATGATGGAAGCATTTAATGACTATTGGAAAGAATCAATGTGGATGTTGGAGGCAATAAATAGTCGTTAGGTTGAACCAGGTGTACTTTCTTAGTTGCTTTGATTCATCCAATGTGCCCAATCATTCTTTGTTGACATTCCTGGAGACATATCCGTTGGATGATCTGGCATTCAAATGAGGAAAGAAAACATTAAACCCTTTGGAATGTGTAGAGAATGAATTGCTAAATCCGTGATTTGTTTTATGAACCCAGCATTTAATGCTTCTGACATCATCATTTGCTTTATGGATAATCTTCTCTTAATCCTTCATTTGATCTTCTGAAACTCACTAACAAACTGATTAAATATAGTTAGGAATAATAATAAGTGAAGATATGAGGTATGTAGATCATACATGAAGATTTCGCAAATCTGGATACGGTGACTTCAAAAATAGAGATGAGTTTCACTTGAGTCAATAGTTCTAGGCTCGAGTCATCTTCTTTAAAAATATGTTTGAGGCTTAAATAAAGATGTCTATGGATGATTGAAACTCGAGTTTAAAATGATTCACTCAAATGCATGACTCGAGTCAATTGATGAGAGTCACTCGAGTCGCCTCTTATTTTGATTTAAAAACACGATATCAATTGGAAAAGCCTTTTGAGATTCATTAAGTGACTAACTCGAGTCAATTCAAATATTTGAAAATATTTTCCAAAGGCTAAGCTCGAGTTAAAGATTATAGGCTCAAGTCAAAGACTTATGATTTGAAAATTAGTTTAAGTCCATAAATCACGACTTGAGTCAAGGTCAATAGGCTCGAGTTACTTTACGATCAAAATAGATTAATTGTTCTCGACCTTACATTGACTCGAGTTAACCAAGATTGCTTGAGTCAAATAAAGTTCAAAAGACTTTGAAAAGCTCTTGGCCAAGCACTAACTCGAGTTTAACATCAAGACACTCGAGTCAAGTTAAGTTAAATGATCTTGACAACTTCTCTCTTGAGTTAACTCAAGTTAAGCTTTGACATAAGTTATTGGTTAAGTTTGAACATGTTTCAAACATTTTTAACTTAACTATTAACTTCATTTAAGTTTACAAAATGTCGAGTTATCATCAAAACACATAGAAAACTAACACCTCGGATCTTCGCCTCTAGGTCCACAAATCTCCTCAAAATTTTTGCTACGAGATGGTGATGGAGATTGCGGCAAGGTCTTTGGGGACGGTCGTGATGGCGTCGGACAATAGGTTTTTGGAGATGAGAACAATTTCGATTGTTAGATCTGGATCTGAATTTTGGATTTTGTTTTTCCTTCTTTGGATTTTGTTTTTCTTTTTTGATTGTTAGATCTAGAATTTTGGATCTGTTAGTCGATTTTAGAGATTTGGATTTTGTTTTTCTTGTGATTTTGTTGGTGTGATTTCATTGGTTGTGGCTATGTTTTGTTGGTCCAACGGGCGTGTGAAGAATTTTTTTTTTTTTTTTTTTAAAAAATAAAACTCTTGGTGTCCCAAATAGGCTTTTGGGACGCCTTTTAAAAAAAAATTACACGTCCTAAAATAATTTTGGGATGGCTTAAATCTTTATATCTATGTCCCCTGGTTTGATGTCCCTATTTAAAGGGACGTAAAATAGGCCAAAAAATGAATGTTGTAAAGCTTTTTTTGTAGTAGTGATTCATTGTTAAGTAACACATCTGACTTATTTAAAACGAAGGCGTCATTCTATTTTGGGCTCGAGAAAGGGGACGTTACACGGTCGGCATCAATGTTATAGGCTTACTTACTTATCATTTTTGAGTAAGGCCCCGACACAATAGGATGTTCACATACATAATTGTATCAGTTGTGGTCATAAGTAATCAATTATTTTCTAATTGATATTCAAAATATAATCTATTTATAATGAATAACGATATAGTATATGTTCCGATTATATATCCAAATAATTTATTTTAAATTTTATTTCCTTTAAATTTAAAAGATCCACATTAATTTCAAATACTTTATGTTAAGCTTATGAATCAAGGTTTATCATCATGTTATCAAAAAAGTTATTATCATATTGTATCTTCTTTTTCCAATATATTATATCTTCATATCATATGGTAATATAATTATTGCATTTGGAGGTAAAAAAAGATATCATAGTGTTTAATATTAATTTATTATAATGGCATTAAATTAGTAGAGCATAGTCACTTATTGATTTCTTATATGAATATTCTTAATAATAAAATATTTTATGAAGAATTATTGCATTTGGAGGTAAAAAAGATATCATAGTTTTTTATATTAATTTATTATAATGACGTTAAATTAACAAGAGCATAGTCACTTATTGATTTCTTATATGAATATTCTCTTAATAATAAAATATTTTATGAATAAAATTTTGATTTCCCAAATTAAAATTTAAACAATTCAAATCTTCAAGATTTTCTTTTAACATAAAGTTTGTTATCTTAAATTTAAATATCCGTAAGTTATCCTTTTCCGTTTTAAACTTGCTTTCACATTATTATTATAAATAAGGGAGGCAACCAGAGCAAAGGGTAGGTTAGATTTAGCGTAGGAGCTTCAAAAGAGATGACTTCGTTGGTGAAAATGGTCACACTGATAAGTGGTGACGGCGGTGTGTTCGAAATCTCCGTTAAAGCCGCAGCTCAATCAAATCTAGTACAAAACTTGCTTGACGATGTTGGCGTCTCTATCAAGTTCCCCTTAAGCAAAATGAATTCTGCAACGTTGGCAAAAGTCACGTATCACGCGTAAACATGCTGATCGTGAGGCAACGGTACAAGACAGTGGAACAGAAGAGGAACTGAAGAAGTGGGATGTTGAGTTTTTGAAGGCGGACAATGATATGTTGTTTGCTATTGTATTTGCAGCGCACAATATGGGCATCAAAAGCTTGTTTGATTTATCCTGTCATACTGTGGCTGATATGCTAAGGAGCAAAACACCAGAGCAGATTCAATAGGTTTTTTCTAACAAACGTTTCTCCTAAGAAGAAGAGGAGACTCGCAAGGAGAATTAATGGCCTTTTCATCTCCATATATGCCTTCCTCGATCGCTGCCTTGCATTGTGTTCTTATGTGTATTGACCTGGACATAAGTAATTGGCGAGCTAGGCAAATAGATGTAGTAAATTTTAAACTTGCAGTCTTACATATTTTGATGATAAGTGTGTAAATGATATAAATAAATAATACTTCTCTAGTTCTTAACATAAGACAAATTTACCTAATTTAATTAGACTAAGTAAGTTATTTGAGTTATTGGTGGTATATGAGATAAGGAAAATTTAGGGTTTAGCTAAGAGATCTAGAATTATCCATTATAATTAGTAAATGAAGATATTTATCCAAATTTGAATTTGAATTTTGAATTTAGGATTTAGATTTTAATTTTGAATTGTTATTGTATTATTTCCTAAGCCCCATATAAAAGCTATGGTATGGCTAGAGGCGGACCCACATACATTAGAAGGGGGGCAAGTGCCCCCTTGATTTCTAATGCAAAATTACAAAAATGCCCTTCTAGGGCTACATTACCTTCCCAGCCTCAATACAATACACAAATGAATTTAGACTAAATTATAATATTGATCAAAATCGATGGCATCAGACTGTTTCCCAGATAATATGTATGGTTACAATTAAAAAATAAGGCTTAAAAAGATGATATTGTAATTATTTTTATTGTAATATACTTTTGTTATTAAAATATATGTACTTGAACTTATTGAGTGTCTAGTGCCAACATTGTAATTTATGTGGCGACATTTCTAACAGCACTTAGTCTTGCTTTTCTAAATGATAGGTTTGTAAAATAATTGTCTCTTTTACTATATCATCAATATTCACTTGATTTCATGAATATTTTTTAATATTTTTTCTTTTCTTGTTTATTTTCTTTTATTTTTTAATGCATTTAAAAATTCAAATAATAATAATAATAATAATAATAATCGGGGCCGCCTCGAACCCCCAAATCCCCCGCCACTTGTGTCCCCCTAAGTAATTTCCCGGGTCCACCACTCGGGTATGGCTCTCAAGTTTTGTTTGATTGAATAAGAATTCATTTCCCTCTAATTATTCTCTCCCCTCCCTCTATTCTCTAATTTTCCCCTTCTTCTTGTTGTCATCCCTCCTCCATTGGTCTCTCTCCCCTCCCATTATATGAATGAAGAGAGGAGAGGGAAATGAATTCTTATTCAATCAATCAAATACTAATTACGGAAGAGGATTCTCTCATTAGCAAATTTTCTCCTCATCTTTCCTCATACAATCCAAGCAATTGATTTGACTTATTGAGGTTGTTGGTGTGGACAATTTTATCAAATGTATGGTCTAGATTTAAAGCTAATGAGGGACAATAAGAAAATGCTAATGAGAGGATCTAGACCCGACTAATTACAACTAAGAACCCTAGCTATAGGGCTTAGAAATAATAAAATAAAATAAAATATCAATTTCAAAGCATAGGAAATAATAAAATGAAACTTTCAAAATTCAAATCTACATCCTAAATAAAGATCATAGGATACTAGATATCCTTTGTTATTGAGATACTGCAAATATTATAATAATAAATCTAATAAATCATAGTCTAATAGATAAATAACCTTATTTAATATCCTATAACCCTAATCTCCTAACTAAAGCCTAAATATTCCTTATCTCATATCCCACCATTTCTCACCGACTTGAAAGATTCAGCTCCTCCGTGTATCGAGCCTCGTTCTCGCTTCCTCCACACTCTCAAACTTCATTGAATCAGCCAAACTCACCTTAAGAATAGTTCGACAGCCTCTGCCAAACCATTCATCCTCTTTCAGGTGTCCCGTCACCACACAACCACCACCGTTGAGTCTGCACTACAAAACTCAACTAGATCCAGTCGACCCACCTTCAAATCTGACCGCTCTCTGCAGTGAAACACCCAAACGCGTGACCCTCTCCCACGCACAACACAAAGATTTGCCGCCTCGATCTTCTATCCTCTGCCCTACGAAAGTCGGATCAGAATGAGACTACCATCGTTGGAAACCTCACGGAAAACAGGGCCCAACCTCGAAATCTTGCCTCCAATGGCAGCAGGACGCGCCCTCACGCTCTGACAAGAGGCACTTTGCGTGGATTTCACTCTCCCCATGCGCTTGCACCACTGTGGAGTCCTAACCATCCAGAACACCATCTCTTTGGTAATTTTTATTTCTTTTTCTGATTTAATTTTGTATTTAAACAAAACGTGACCAGCCCAACAACTAAACCTTTATGCCACACGCTCTCGTCGGCTCAGGAGCCACACCACTAAAAATAATTTCTACATGCTAGTTGACATCAGGCCTAATCTCACCTGCCTTGATTCTCGATTCAATAACCACCCTAGGCAAACGTTGGAGTTCTTCGGATGCACCATGCCCGGAGGTTACTAAACTTCTTGCGAACGTGAACCCAAAAGATATTCATCATATCTTGCTCCATTTATAGTACAATTCCTAATCACCATCTCTAGCTCCTTGAATATTCTTGCTACAAACACGCTATTACCCGCAAGTAAAAGAGTTCAAATTATATGCTTATAGTTACATGCTTATTAGGTGCTTATACCTCTAATTAGAGGTATAAGCATTTTTTTTTAATTTTTTTAATTTTTTTATATATTGCATTTATTTAGATTTAAATTATATGCTATTTTTTGATATTTTTTTTGTATCCAAAGATCTCAAATTAATTAATTTTCGTTCCGCATTTGTCCGGAACACCGATTATGGAAATTAATTTGGCATTTGGCACAAACCATACACCTCCAAAAAATTAAAGCCAATAAAAAAAAACCATTTTTGCGTTATTACCACCCACAAACGTGAATTACAACGTTTTATTCGGGGTTCCTTTTTTACTCTTTGATGCATGTTTTGTAAAACAAAAAAAATGCATTATTACCCGATCCACAAACGAGAATTACAATGTTTTATTCGGGGTTCTTTTTTTACTCTTTGATGCATGTTTTGTAAAAAAAAAAAAAAAAAAAGCATTATTACCACTCACTCGAGTGCACTAAAAGTACACTCGAGTGAACTCGTTTTTTTTTTTCCTCTTTCTCTTCTTCCGTGTGTTACTCTTACAAAATTCATAACGAAAAATTACAAATCATATAACGCAATTTACAAATCTCATAACGCAATTTTAAAAAAAAATTTGAGGTTTACACTTTTCAACTTTGATAAACAAACACTTTTACAAATCTCATAACGCAAATTACAAATCTCATAAGGCAATTTACAAATCTCATAATGCAATTTACAACTTTTTTTTTTTTTGGAGGTTCTTTGATAAACAAAACATATTTTTACAAATCTCATAACGCAAATTACAAATCTCATAACAACGCAATTTACAAATCTCATAACGCACTTTACAACTTTTTTTTACAGTAAATTTTTCCGTCGAGACGAAGAAGAAGGTGATGGAGGAAGAAGAAGAAGAAGAAGAGCACTCGTTTTTCTTCCTTTTTCTTTTTCGTTCTTCTTCTTCCTTTGTCACCGTCTAAATCGTCTTCTTCTTCTCTTGGATCGAAAAATTTAGGGTCTTTTTTCTCTCTTTTTTTTTTTTTTTTCTTTTTCACCTCTCATCCTCCTAAGCGTCAAGGCGGTGCGGCTCCTGCGGCATCGACGGCTGAGGGTCAAGAAGGCAAACGTGAGCTTCCCCGACCTTTACTCGACAAGTTCACCCCTCTCTCTCTCTCTCTCTCTCTCTCTCGAGGGCATTATCGTCATTTTCCATGAATTTGCATATCCCTTAAAAGTTTGTGTCACTGTCACCTCTTAGTCCTTTTACAAATTTGATGGGCTTATGAGGGTTTTGCAAGTTCAAACGGTATTTATTTGTCTTTTTCCCTTACTCTATTTCATAGTACGAAATAAGGATCCATAATATTTACTATGTTTTTATTTTTATTTAATAAAAACATTTTTACGATTAATAATTTATTTTGAGACACATATTATATTTTATATTGAAAATTATTTGTATTATATTTTATTTCATTTTGCATAGTCAAACAACCACCATGACATTACCCGGTAACCTTCTCCCACGCGTGGTTCCCTAGCTATAATTATAGGATGGAAAGGAAAATATGAAAAGAAGTTCTTATTTTCTTTAAAACTTGTCCCCCAGGGGCCAAGTCCATAATTGCTGCTGACTGTGTACACTTAAGACTTTGGTGTTGCCTTGGTGATTGCTAATAACGGCTATAAATTTCCCTCATTCATAGTCACTACTACATCACTACACTTCCATCTCGTAATAATCTCCATCTTCTTCACAACTTTTCACCACTCGAAGCTTCAACAATAATACCCAAATGAAGGTCGAATCCGATCCCGATCAATCACTTACAATTATTTGAAGTCACGCACAAACACACACATATCGATTTTCGTGTCGCTAACAACTGTTTGTTTTATTTCATGAGAAAGTGGTGTTGAAGGTGAAGCTACACGACGAAAGAATCAAGAAAAAACTTATGAAAACAACCTCGCATTTCGTATTAAATATAAAACCAAACTCTTACAAAGTTCTAAGTGAAAAGCAGCCTTACCTCTTTATAAGAGCCTAAAATTTGAATTGTTTTTATTCTTTTTATAAGAGCCCGATAAAAAATGTTTCAGCATTTAACGAGTTTTTTTTCATGTGTGCCCCTCATTAATTATTTATATTACATTAATTAAAGGGTTAATAATTCTTATATTTATTCTATTTACCTTTCTTACATATCCCTTATAATAAGGATATGCTTGAAAAAAAAATTATTTTAAGAAATACTTATTATTTTTAACTAATTTTAATAATTTTTTTAAACCGAGCGATTCAGTTATCAAACTCTTATAAATAATACCAAAAGGGAGTATATATATAAAGAACATCATGTCTTGTTTATGGCTAAGATTGACTTGACTTTACTATCTCTAGTCTTTAACATAAGACCCATTTTAATGAAAAAAATTGAACAATAATTAAAGACCCAAGGTATGTAATACTCCATCGGTCTTTAATATAAGTTATATTTACTTAATTTGATTAAATTGAAAAAGTTAGTTAAGTTAATTAATATGACATATTTTGTCTAAAAAACCTAAACTATCTTTCTTAATTCTATCCAACTCTCTCTTATTTGATTATTGTTGAGGGATCATCAATATGCGTAAATTAGGATAATATTGACAAACATGAAAATCATGATCAGCTGTCAAATTAGTTTCTATATTAAGGATAGTTAGAGCCATGTTTTTTGTCCACCACCTCTTTATTATGTTGGACCTGTGCAAGAGTGTCCTTATAGTGGCTGTGTCATCTGCTAAATTTTGAGAACATGAAAATAAGGAGGAAGAAGAAGAAGATACATGGTGTTTATGTGACACAGAAAGATAGTGAATGGTGCTTGGGTTGTTGTTGTTGTTCTCTTTTTTTTTTTTTTTTTTTTTGTTCATGCATGGTTACAGACTGAAAAGGAAGTTTTGGAAAACAGAAATCAAGATGAAAAACAGTGCTTTTGCAGTTTTGCCTGTAGTTGTTTGCTATAAGATTGAAAAAAAAGGGCAATAAGGAAGCAAGATTCGTCATCTAGTTGAGGATTTGGACATCTATTTAAAATAAAAATGGAGTGATATCTTTTGCCATGTCGGATGTTAGTTATTACTCCTCCTAGGTCCTTAGTATAAAACAAATTCGGATAATTGATATTGGTTTTAAATATAAGATATAATTCTCATATTTGTTACTTTTTCCCTAATTTACCCCTATGCTCCCTCCCTCAACAATAATCAAAGAGATGGAGAAATATGAGACTTAATGAAAACAACTATGGTATTTTTAGAAAATACGTGTTATATTAACTAATTCAACCAACTTTTTTAATCAAATCAAATTAGGTAAATATATCTCATATTAAGAATCGGAGAGAGGAATATAAAAGTTTAATTGAGAGGATGATACATGTTTACAAACTTAAGCTTGGCCCGGCAAGAAAATGATGTGTGTGTAATTTGGAAACAAAAAACAGAGTGAGTTTGTAATTGGCAATTTATTACCTTAAAAAATTATTAGAAAAAAATTAAAACTCAAGATATTTTAAATTATTACAATTATTGTTTATACTTTATAAAATCACAATTAGCATTTTGTTAATGTTATCATTTATTCATATTTTTCCAAATTATAAATTTAAGATGCTTTATATATTCAAAATTGCAAACACTATTTCAAACGTCATATTCTCGAGGGAGATAATTTAACTGCAAAATTATGGGCACTAATCCCGTGTCTATAGATTTTACGGAATGCGTAGGCTTTTCAAGACTCCTAAAAACAAGGGTAAAGGAGAAAAAATACACATGTTTTATCCTCGAGAGCGTCCAAAGACACCCTATGCTTTTTTTTGGAGCAAAAATACACATGAATTTTCAAAAGTGAGGCAAAAATACACATGCCGTTAAAATGTGTTAACATACATTACTTCGGATGGGCCCCACACCTTTCTCCACTCGCTTTTGTTTCCTTGCATATCGAAGAACAAGAACAAAGTGACCTCCTTGTATAATCCTCCGGTTTTGTGGGTGGCATTCTTAGAGATGCGAAGCTCCCTAGCTTTGTCGTCAATGGAGGCATCAAGCTTCCCATTGGCTACTATTTCGTCCCATCGATGAAGAGCTTGTCATTCACTACCTCAACAGAAGGCCTTCTCTCACCCCTTGCCCGCCTCCGTCATCCCCGACGTCGACGTCTTCGCGGCCCACCCCCGCCGCCTCCCAGGTCCCTCTCTCCCCCCAAATCTGTTTTTAAGGTCTTATTTTTTGGCAGAAGTCAGAATGTTTTGAGAATTAACAATGTCTTTCCAAGACCTAATGATTTACTCTTTCTCTTGTTTGGGGATATGCCTAAATTGAATCCTAATGCTCTATTGAATTTGCTGATTGTAGGTGTCGTTGATTCCAAAGAAAAGAGGTATTTCTTTAGCCATAGAAAGGACCGTATGGATAACAAGAGGCCTGTTGGTTCTAGGTACCGGAAAACTATAAGCAATGACAAGCAAATTGTTGCTCGGAGAGTAACCAAGTGGTTGGGATGAAGAAAATTCTGGTTTATACAAGAGGTCACTGTTCTTGTTCTTCGATATGCAAGGAAATAGAGTGAGATGCAAAAGCCAACCAACCATACGGTCATCCCTCCATGAATGAATCTTAAATTTATTTCGATTTGTTTTTTACCATTTCGATTTAACCGTTTGTTTGTTAATATGAGTGGGCTGAAAAAACGTGCAAGTTCTTTTAAAATGATGGGATTAGTTCCTTTTTTTCATGCCATGGAATCATGTGTGATTTGTCTTTTGTATTTTCTAATGATTAGAGTGATAAATTCTTTCCTTTATCTCGTATTTTCTCTCTAGAAGTGGGAAGTATTTATACACTCATAAGGCTGAAAAATTTTGAGCTACTTGTATTTGATGCTTGCCATATTTTTTTCGGATTTTCCATCGCCCTCTCTCGCTTTTTAGTCCCATTTTATTCTTTGGCTTATTCTCATTTTTTTTTGCTCACCGACTTCTGAAGTTGAGTTTGTTAAAATTATTTGGATATGGGAACTATTCACTGGTTGTGAATCTTGAAATTAAATATTTGGATGCTTATGTTTCCAATTTGAGTTCGGTGCTAATACTTTTCATCGTGCGTTCCTTCCAGCTTCGAGAAAAGATGGTCTAAAAGGTAGAAGGTCGGGGGATAGTGAGATACTAATACAGGAGTTTTTCGTATTAATATGTTTGATATTACTTTTTAGTATTTCATTTTCATAATATTAAACTCGCTTGAACTGGTTTTCATGTGATTCTTTCCGTTGAAACCGAGGTTCTTCTCCTTTCATGTCTCTTTTAAGTTAAGCTATGGGAAGATCTACCGAATGCCGCATTAGATTTCTCTCGTTTAATATCACCTACTTTCAAAGAATTTTTCCCAAAGCTTACTCATAGTTATATCTCTCTTTCAAAACTTTTTGCATCGATCGATAGTTCATGTCCATTTCAAAACCTACTTTCAAGTTTCAGAAATTTTTAACCTTTTGCATCAGTCAATGAACTTTGTCAAGTTTTTACAATTTGGGTTATTGCATCAGTCAAGGGTGGCATCTTGGCTGGACATCATTTGGATAGTTATCTTTATTATGCAGGGATGGACTAAGGAAAGTGTTATTCATTTGCCTAATATCAAAGGGGGTCGAGTCATTTTGGTCTTATAAAGTGACCCTCTAGCTCAGAAAAATAAGGTCCAATCCTTATATTTATGTATTCAAATTCCCATGACTTCTTTTTCATGTTTCCAAATTGGAATTATTCATTTAAGCATGGTGACCCGATATCAATTTTTCATGGAAAAATTCTCATTACTGACAGGTTGAAGATGTTGTGGAAATCGACCTTAGAAATGGATGGATAATCAACACCGCCAGGTGGATATGCTATCCCTTTGCTTGCTTACTTCGTTTACCATTGCACGCTTATCTGTAATTGATGGAAGTAGTTTACTACAGTAATTCCATATATGTTTTGTTGGTTCTATTACTCAGATTAATTTGTTGTCCTTATATTAGAATGTTTATCTGTTCTTCCCTTTTTAGATGCTTAATACTTCAAAGCTTGCTAGGTATACCTATCTTTTTCTAGGAGAAGTTTTCAAGCATATGTAATAGAATAATACTAGGTGCTCGTGCAAGGAGTCGGTATAAATTGTTAAAGTATGTGTTCCACGCATTGAAGGGATGCATTGGTTTTGATAAATTTTTTATTTCTATTAGGTGTAAGGAATATACTTGAAAAAAAAAGTGTGGTGTTTACCTCTCAAGTCAATCTTCTTTGCACCCGTAGAATCCAAGCGATAATGCTTCGATCCCAAAACCGTAAGATCTCGCGATTTGTCGTTTTCTTCCTTTTAGTTAAATCTTTGATGTTCAACTATAATTTACTACCCCGATGAATTATTTAGTTATGTCAACTAATGTTGAATGATACTAACTTACCATTATTTCTAAACCAAAATCTATTGAAATGAGAATGAGTATGAAACTTGACGGTAATGTTTTAAGAGGTGATTGAATAGTGCGGATTACCTACTCATTTGGGAGATTCTATTTCATGATGTACAATCATGTATGCTGTGCAAGCTTTGGATTATCATTCTCATACCCAAATACGCATAGTGAAACTCCAATTATATAATGACTTTTTTTAACCTGTTAGTGTATTCTCTCTTAAACATATCAAAGGCGCCTCTCATTAAACGTCTGGATATCTAACCCAATACATATTGTTGCCTTTGTAGTTAAATTATTTAATTGTTTATGTCCACTTTAGAATTCTTTGAGCAAAGTGCCATGAAACAATATCGTTCTAATATTTAAGAGGCAACCAATTAATTATATTTTTGCTTTCTTTGGTAACTGATATTTACCATAACTAGAGTGTGACCGACATTTGCCCGAAGCCCAAGCCGAGTTGGATTATTATTATTATTATTGTTGTTGTTGTTGTTGTTTTGTGCAAATAGCATGTCTCTCTACATTTTTTATATATCTCATAATGATGATATTTTGAAATGGCCTTCATCGATTAATACCATTTTATGGTTATTCTTGTATGTAATGAATATTCAAATAGATCTTTGGTATGATGATGTCTGGGTCTCTCGGGATTATTCATATTTTAAGAAACCTATGGTGGACATTTTGTTTTCATTTTATTCTCTCCATGTTCTTCTATAATATGTACGTTTAAGCCGTAGTGTTTTTAGTAATTAATAATCAATTTAAGAGGCTTGAAATTGAGTAGAATCGACGACCATGCCACCGAGCCGTGTTGTGGTCATAGCTCGTATTTCCTCGGATATTCGATCGGTCCTGCGAGGAAAGTCAAAGAGAATATCGATGCCCGTGTCTTTTTTTTTTTTTTCTTTTTTTCTTTTTTTCCTTTTGAAGAAAGGAGTGCCAATCTTGCAAAATATTTCCAAGATGCTCCAAAACAAGTATGTTAATCTAAAGCAGTTCTGTATGCCCTGAGTTAAGAATATTTAACAATTTTAAGTTCTTAACCCATAGTTTTTTGTGTTTCATTTGTCTTCTTGTTTTACCATAGGCTTTCCAGAGGAAGGAATAACTTATTTCGTGCGAAAAGTCAAGTCCCGAAAGGACTATTTGCTTGGATCTGCAAGATCACTCATTTGGTTTATAATTTACTTTTTACTTCAGATTAAGTTTTATGGAATGAGGGATACATATACATAAACACAATAATCATACTGTGAGTTAACAAAATGACCATATTAGCCTGAAGTTATTTGCATTATTCCATTTTGTGGAACAAAAGTTATCATATGCATGAGGCCTTTTTGTGGATGTGCTTGTATTCTTTAGTTAAACTGCCTTAAATTTAGTCAAACAATTCATCTATCCAGTTAGCCTGAAGTTATTTGCATTATTCCGGTTTGTGGAACAAAAGTTATCATATGCATGAGGCATTTTTGTGGATGTGCTTGTATTCTTTAGTTAAATTGCCTTAAATTTAGTCAAACAGTTCATCTATCCGGATGTGTTTCTACCGTTACTTTATTTAAAAAAAATCTACATTTGCCAAGTTTGTAAAAAAGAAAAACGCATTATCCTTAATGTTGCATTATGGTTAATCGTGGTTATATTTTCCATTTATTAGGAGTGGGTTTTTATACAAAATAAATAAAGAAATGGTCGCAAACATTGTGGAATTGGTAGTGTTTTAAGTGTGAGCGGTTATGTTTAGGGTTTATGTGGATTTTCCCGATTTTCTACGAATGCGGCCCTTGCACAGAAAATGAGATGATATGTTCAAGTTGTTCAATCTGTCTTTGAGCTTTCTCTTCCCCTGTTTTTCACGTTTGGTCTAAACCTCTCTTTGTTCTTTGTGTCAACTTTCGAAAATGAATTTGGACTACCAAAGGCTTGATGCCATAGCTCCTCACAAGACTAAGTGGATAGTCCTGGTGAAGGTTGAGTGGGAGTTTTGGAGGATAGATTTCAATCAGTATGGGACATATTGTGGTTAGCATTCATGTTCTTCATGGTGAGTCGACCTAGGAAGTGAGTACTACAGTTCATTGATTTGTTGTCTTTTTTATGGAAAATGTCTTCTACATTTGATGATACTTTGGTTTTTTAGGGAAAGTTATCATGGTCAACTATTGTTCTGCCACAAGGGTTTTTTGGAATCCCACATTCAATGAGATGCTTCCCTTAAGGGGGTTCTTGTTGTCAAAGAGGAGGGCCAGGAAAGCATAGAAGCTGGATGTGCAGGGAAGAAGGTCATTTTTTTAAGTAGATGTATGGTCTTACATGACCATATTTTGAAGAATTATGTATATTCCAAGTTTCAAATCTGAACTATGTTTTTTGTCTATTCTAGAGGTGGTCAGCTGCTGACTAATGTTATGAGTAACTAATTAATTAGCCGTAACAATATTATTATAATTTAGTTGAATTTTGGTTATACCCTTAGTCAATTTGAATGAAGGATTTCTCTTCATGGAAGTGCATATGAGCTCATCTGATGTTCATCTTTTCTTATATGAAATCCAATTCTGTTTTTTATGGTCCTTTGTGCTATACTCAATTTCTTAATAATTTGTACGAGTGGAAAGTGAGGATGTGCTTTTATATTGTGAAATTGTTGCATCCGCGCAAAGCGTGGGGGGAGCTATTGCTTGTTACTTCTTGAAGTCGGTGGATTTGGTTTTTTGTTTTAATAGTAATCGTTCATGGTTGGCTTCTTGGATGGGACGCTGGGTTCATTTTTTTTTTTTTTGTTTTGTTTGGTATGGCCCATATGGCTCTTGACTCTAAAGCCTAAGTGGAATCAAAATCATACCATATGCAATCAACATCTATTATTATACGTACATGTGGATCATCTAAGCTACTAAGTCCTTGAAATATATATATATATATATATATATGTATGTATGTATGTATGTCTATATATATATATGTGTGTGTGTGTATATATTTTACTTTTGTTTTTTTTAAAAATAATTATGCGAATTATTATTTTTACATAAAAAGGTTTTAATCATTGACCAAAAATAAAAATCTGACCTACCCACTAGCGGAGCCGCAGGTTGGGGGATGAACCCCACCCAACATTAGGGAATTTTACAACTTTGCACTCCTGGCCTGCTCTTTGAAATTTTAAAGGTCCATGAGAAAATATTTATGTTCAATTTTTTTTTAAAAAAGTGATATTTTTAAGTCAAATCTTATACATTCAAACTCAAAATTTGGAACCCATTAAACTCAACAAGAAAATGTTGTGAGTGAATTCAGGGAACAATAACAAATTAAAGTTAATTTATAAGATTTGCTCACAAATTGAAAAAAAAAAAAAAAAAAAATAGAATTTTATCAAATAATTGAGATAACATATGCATAATAATATTATAACTTAATAATATTGTTCTTAATAATTTAATAATACATACATTTACAACCATTCTCACTCATCCATCGTGTTCCTCTTTATTTCCTACGGACGTGGTACATCCTATCGATCTAGTATCATCGATCAAGGTTAGTTAGTCATATCAAGAATACTGTCATCTCTTATGCCACCACCGATATACCGTAACAGGGAGGTGTCCGTTCAAAATACTCAACTCAAGATTTGGGCTAGGAATGAGCGCACCTATGAGTACAATCTCACGTTAAATCTCTTTCACACAACCCAATATAACCCGTAGCAAAAAAAAAAAAAAAAAAAAAAAACGCTATAATTTTCAAAAACATCTTAAAAAATTATTATATGAGAATGACTATTGTAGGGTCAATATCGAGTCTTCTAAAACTTCATTTTTAACACTTAATTAATGTTTACCTTTAATAAAAAAGGATTAAATTACTTATTAAAAGACAAAGTTTACAAACAAAATGTGTGTTGGAGGGGATTTTGGCCCGTTTCGGAGTTACATTTGGAAAATGATTTTCACCATTTACGAGGTAAAACCTAGGTTTTGGAGAATAATTTTTGAAGAATGATTTTTAGAGAATGATTTTAGAAAAGTAGTGTTTAGATGTTTTTATCAGAATAGCTTTTGGGGGATCAAATTTACCAAAAAGGACATTAGCTTTTTGTATAATTGCATTTAAATGACAAAATTGTATTTTAAATATTATAAACATTGTATTCAATAATAAATACCAAAATTTACATAAAATTGTTAGAAAAAATAAATTTCTACCATTAAAAAATTATGTAACATGCTAAAATATTAAACCAAAATTCATTCAGATGAATTGGACAGTATAATCTACAACTTGTGTGTATCAGGAGAACTCAATTGGGAGGATAAATTGTTTCTGTTCCACATTTTGAGACCAAAAACGAGAGTTATAAATTACTATAACCAACAATGAGAGCTTATTTTCCCGCAATAGAATAGGGGTGAGCAAAAAAACCGGAAAACCGAAAACCGGACCGAACCGAAGGCTATTCGGTTTGTAAAATAGTTGTATTTCGGTTATTGGTTTTTGTAAAATATATTTGGTTAAAACCGAATAACCGAAATATGGTTTTTTTTTTTTTTTTTTTCAAAGGAGGTTATATGTGTTGACCCATCTGATAAGCAAAAATATATGGAGGTCCAACCCAACAAAACCCATCTGCTCCTCTAAGTCACTTTCCGAGGTTCAGTCGCTACTTCCCTTTCACTTTCACACTCAAAACCCTAATTGCCCCAGTCACTCGTCGCTCGCCTTCCTCTCTTGCTCTCCTCCTCTACGGCCGCCGGCCAGCCACTCTTCTCTCTCTCAACTCCGTCACCGTATCAGTCTCCCCCTCTTCGGTCTCTCTTTCTCTCATCTCATCACTCGTGGGTGTGCTCGACTGGTCGTGGCTCACTCTTGTCTCCGCCTGCAATCTCTCAGACTCTCACTCTGTGGGGCTCTTTCTCACCGGCCACCGCAGGTATGTTTTAAGTTTTGATGCTATCCCGTTTCTTTCGGTTTGTCGGTTTTTTTCGTATCTCTTGCTCTGCATCTGAGTATGAATCATTTTTCTTGGCTTCTTCTGATTCGATTATGCAACAAGGGAGTTCGAAATAAGGGTTTGTTTCTTTGGTAGACAGTGCTTGAATCTCTTGCACCAAATTTGTTTCTCTGGGAGTTTGAAAGAAATTACAAAGTTTGGTAGACAAAATCTGTGATTTTTGAAAAAATAAAATGTTACCGTCTGATCATGTTTGCTCTGCCTTCTGCGTATGAAAAAACATTTGTTGCTCTGATAAAGTTTGGTAGACAAATTTGTTTATGAGGAAATTCTCAAAATCGTGTTTGCTCTGGGTATGAAATTCTTGAAAATGTTACTGTCTGATCTAATCCATGCTCAACCCTAGAAAAACTATATACACCAGCAATCGGGACTAGTTTGACTACTAGCGTTGTTCCTAGTTAAAGCTTTGGCCACTCAAATACGTGATCTTCGTGTAAATGCAAAAAGTGCTTTAATTTGACAAAGGGACATAGCTAGATAAAAAAGAAAAAGCTACTATAAGGGTTTAAAAGAATATATATCAATATAATTCCACCTTGGTAAGTGCTTATTACATCACATCCTAGATTTGGATTATAAGCGATCCAAAATAGAGGTATGATTAATGCATTATTACTTTTTCATTTTTGGTCAAAGATTAGCGCTTACTTTACATCCGGGATTATTCCGCCATAATCTTCTATATATATAAAGTGAACCAGATTTATTTTATTCGCAGTAGACGAGTTGCAAAACAAGACTGAGCCTGCATTGACGACATCCAGTTTTGAGGTTTCCATCACAGCTAGTTCAACTGGTAAGTGTGAATGATTGATCTCTGTTCCTTTCAACATAAAATATTTTTAGTTAAATATATATATATATCATCAAGAAAGATTTCCCATTAATTAATTGCCAGCTAAAATTTCAATTTTCATTCGCGCAGCTATATTACATAGAGTACCATCGCCATCTCCAACAAGAGCTTTAATTAATTTGGAATATGTTTGTCTCTTTTTACAAGTTCTCTTTGAGTTTGTCTCACTAATAAATAAATTTTCATGCTCAATTAATTTCATACATTCCACTAACTAAAATGTTGACTCATTTTGTTTATTCTCTTGCATCATTTTTCTCCCATACATGCTCTCTGTTACTCATTCATTAAGAAGAGCATATTTGGGGAAAAAAGTATATTTCCTATGTATTTATTAATTTTAACTAATTTTAATTGTTTTCTTGAATACCAAAATTCAATTAGAATTTAGAAGAACCATATATAGGAATAGAGGGAGTATATATATTCTTGCTTTTTTCCATTTTTCTTTTTGATAGAACTACGTACCTCACCCGATTAGATTTGGTCATTGTCTATCTCAAAGGCATTTTCTATATTATATTCATTCACATGGATTCAAACTCGCCTGATTCATTACCATTTTTGCTCCCAATCAAATGTCATATTTATTAATGCATGCATAATGCACGCTGGTTGGTGATCATCACAGTGATTGAGAGGGGGATGGAAGATATAGATATGGATCCTCTGTACAAGGCCATATCTGACAATAACTGGCCTGCTGCAGAAGCATTTATTAAGAGCCATCCTGTAGGGTTAGGACATGAGCGCATGGTACAGGGATGGGTAGGATTACCTGTTCAATGGGCTATCTTTGTTGGCCACACAGAAATGGGACGCTATCTTTATAAGTTCACTCCTCCGCAACTGTTCAGAGAAAACCAAGACCGGGCTTCTTCGTTCCTGACACTCTGTCTCACCAATGGAGTGCTTGGTAATATTCTTGTAGATAATGCGTAGTAATAATTATATCAACAAAACATAATATTATTTTCATTTCCGTTTCAATTCTTTTCTGTTTGTTCATGTATATGATTTTGATGCATATATAAATAGATATTGCCTTGGATTTGCTTAAAATAAGCAAGGAGCTGCTTTTTGCTAAGGTCGACAATTTTCACTCAACAATTGAGTATATTGCGATACAACTTCCTGATTCTTCTCTTGACAAAAGTCAACTCCCGTTCTGGAAGCGATGGGTCTACGACTGTGAGTACATATTATTACTTTCCACTGTTTCCTTTTTTCCCTTACAATTTCCTATATGCTTGTTTCCAGATTTTAATTATACACTAAGCTAAAATGCTAAATTATGATGATGAGGATAAAGGTGGTGAAGATGCAGCAGTTATTTTTAACTACCATTCGTATAATAACTTAGTTTTGGTCGTGTTATATTCTTATTTTTGTTACACACACTCGTTCCAAAATAAACTTTGGTTGCACAATAAGTATGCTACAATCAATAACGAGTCTTGAGAGTATTTAGATTTAGTTTTATATGAAACCTAATTGTGTTTAGGAATGTTTGAGTTCTTTGTCTAAAAATTAGAAGACTCCTCCGTTGATCTTCTCTCTTGCAAGCCGGTTCAGTAATTTGATTTATTATTTTCACTCAATGCACTTATATCCTTTTGCATGGTGATTGCTTCAAAATTTTTCAAAATCCATTTTCTTAATCACTTGCAATGCACAACTCTACATGTATTTACAATTAATGCTGTCTTCTGATAATTCATTATTATTAACAGCATAATAGCCGTGATTATTATATTTATACTAGAGCCAATTCATAAGATACTCATAGGGTCCTACTTATAGGTCACTTCCGACATATTTCACAGGAACAAATAATAATCTTAGACCTCATCATCTCTGTGTCAAAATTTAACAAACTTTTAAATTTTACCCTTGTTTCATGTATACTCTCCCATGAGAGTATAAAATGTGCACAAGAAGGTACTTTTAAATTTTACCCTTGTTTCATGGACATTAAATAATTTTGTTTCATGTTTTACTCTCCCATGGAGAAATTCTTGCATACACCAGGTGTGCCTCTTTTTCTTCTTCAGAGATGTTAACTCTTTACTTATCCTTCATCTCCCCTGCGCATTGAAAAATGATAATCTATGGGTGCTCTGCACCATAGCCATATAAATGAGCCTTTTTACTTGATCTGAAAATGATTTATTATATCTTCTATTATTATATCAACAGCGACGGTGATTAATCGACTCCATAGGCTCATCCCCAACGTCAATAATTTGTCAGGTATGCGTGTCACGCATGTCTTTACTATTTTAGTGGTTTTATTAAAAACAAAGTGGTATTTGAGTAACCAAATGGAGCAGGAATGAAGGAAATACATCAGATGAAGCAGCAACATGCACAAGCAGCTGAAATTATTAGTCTGATTTGTGAGAACGTGATGTCTGTGAACGAAGATATCAAGTTTATGATTCAAGACGCACTGATTGCTGCTGCAAAACTAGATAAGGTTGAGTTGTTGTTGCAAGTGGCAAGGGCAAACCCCGAAGTAATAACAGGCTGTTTTGAGTTGTTCTTTGATGGAGTTAGATGTCGTAGCGCTGTGATTTTCAACCTCCTCCGTGGCTATCGTTTTAAGCATCAGGTGGCATCAATAATTGATGAGGATGCAAATGAAATTAAGTTGCTGCATCTGGCAGCCTCGTTGGCTCCATCTTCTTATCGCCACAAGGTATCTGGTGGTGCTGCCTTACAATTACAACGAGAACTACAATGGTTCAAGGTTAGAAATGAAATCTAAGGCTTTTCCATGAATTTTGGAGGAGATATTACTATATGGAAATGAATCTTTTTTTTTTTTTTTTTTTGTAACTACAAAGGCGAGAGTTTGGTGGATCCTACTTTTTTGAATTTGGGGAAAAGAATGAATTTGTTAGCTTCGAAGAAGCAGCCTCTTGATCATTTCAAGGATAACCACATAGAACTCGGGGAAGAAGGGGAGAGATGGCTGCAAAATACTGCAACTTCTTGCTCGTTGTTGGAACTCTAATTCTTACCATCATGTTTGCGGCAGCTTTTACGGTGCGGGGAGGAAATAATCAGGATTCAGGGTACCCAATGGATTCAGGTACCCAATGTTTTTAGAGCATAAGTTATTCAAAGTTTTCTTAATATCAGATGCACTTTCCCTGTTCTCTGCCACTACTTCTGTCCTTACATTTTTAGGAATTCTCACATCACACTATGAAGAAGAAGACTTTCTTTACTCACTACCTAAAAAATTGATAATAGGTTTGTCCACACTTTTTCTCTCTATTGCAACTATGATTGTGGCTTTTTCGGTCACCATAATTATCATGTTGCAGCATACCTCCTCACGTTTAAGGGCCATTCTTCCTATTGTTGTGTTTGCTGGCATTCCAATAATCTCCTTTGTGTTATTACAATTCCGTGTTCTTTTTCAAGTAATTTCTTCTACTTATGGTCGAGGTACATTCAAGAAGAAGGTGGAGAAGTGGCCATGAGGTGTCTGTGTAATCCACACTACTTTATGTATTTTCTATTGAGCCATTGACATTTCAACTTCAAAGGGTAACTAGTGTTTATGTTTGATCTTGTAAGAAATAGTATTAGTGGCGTTTTGGGCCTGTAAGACTTATAAGTTTGCTACAATATGTTTAGATCTATATTATACCATATATTGCAGGAATTATTTTTACGGTCTGCTAGTTTCACTCTTCTCTTTAATTTCTAGACTTTGATTCAGTTCAGAAATCCCCAAAAAAAAGATGAAAACGATGAAGGAACTCACCTAAGTTCCCAAAATCAGCCTTGCATGAAAGTTTGCTGCTTATTCCTTGTTCCCTTGGCTGATCTTTGAGAAGAGTAGGTTGATGATGATGACTACACGGTCTACGGTGGAAGGGAGAAGGAAGGAGGAGGCTACGGTGGGAAGAGGAGGGAGGGTTTGAAGTTGAAGATTGAAGGATGTATGTGTCTGTGTCTGTGAGTTTAGAGGTGAAGGAGAGGAGCGGAGGGCAATGGATGAAGTGCCTTGTGTGTATGTGTGTCCGTGGAATGAGAAGGAGAAATCAGATTGAGTGTGTGTGCGCTTGTGTGCCACTTGGAGGCTTGCGTGTATGTGTCATGGTGTGTAATTGCAAAGTGGTATGTGTGTAGTTTACTGTGAAAGGGAAAAGGGAAAGGAAGGATGAAAGCTTATGTGTGTGTACATGATTGGTTGAAGTAGAGAGGAGTTTTTGTGTGTGTAAGTGGTGTATGTACGTGTGTTTGGGAGAGGAGAGAAAATGTGGAGTCCACTTGAAAATAATCCCTTTCATTCCCTACAAGATTCTTGTTTGTAATTGAGTCCCTTATTAATTAAACTGCAAACATTAATTAGGTTAAGGTAATCCAAAATTAATCCTTAATTCCATTTAAGCATTTCTCTTTCTTAATTAATTCCTTTGAGCTATAAAATATTATTTCTAAAATATTTAGGTCATAATTTATTACCTAACTATTTGTCCTTAATTTACAGGAAAATTTGCTTTAAATCCCAAATAATTAATTTTAAAATAGCTAAGGCCAATTTTCCACAATTTATCTCATATCATACTTTTAATTTCCCAAATCCAAATTTTAGGATATCACTAATCATAATCATGTAATAAAACCAATTGTTCTACTTTTACCCTGAGTTGGGAATGAGTATATGAGCCTTTGCATTTTTTAACAAAAACATATTTTATATTATTGATCTTCCGAACTAAGTACATCTAGCTGATGACTACCCATATTTCACAACATTTGTGGATGAATTATTAAAGGAAAACAAATGAGACATTGAAAGGTTGTATTGATTATTGGTGATATAGTTGGGGCCTATTAGTTGCCATGCATAATAATGGCCATTCTTGCACGCAATATGTTTATTTATCGATGACTGACATATATTAAAACAGAGTCTTATTGAGCACTAGCTATATCTACAAAGCCGAACAAGTACATATGCTTGAGTGTGCACAAATCCAAATATGTAAAAGTTTGGTGCAAAAATTACCGGAAGTAGAGATTTTCGAAGATATGGCACATCGGATTAATTAATTGTTTGATTAACCAATAGTCATCAATTTAAATCCAAGCCGTTGGAGTCACCAACGCTCCAGATTGTGCCATGTCACCCACATTGGAAAAAATTCTTTTTTTTTTTTTTGGAACAAGAAAAAGATATTCCGCATCAGCTATAAGACTGTCCAAAGGTGTAGCGGGGAAAAAGGAAAGAGCAATAATTAAGAAAACACCTTGGATTGGATTCAAGCCCATGTCAAATCACCCTTTCTTTCTTTTTTTTTCATAGATTAATTAGGAGGCTCAAAAATCCAGAAGACTATATCAAAAAAACAAAAAACAAAAGACAGAAAAAAAAAAAAAAAAAACGCCAAAGAAGACTGAGCCATTGACATTTCAACTTCAAAGGGTAACTAGTGTTTATGTTTGATCTTGTAAGAAATAGTATTAGTGGCGTTTTGGGCCTGTAAGACTTATAATTAGTTTGCTACAATATGTTTAGATCTATATTATACCATATATTGCGGGAATTATTTTTACGGTCACATCCTTTGCCACACTGTTTCCCATCTCGTGAAGTATTATATATGTAATTAAGTACGTGATTAATACAAGCTCTTATGTGCGTATTTAACACCCAAATACTTAGTCAAAGTATTTTAAATATCACCAATAAGAATACTCAACATTCAAATAATCAAAATACAATATTAGTTCAGCTAAAACCCACATTATAGTGTCAAATCAAATCAATGAATTGGGAAGACCACTAGGTGCTAACATTTTTCTCACATACTATATATGCCTTTCTATGCAGGTATGAACCGATGTGTTATCTGTGTTGTGAACACGAGATAAGCAGTAGGGCCTAGTGGTCTAATGGTTCCTTGGATTGTGAACCCTATTAATCATTCAGTTGAGAAAGGCAGAGGTCCAATGAACTACTCAGTGATGTGAGAATAGATTGTTGGGTCCTATGGTTATAGTTGATGCTGCACATTGTGTTTATCTATGAATGTTGAATATGTTGTATGTATGTTTGATCATTGGCTACTCTATTCGGTATATGCATTCTAGAGGAGAGGAGAGGTGACCTGATGTAGTAGAAATATGGTGATTTCCTTCTCACGAGTTAACTGGGATACTATAAGTTACTAACAACATATAGGTGATGTCGTAATTTGAGAATTTGGAATTGGCGGTAGGGAGGGCAAGGAAAACATTATTCACTGTGAATTACAGATAACAGATGCGACCCCACTAACTCATTACATGTGTCAACCTCTTATAGCCACATCCCAAATTTGTTAAATTTTACTTAGTACTCCCTCCCTCTTATGTTAGGTATAGTTGATTTTTTTTAAAGAAAAATTTAATAAATTTAATAAATTCTTAATCATATCGTATATTGTGTATTCTTATATTATATCAGTTTATTAGTCAAACTAATTAGTTTAAAAAAATACTCTAAAATAATTTAATTAAATTTCCTTAATCTTTCTAAAAATATCTTATATTTACAACGAGTCGGAAAAGATGTACAAACAGGTTTAATGGGTGGTACGACTGCGTCTTGCGGGCCGTAGACCACAAAAATGGGCTTTGACTTGTCTTGATCAGCTCTTCACCCTCTTTTTTCCTCTATAAATCCCTTCACCTTCAACCATATGCTCACCTCATCGCTTCAAGCCTCCACCTCTCTCTCTCTAAATCCGCCATTAATATTTCGTCAGCTAAACATCATGAAGAAGGTGAGAATTTCTCTCCAGGTCCTCTCAATTACTAATCTCCTTGATATATGCGCAGATTTTTCTGATTCAATTTCCTCTCTCTCTGTTTCCACAGAAAGTTATTCTCAAGATTGAACTAGTCGACGACTCAATCAAGAGGAAAGTCATGAGAGGTGTATCTAGGCTTCCAGGTAATTAACCAAATCTGTTCTATTTTTTCACCACAATCTTCTTCCTCGTTTGAAATCAACCCTAGATCAGAAAATCCAGAAAGATTAATGGGTCTTTTTAATTTTATGCAGGGGTTGAGTCTGTGTCTGTGGATATGAAAGGCAAGAAATTAACTCTAACAGGCGACGTCGACCCTGAGAGCATAGTGGGTAAGCTGAGGAAATTGTGTCGCACGGAGATAGTTTCTGTGGAAGAAGAGAAAGAAGACAAGAAGAAAGAAAAGAAAGAAGAGAAGAAGGAAGACGAAAAGGACCTACTCGCTGATCTTGTTAAAGACTATCAGAACTATTATCGGAATCCGAATTATGCCAGCAGTGTGGAAGAAGATCCTAAAGCTTGTGTTATCTGCTAAATTTATATGCATATTTGAACCAGTTTGATGCACAATAAGATCCTTGTTCAGTGAGTAATTTTCTTGTTTCTTGAGATTGAAAAGCATAGCTGGATTTAGAAACAGAGGAATCTGCTGTAAGATGTATAGTATTTACTCTTTCGATGCCTATGTATTTACTTAGGAACGCGCGATTTAAATCGTAGGAACGGAGGATCCGGCGATTTCTTGAAACCAAACGATCCGGCGCTTTTAAAAAATCGCATATTGCTTCGGATCGATGGCATCGACGGCTAACTCGTAGATACACCGTTTAATTCTTGCTTCGCTGGCCGCTGTAGTGTAGATCTCTGATATCTATCGCATTATATCAGTAAAAAAGCCCAAGTACCTGAAGCCATAAATTTGAATTAAAACAATTTCAGAACCCTAATTTTGCAATTTAGGAGCCTTGTTGCTGCTTTCATAAATCAGAACCTTACTGCTTCTGCAGCCGCTGCCAGATCACGAGCGCTGAAGACGAACTTCCATTCTCTGGCAAAATTAAACATCTTTATAAATTATTCTCGACTTCTCGCTGCAGTCGGCGGTGTAGCTAGATTTTTCTTAGTAGGTGGAGTGAGGATTGGAGGGGAACGAAATCAGCGAATCACTGTTATCAATATCAATCATCATCATCAGTATAGGAATAGCATAATAAGCCATGCATTGTTTCTCTTGTCACAAATCAGTATTCATTTCAACAGTAATGGCTCAACAGTGTGGCTCAGCGGCTTCGTGCACTGGTTAGCATTTTCATTTTAAATTTTGAAATTCCCTCCTCTTTCAATGTGTTCTCTCTCTTTCAATTTAAGGTTTGCATCCCTCTCCCCTTCCCTCTAATTTTTCCTGTCGAAGCCCATTCACCCAATCTTATTTGGTTTCATGCACAGATGTGGTTTGCTGTTGGGACGATCTGGCCTGTGGGATGTTCAAGGAGAGGAAGCACCAGAGGTCTGAATCGCTGGGCTCGGCCGATTTCCGCAGACCGAGGGTTCAGACAATGGGAGGGAAAGCATTAACAGAAAAGTATAAGCACAATTTCTTTGTGGTTCAATGTTAATATTTGTCTCAGCTTTATGTTCCAATCAATATGCACCAATGACATATGCTTAATAGTAATTCCTTGCACAAATTGCAGGTACTCTATATATTTACTCTTTACAATACTTCAAATCACTGTGATCAATTAAAGGTGAGATCGTTATTAGGGTAAAAAAAAATTATTTGAAATTTTAATGCTAAATCATGCAAGGTGAATGTCATAGTTAGGAGCAAGCCGCCCTGAAGAAGCAGCAAGATGGATTCAATCCTTTCAGGAAGCATCCTTAAAGGTACCAGATCTCAAATCATAGTCTGTCAGCAAATTCTATGCATATGCTGTTCGTCTTATTTGTTCTGATTATTCTATGCATATGGCCGATTTCTGCAGACCGCCACATGCATTGAATTATATTCTTGATGATAGAAATGTTTTTTTCTTCAATCTCATCCCTTTTTGTAGCCCGCTCATATTTTTCTTTCTGTGTTGAATTTTCACTTTACATATTCTGATTTGTTTTTACCATTTCTGATTTAACTGTTTGTTTGTTAATATGAGTGGGCTGAAAAACGTGCAAGTTCTTTTGAAATGATGGGATTAGTTCCTTTTTTTTTTTTTTTCATGCCATGGAATCATGTTTGCTTTGTCTTTTGTATTTTCTAATGATTAGAGTGATAAATTCTTTCCTTTATCTGTATTTTCTCTGTAGAAGTGGGAAGTATTTATACACTCATAAGGCTGAAAAATTTTGAGCTACTTGTATTTGATGCTGCCTTATTTTTGTTCGGATTTTCCATCGCCCTCTCTGCTTTTTAGTCCCATTTTGTTCTTTGGCTTATTCTCATTTTTTTTGCTCACCGACTTCTGAAGTTGAGTTTGTTAAAATTATCTGGATCTGGGAACTATTCACTGGTTGTGAATCTTGAAATTAAATATTTGGATGCTTATGCTTCCAATTTGAGTTCGGTGCTAATACTTTTCATCATGCGTGCCTTCCAGTTTCTTGGAAAAGATGGTCTAAAAGGTAGAAGGCTGGGGATAGTGAGATACTACTACAGGTTTTTCGTATTAATATGTTTGATATTACTTTTTCATATTTCATTTTCATAATATTAAACTCTGCTTGAACTGGTTTTCATGTGATTCTTTCAATTGAAACTGAGATTCTTCTCCTTTCATGTCTCTTAAGTTAAGCTACGGGAATACCTACTGAACGCCGCATTAGATTTGTCTGTTTAATATCACCTACTTTCAGCAATTTTTTCCAAAGCTTACTCATAGTTATATCTCTCTTTCAAACTTTTTGCATCAGTCAATAGTTCAGGTCCATTTCAAAACCTACTTTCAGGTTTCAGGCTTTCAGCAATTTTTAACCTTTTGCATCAGTCAATGAACTTTGTCAATTTTTTACAATTTTGGTTATTGCATCAGTCAAGGGTGGCATGCTTGGCTGGACATCATTTGGATGGTTATCTTTATTATGCAGGGATGGACTAACAAAAGAGTTATTCATATGCCTAATATCAAAGGGGGTCGAGTCATTTTGGTCTTATAGAGTGACCCTCTAGCTCAGAAAAATAAGGTCCAATATTTATGTATTCAAATTCCCATGACTTCTTTTTCATGTTTCCACATTGGAATTATTCATTTAAGCATGGTGACCCGATATTAACTTTTCATGGAAAAATTTTCATTACTGACAGGTTGAAGATGTTGTGGAAATCGACCTTGGAAATGGATGGATAATCAACACCGCCAGGTCGATATGCTATCCCTTTGCTTGCCTACTTCGTTTACCATTGCATGCTCATCTGTAATTGGATGGAAGTAGTTTACTACAGTAATTCCATATATGTTTTGTTGGTTCTATTACTTAGATTAATTCGTTGTCCTTATATTAGAATGTTTATCTGTTCTTCCCTTTTTAGATGTTTAATACTTCAAAGCTTGCTAGGTATACCTATCTTTTTCTAGGAGAAGTTTTCAAGCATATGTAATAGAATAATACTAGGTGCTCGTGCAAGGAGTCAAGTATAAATTTTAAAGTATGCGTTCCACGCAATTGAAGGGATGCATTGGTTTTGATAAATTTTCTATTTCTATTAGGTGTAAGGAATATACTTGAAAAAAAAATGTGGTGTTTACCTCTCAAGTCAATCTTCTCTGCACCCACAGAATCCAAGCGGACAATGCTTCCTGATCCCATAACTGTAAGATCTACGATTTGCTGTTTTCTTCCTTTTAGTTAAATCTTTGATGTTCAACTATAATTTACTACCCTGATGAATTATTTAGTTATGTCAACTAATGTTGAATGATACTAACTTACCATTATTTCTAAACCAAAATCTATTGAAATGAGAATGAGTATGAAACTTGGACAATAATGTTTTAAGAGGTGATTGAATAGTGCAGATTACCTACTCATTTGGGAGATTCTATTTCATGATGTACAATCATGTATGCTGTGCAAGCTTTGGATTATCATTCTCATACCGACATATGCATAGTGAAACTCCAATTATATAATGACCTTTTCAACCTGTTAGTGTATTCTCTCTTAAACATATCAAAGGCAGTCTCAATTAAACGTCTGGATATCTAACCCAATACATATTGTTGCCTCTGTAGTTAAATTATTTAATTGTTTATGTGCACTTTAGAATTCTTTGACTAGTGTGCCATGAAACAATATCGTTCTAATATTTAAGAGGCAACCAATTAATTATATTTTTGCTGTGCTAGTAATCTGATATTTACCATAACTAGAGTGTGACCAGCATTTGCCCGAAGCCCAAGCAGAGTTGGATTATTATTATTATTATTATTATTCTTGTTGTTGTTGTTGTTGTTGTTGTTGTTGTTTTGTGCAAATAGCATGTCTCTCTACATTTTTTATATATCTCATAATGATGATATTTTGAAATGGCCTTCATCGATTAATACCATTTTATGGTTATTCTAGTATGTAATGAATATTCAAATAGATGCTGGTATGATGATGTCTGGGTCTCTGGGATTATTCATATTTTAAGAAACCTGTGGCTAGACATTTTGTTTTCATTTTATTCTCTCCATGTTCTTCTGTAATATGTACAGAAGCTGTAGTGTTTTTAGTAATTAATAATCAATTTAAGAGGCTTGAAATTTACTAGAATCTGACGACGATGCAACGGAGCTGTGTTGTGGTCATAGCTCTGGTATTTCCTCAGCATATTCTGATCAGTCCTCTGGAGGAAAGTCAAAGAGAATATCTGATGCCTGTGCTGCTTTTTTTTTTCCTCTCTTTTTTTCTTCTTTTCCTTTTGAAGAAAGGAGTGGCAATCCTGCAAAAGATTTCCAAGATGCTCCAAAACAAGTATGTTAATCTAAAGCAGTTCTGTATGCCCTGAGTTAAAAATATTTCGCAATTTTAAGTTCTTAACCCATAGTTTTTTGTGTTTCATTTGTCTTCTTATTTTACAATAGGCTTTCCAGAGGAAGGAACAACTTATTTCGTGCAGAAAGTCAAGTCCCGAAAGGACTATTTGCTTGGATCTGCAAGATCACTCATTTGGTTTATAATTTACTTTTTACTTCAGATTAAGTTTTATGGAATGAGGGATACATATACATAAACACAATAATCATATCGTGAGTTAACGAAATGACCATATTAGCCTGAAGTTATTTGCATTATTCCAGTTTGTGGAACAAAAGTTACCATATGCATGAGGCATTTTTGTTGATGTGCTTGTATTCTTTAGTTAAACTGCCTTAAATTTAGTCAAACAGTTCATCTATCCAGATGTGTTTCTACTGTTACTTTATTTAAAAAAATTCTACTGTTGCCAAGTTTGTAAAAAAGGAAAACGCATTATCCTTAATGTTGCATTATGGTTAATCGTGGTTATATTTTCCATTTAAGGCTGAGTTGTGGGGCGTTTTATGTGGTCTGGAACTGGCTTTACAGTTTAAGTTTCAGCATCTTGTAGTGGAGTGTGACTCATCCACAGTTGTTGCACTACTGAATAAAAGACAAGAGGAGGAGCACGGTGGGTCCAGGCTATTGGCAGACATCTTTTTGACTTTAGAGAAATTTAATGAGGTAAGAATAACTCATGTATATAGAGAAGGGAACACGTGTGCAGATTCATTAGCAAATATTAGTTTTGATCTGGAGGAGATTCATGTAATTTTTAGCTCTCCTCCTTTTACTGTGTTTAATTTGCTGCATAAGGATGAAGTGGGGGTTTCTTACCCACGTAATGTAGCTCAGAACTGAGTTTGCTTGGGCTTTTGCCCCGTTTGAATACCAAAAAAAAAAAAATAAAGAAATGGCTGCAAACATTGCGGAATTGGTAGTGTTTTAAGTGTGAGCAGGTTATGTTTAGGGTTTATGTGGATTTTCCCTGATTTTCTGCTGAATGCAGCCGCACAGGAAAATGAGATGATATGTTCAAGTTGTTCAGTCTGTCTTTGAGCTTTCTCTTCCCCTGTTTTTCACGTTTGGTCTAAACCTCTCTTTGTTCTTTGTGTCCACTTTCTGAAAATGGATTTGGACTACCAAAGGCTTGATGCTATAGCTCCTCACAAGACTAAGTGGATAGTCCTGGTGAAGGTTGTCCCCCCTGTTTTTCACCTTCAACCATATGCTTTTTTTTGCTCAACCATATGCTCACCTCATCGCTTCAATCCTCCATCTCTCTCTCTCTAAATCCGCCATTAATATTTCATCAGCTAAACATCATGAAGAAGGTAAGAATTTCTCTCCAGGTCCTCTTAATTACTAATCTCCTTCATATGCGCAGATTTTTCTGATTCAATTTCCTCTCTCTCTCTCTCTCTCTCTCTCTCTCTCTGTTTCCACAGAAAGTTATTCTCAAGATTGAACTAGTCGACGACTCAATCAAGAGGAAAGTCATGAAAGGTGTATCTAGGCTTCCAGGTAATTAACCAAATCTGTTCTATTTTTTCACCACAATCTTCTTCCTCGTTTGAAATCAACCCTAGATCAGAAAATCCAGAAAGATTAATGGGTCTTTTTAATTTTATGCAGGGGTTGAGTCTGTGTCTGTGGATATGAAAGGCAAGAAATTAACCCTAACAGGCGACGTCGACCCTGAGAGCATAGTGGGTAAGCTGAGGAAATTGTGTCGCACGGAGATAGTTTCTGTGGAAGAAGAGAAAGAAGACAAGAAGGAGGAAGAAAATAAAGAAGAGAAGAAGGAAGACGAAAATGAACCAATGGCTGATCTTGTTAAAGCCTATCAGAACTATTATCGGACTGAGAATTATGCCAGAAGTATGGAAGAAGATCCTAAAGCTTGTGTTATCTGCTAAATTTATATGCATATTTGAACCAGTTTGATGCACAATAAGATCCTTGTTCAGTGAGTAATTTTCTTGTTTCTTGAGATTGAAAAGCATAGTTGGATTTAGAAACAGAGGAATCTGCCGTAAGATGTATAGTATTTACTCTTTCGATGCCTATGTATTTACTTAGGAACGCGCGATTTAAATCGTAGGAACGGACTGTTCGGCGATTTCTTGAAACCAAACGATCCGCTTACTAAGAAATATTGGTATCAATGATACAATTTAGAAATCAGAAATTTATGCATCAAACTTGCGCCTCAAGCGGAGCGGAGGAGTTGAATAATTCAAATCAAAATCAAAGTATGGACCCATTTTCTATCCTAAAATCTCCACCAAATTTCTGATCTCTTTTTCCCCTTTAATTTTATTATCCGAAATTATTTTAATGCGTATAACGGGAGAAATTCAAATGAAAGGTTTTCATTATTTAGATTTTGTTTTTGTTATACGTGAAACTATATTTAAGGAAAATAAAAATGTCAGGGAGATGCCATTTAATTAATTCAGTATAGTTGTATTTTTTTCCTACTGAAAAGTGACTAGAATGTTTGCATCAAATGTTCTGGCATTTAAGGGCTACTATGGGGCTTTCTCTTTCTTTCTTTTGAACACACTATTTTGGGGAGAATCGCATGACAATCCCAAAAAGATCTCTTCATGTTGTTAATCTTGTGCCTCTGGGAGTTTCTTTATAATTTTGTAATTTTCCCTTTAGGATTTGCTTGCATTTTGTTAGGCTAGTAGTGCTGAAAACTTGACAAATTGAAGCATGTTCTTTCTTATTCTTCATTTTTGGCATTTCTCGACGGGAGTCTATCCATCGCATATGGGCTTAAAGACATCGTGGCATAACCATCGAATGGAATGATACATATAGACAAGGAAATCTCTTAGAAATTCCCTCATTAGCATCTGTGATTTGTATATCAGGAAGCGTGAGATTGTATGGTTTACAAAGATGGGCCGTCCTTTAGAGTTGGAAGCTGACTTAGCAAATTGGGTTGATGAGAAGAATATACATGTCTCTTCATTTTCAGGACAAACGGTTCAGCAGCTTGAGACTAACTACAATGATAGTGCTTTTGAAAAGGAAGCATTGCCAATTGAAAAAACTACTTTGTCCAGAGGAAATGAGGATGTGGAAGTTAATATAACTGGGTGTACAAAGTCTAGTGAGCCTTTGATAAGGGAAGATACTTGTGATGATGATGATGCCACTGAGTGTTCAAGTTCTTTTGGAGATACAGGATCTGGCACAGACAATGCTTCAGCATTCAGTGACATCATATATGTATGCCAAAGATCCATTCTCACCCATGTCTTATGGAGACGGTCTAATAAGGTATGTTTCAGTTTTAATTTTTTTGGGCATACTCCACTGCTCCTAAATTTAATGTGGTAGACAAGGGAGAATATATACTTAGAACCCTTATATTTAAGAATAGAGAGGGTGTATTCCTTTTCTTGTCTGCAGTAACTAGAAAGCAAAATTGGAAGAAAATAGAGAGGAACCTCATGTCTCATCCTTTTATTGTACTAGTTCCTTGTCATATACGTGCACTCAGGGGTTCATCATCTCATACTGTTGATTAAACCCATTAAGCAAGAAAAGTGGTATTGTCTATCTACTTAGTCTTTTCATACCGTTTGTTTAATTGGGGTTGTCTTAACAATGGAACCGTTCAATGAAAGATATCTGGGGTTTGAAAACAATGTGGTACCCAGATTGATGTAAACTTCCTTATTTGAGTTTATCGTATTTTATGCGCTTGCTTAGCTTGACAAGCTAGCTTTGCTTGTTCTTCTATGGATCTGTTCCTCAGATTGGTGTAACTCTTGTTACTTCCATCAAATTTATCAGGACTTGGCCAAATCATGGATTCAATGCTTCATGCTAGCTCTTGCAATCCAAAAAATTATTTTCATTATCAGTTACCTTCGGTTCCCCCATTTTGGGTGAACCGTACACTTTATTCTCGTTTGTGTCTTTGATCCCTGAATGGCAACTACATCCAAATTTTTCTTCTTGTTAGTAGTGGCTTGATTTAAGTAGGATTCAAATTTTGATACTTTATTTGAACTATGAATAACTATAATAAATGGAATATATTTGCTGACTTCTTAGTCAAACCATCTCCTGTATTTGAAACTCAGTTTACCTAATCTATGACTGATACCTTGATGTGAGAAGGTTCATAAAATAATTTTGCCTTTTTTGGTTGTGTCAGAATTCAGGTATATATAACTGTCCCTCTTTAGTTTCTACAAAATATGGACTTAATTTCCCCATTGCTTCTTAATCTCTTCCTCTTCCATAATAAATAGTGACAGCGTTGGTAAATGCTTATGCTTGACTTTTATGTTCTAAAAAGGTCTCATAGGTTTTGTAATACTCGATTTTTAATTTACCGAAAATAAATCTTGTATTTCATGAATATGTCAAACAGAGGGCTATGAATGACTGAATTCAAACAGATTTTCATCATTTTGCAGCTTACAATTTCCTTCGTCCTCTGATATATGCCTTTCTTTTTTATTCTAAAAGGAGCTTTATGTGGAACAAAGTAATTGGGAGCATCCCCAAGGAAATTGGCAATAAAAATTATGTTTTGAATCTGTCTTATTTATTCTTCGGCTTATTTTTGAAATCGTTAAGAAAACGAATTGATGCTAATGGGTTGGAATTTCTCTTCATTTTGACCCGCTCAAGTAGAGCCGTCAAAACGGGCCGGGCCCGTCGGGCCGGCCCATTTAGCCCTGGCCCGTTACGGGCCGGGCCTCAAAAATAGAAGAAAGAGATGAAGTCGCCCTGGAGGGCCGGCCTATGCAGGCCACGGGCTTTTACGGGCCGGCCTGCGGGCTACGGGCGCCCGTTTAGCCCGGGCATATTTTTTTTTTTTTTTTTTTTTTTCATTAAATGTTGAGTCTTAAAAAGTTTCTTTGATATATTTTCCTAACAAAATCCTGAACTGAGTTGGAATATAATGTTTATGTCTTATAACAATGTAGAGTCTTAAAAATTTTAAACTAATATATTAATATTGTTATTGACTACTCCTATGATCCTTACACAGTTACACTATAAACTATGTTCATGTCCCTTCCACTCCTCGTCTCCTCCTCAATTGCAACTCTTCTCAGCTCTCGCATCTCACTAACCATAATTTATGTATATTAGTGGTATGCTTTTTATATTTTATGCAAGTTATTTTAGAACATAATTTGTTTTTAATTATGAATTCGTGAATGCTTATTTGTTGGATGATTGTGTTTTTTGGATATAAATGTTGACAACATTTATTTAATAAATTAGATGATTTATGTTGTAATTTAGAGCTTTAATTGTTGTAATTTACTAATTATATTTGTGTGAAAAACACGGAGAAAAAATAATTAAAATTTGGAATAATAATTTCCAGCCCCGCGGGCCGGCCCCGCCCTGGTGCTCGGGCCGGGCTTTGAAAAACAGGTGTTTTTCCTACTCCGCCTGGAGGGCCGGCCGATGGGCCCAGCCCATCACGGGCCGGCCCTGATTGACGGCTCTACGCTCAAGCAATGGTTCAAGTGTATTGCATTATCAATCTTGAACAATAGTAGATGCATTGTAAAATTTAGACTTTGTGCTTCACACTTTACAGAAGGTGGTAGGAACATACTTTCTAATTAATCTATGGTTTTTTCCTCTTCATAAATGTCATCCACAAATTGTGTTCATTGAGCTAGCTGGTTAATGTGATTTGTGATTTTGGCTAAATTATTGTGGTTCCATGAAAAAATCTGGCTTATCTTTGTTTGCATTCTGACATATTATCTATATTGTGGTTCTATGAAAAATTCTGGCATTGTGCATTATCTTAGTATTCCCCTATCTCAATTTTCCTTGTTTTGGTTATATAATATAACTTTTTGGACAACAACTGTTTCAGATTCTCTTCGTCATCTCCAAACCAAATGTATAGGAGAGCCCAACTTCTGATGCATACATTATATTTGGGGAAGTTAAGATTGAAGACTTAGAGCTCACAATTACAAACTCAGGCAGCCAAGCGATTCAAAGCTCCTAATTTGAGTAATGTAAGATTGAAGACTTCTGATATTGGTGATGATGATGACCAGACTGATGCTGTTTAGACTTTTTTTTTGTTCATTTTGGTCACAACATTATAATTTGTAATATTTTGTTTTTTTTTTTTTTTTTATATAAACTCTTATGATTGTTACAATTTATTTTTATCATATACAAGTTTTTTTATTTTCTAATTTTTTATATATATATATATATATTAAATTAATTGGCATTTGCCCTCCATTTTGTGATGGAAACTTGTTCCCTCGCAAAATGGTGGATTTTGCGAGGGAAACACTTTTCCCTCGCAAATTCTGAAATTTGCGAGAGAGTTTCCCTCACAAATTTCATTTCCCTCGCAAATTTCAGGATTTACGAGGGAAAATTCTTCCATCGCAAATCCTGGAATTTGCAAGGGAAAAGATCATTTTTGCGACGGAAAATTAGTTTGCGAGGACCATTTTTACGACGAAACTTATTCCGCCGCAAATCGCTTTTACGACGGAAAATAGCTTTTTTGCGAGGGAATTTTTTCGCCTGGAATTTGCGAGGAAAAGATCATTTTTGTGACGGAAAATTAGTTTGCGAAGGCCATTTTTGCAACGAAACTTATTCCGCCGCAAATCAGTTTTGCGACGGAAAATAGTTTTTTGCGAGGGAATTTTTTCTCCGCAAAAAAACAGTTTTTTTTTTTTTTAGTATTTAGATTAATTTATTTAACTAGTTACCTCTCGCATATGCATCACCAAGATTGAAATTTTGATTGGAATCTAGTCTTAATAGATGAGTGATCCCATTCCAAATTGTCCCACTAGTATCGTTCTCCTTGAATACGCGTCAACTTGAACATGGCATGGCTAGAATCAAGTGGTAACTTTTTTAGATTTGGACAACCATATACTTTGATAAATTTGAGCGAAGGAAAAGACAAGGGTATTTTGTGGATACTCTTGAGCTCAGGCAAGAGAGATAAATATAACACTACAAGAGAAGAGAAAGTAGAAGAATCAACAATCCCCACTTCGGTGGCTTCTTCCTTTATTACATCTTCCATTGAAGAGCAATGAAAGATTTGAAGGTATTGAAGGAGTGGAGCATACTGGAGCCATGTCACATGAGTTATTGAATGACATCTACTAATACTCACACCTTGTAGCATGGTAAAACAATATGGGTCAAGAACCAATGAATCTACTATCTGACAATTTGAAAGCTGAAACCATTGCATTTGCCTCATTTTGGATATGAAAGGCAAAAATGAATCCATCTTAAAGTCCAGCCCATCAAGATGAATAAAATATATGCAATTTTGTTGACTCAAATCATATGTCGAAGCCACCTATTGTTGTTATTATTATCCTTAGTTCCTCAATTTTTGGTAGGCACTCCACCTCCTCTAGAAGTTCTCTCTCTTTGCTCTTCTGGTCATCATTTGTCTGTGCATAAAAGCTAAATATTCTTAATTGTTGAAGACATGATATCACTCCCAAAGGAATGCTTGCATTACCACCAGATATTTTCAACTCAAAAAACTTTAAATTTCTCAACTTCTTCAACTCCATGAGAAATTTATGTGCCTCTATTTCTCCATGCAAAGAAAGATATTCCAAAAGAGCCAAGTCACCAATTTCTACTGGAAGATTTAAAATCCCACTTACACGTAATTCCAAGCACTTCAATCTTCTCATATATCTGATATTTTGCAACCCTTTTATGATCTCACATTCCCTAACCAATAATGTTTTGAGATTGGGGCAAGTTGCGGATGGTACATGCCACTGATCACCTCCCATGATTGAAATCCTCTCAACAATATTCCACTTAACATCATCATGGGAGACGACTTTAGCATCTCCTTGTACAAGAACTTTTTTAATTCTTTTATCTTTATCACAACCTAACCACAATGCCATATCTTGAAGCATATCATGTATCACAACTACACCATCTTCAACACTGACCTCCAACAAGCATGAGAGCTTTAATTTTGCAAGTATAGACTCACAATCATCGCGCATGTCTTGAATGCTTTTTGTCGTTTATCTATAAAGAAATCCTTCCCCTATCCATTTATCAATGAGATCAAAAACTGAAATTCTATAATCTTCTGGGAATAAGGCACAATACAGGAAACAGTTCTTGCGTACTTCATCCGGTAATGGGTCATAGCTAAACTTAAGAATAGAGAACACATTTGTCTCCAAATCTGAAGCAATCCAAGAAGACTCCAATAAATTCCTTTTTGAGCTTTTCCATGCTTCCATGCTCTTCACACCTGCCATAGCACTTCCTACAACAATCAATGCAAGGGGTAGCCGTTTACATTCCTTGCCATCTCCTCTGCTAGTTTAGGAATGCTTGGGTGTGAATTTAGAGTTTCTTCACCAACTTTCAAGAGAAATAAATCAAGCGCTTGTTTCTCTGCGAAATTTCTACCTTGAATTTCTTTTGAGCATGCAATTTTTCACATATGTTCTCAAGACGTGTGGTAAATAACATTTTGGACTGGAAATTGGTGTCCTTTGGATACGGCACTCCTACAAATTTCAACTCGATTTCCTCCCATATGTCATCCAATAATAAGACCAGTTTCTTTTGTTTGAGGACTCCATAAATCTTTGGTGCTTTTTCAAAATGATTACTGCATTGACTCCAATCATCATTCCCAATCTTTATAAATTTTCTGATATTGTCCATAATGCTATCTAAATTAGGCTCTTTGGATATGACTACCCACATCACAACATCAAAATCCAACCTTCCCTTTCCAAGTTCATTATTAATTTTCTTGAGAAGGGTAGTTTTTCCCACCCCGCCCATGCCGTATAAACCAATAACACCAACATTTTCTGCTTCAATACTACTCCACACCTCATCAAACATTAAATCCAATCCCACCGTCTCATCTGGAGGCATCTCAATTGCTTTGGCTGGTACTTTATGAGCAACTAAGAAATCTTTACTGAAGATTATCCCCTCAGTTATTAAGTTCATCTACACTCTTGAGCATCTTAGAACACCACCCCTTAGGGTCCCTCACGATTGCGTCCCTGGTATAGAGCTTTTTAAAGAAATCATGGCCATCAATTTCAAAGTGTCTTGATCTTCAATCCATTCCCCTTCATTGTTTTTTATTGCTCCAATTCTCTCGTTTCTTCCTTTTAACCATGGTTGAGGCGTGAAAAAACTTTGTATTTCGTCACCTCCCCGAAGCCATTTACTTCGGATTTTTGGAACCAGACAATTTCTTCCCGAGTTGCCACTTTATGGTATTCTTCCCATAGCTTTCTTTCAAGGCAAAATAAACCAGTTTGGAGATTCATTTTCCCGCTTCATCAATGCCCTCTAAGCGCCTCATCAACTAATGTTTCTTCCCGGTAAAATTTCCCACACGGTTCTCATTCCCCTCCAAAAAAATTTCCCACACCTGGTTCTCATTCCCCTCCAAAGCTGATTCTTTAAAGTTGTGAAGACTATCGAGCTAGTTATTCTCCTGCCAGGCTTCAACGGTGATATCTTTGAAGTCATTCTTAAAGGGACCAAGCAATTTGATAAGAGAATAAATTCTGAAAACGTTTGCGTCGGAGAGAGGGGTTAGAATTCACAACCACAATCCTATGATCATATTTAAATTTTAGCTCATGTTGGACGGTGGAGTTGGGAGAACAGTTAAGCCAGTTGAAGTTGGTGAAAAGCCAATCTAATCTTTCCTTTAGGCTCTGTCTTTCCCAAGTAAATTTCTCCCCTTGAAATCTTGCTTCAATAAGCCCCGTATCATCAATACAATCCCCGAACCGTTGCATTGAGGTCCATGATGGGACAAAATTCCTCCCAATTTGTCCCGTGGGGAAAGATATGCATTAAAATCACCAAGGACTAACCAAGGAAGGGTAGAGCTATTGGCTAAAAGACGGAGGGAGTCCCATAAATGTGCCTACCGATAGAGTTAGTTTCACCATAAACCACGGTGATAAGGCTTGAAAAATTATTTACTTGATTGTAGACTTGACAAAGTGGAGCATTTGGGTGGTAGAGGATAAATAGGTAATATCAAAATTTTCCTTGTCCCACAAGAGCTAGATACCCCCGGAAAACCCACTAGATTCCACACGAATCCAATGACTAAAGCCAAGCTTACGACAAACATTATCAGCTCTAGTACTGCTAATCTGAGGCTCCAGAAGACAGAGAATATCAATGTTATATTTTTTGACAATATCTTTAACAACTATTGGGAAGGTCCTGTTACCGGCCCCCTACAATTCCATGAGGCTATAATTATTAATATATATATATATATATATAAAAATGTAGGGGAACATATACTGTTGGGATCCGTACACACAGCGGAATTATAAAACTTTTACGAATCCCAGAGAGGATCGTTCAACCGCGTTTAAATCAAGGTAGAAAAGAACCGAATCATATCTATACGAACTGGTGTGCGTCTCATTCTATTTGATCACGTGGGCTACCTTCTCGATCAACAAAAGTTGACTCTAAGAATCACCTCCCTCTACTGGTATCCACACGAATAGCACTCGAACACGGACGGACGTGCTAGCGCCTTCAACCTTGCGTCTCTCCTTTTCTCTCTAGGGTTTCTTGCGGCTTCTCTAGTTCATCCGTACTCTCAATACGACTAGATCAACATCTATTTAAAAAGTTTCTAAAACCCTAA
Organism: Acacia acuminata; assembly: GCA_019022655.1. Classification (NCBI taxonomy): domain Eukaryota; kingdom Viridiplantae; phylum Streptophyta; class Magnoliopsida; order Fabales; family Fabaceae; genus Acacia; species Acacia acuminata. Next base: position 1,659,957 of record JAFJYI010000127.1, on the reverse strand, counting down.
TGAGCCGTATTAAAATATTCCAAAATTAATCTAATTAATCTTGAATTTCGAATCTGAATTAAAATAATATATTAATTAAATCATCCATCGATCTAATCAAATATATTTATTTAATCCGAATTATGAGCCTTGATTTAATTTATTTTTATAAATTAAATCCGAGATATGATATCTCTCTATTTAATTAAATCTGAGATACTATATCTTTATTCAAAAATTAAATCCGAGATACAATATCTTAATTTATTTTAGTTATTTAATTTATCAAATAAATTAAATACCATATATAATAATATTATTATTTATAAATAATATCATTATTATTTTTGAATTTATACTATATTATAATATGATATGATATGATATGATATATATATATATATATATATATATCAACCCTAGATTAAAGTATTCATTAAATCTTAGGCATATCTAAGATTCAATGAATCTGGACACTATTGCTCGTGTTGGGCTATTCTTGTATGCGACTCTGCAGGCCCACATAAGATTGGCAGCGGGCCAATATATCTGTACCAGCCCAAAGTCACAAGCGGCACAGCAAGACATTGTGACTACCCAATTCATATGGGGATCGATGATACTATACAACCTATCATACAACCATGTCACGTCCCTTTTGTCACGCGATAATTTGGCCAAGGATGAGGCATGGATCATGTCAACTTCATGTTCTTGACCATTACTTTATCGATTCCCGAGTAGCCTAATTGAAATAGAAACTCCTTTCCATCGTAGTATGACCATATGTTTCTCAGACTCACTCATCGAGGGGCCCAATATTATCTCTCTACAAATGTGAGGGATAAATTCCATCTTGACCATTCACATTCCTCTGCATGAAAACCACTGATACCAATCATAGCCTTAATTATCACTCGGTCAAAGGTGACTTTTGACTAGGTCAAAGATCAGCGACTTCCCTAGTAGAGTAAGAATTAAGGCATCCTTCCAAGGACGACAAAGACCCATCAACCTTTCATCTGACATGCTTAGCTTTGGTAAGGAGTCAAGGAGAATTTTCTGCTCCTCAATAAGAGGTGGATAAATCTCCTTCTCCTCACAAAGCCATTCTTTCATTTGATCCTCCAATTCCTGAGAAAACACCTCCTCTTCTTTCTCCAAAAGTTTGCTTCTATAGGAAATTTGGTTCCTTTGATAAGCAGGATATGGAGGCAGCAAATTGCAATTTTCCTTAGCCTTCTCACTTTGCAACATTATTACCGATACCCTTCTTTCGTCTGTCCCCCTGCCTTTCCATTGTCACAACTACACCAAAATCTCAGAGGACATCAACAAGATCAACACTAAGAGGGCACGAATCAAGCATGACTTCTATGAATTGGCAGCAAAACGCCCAAAACTAGGATTCCCAACACAGAAACGGACAGAGATCCAAGACTAAAATCACAACTCAAATAAATAGCACTCATCCATTTCCAACCCATGACGAAGCTAAATCTGAGAATTTCTTTCTCAAAAATTGTCACTGAACCACTAAAGAAGCACAAAAACCAGAACCAGAACCTCAACAAGCTATGATGGAGTCGACCGGAAAAATGAAGCAGAAAACAGGGGGAACCAGAACCTCGACGAGCTATGGCGGAGTTGATCTTCGGTACTGTAGACTTACTTGGACCCAGAAGGAACTCGCGCCCGAATCTGAGCTCTCCTTCTCACAGGCGAACGGTGGAGGAAAGGTGAGGCGCAGAGACGACGGAGGAGAGGCGAGGTGGAGGTGGAGGGTGGGGGAAGGACCTCTCACGGTGAAGACCGCCGAAGTGGGCAACAGTCCGAAGCCGCAGCAGGTAACAGTCAGAAGCAAGCACAGTTACCAAGAGAGAGCTTCTCTCTCTTCGCGGAGCATATTCGGCCCCACTTTTTTATGTTAATATTCTTTACTTAACGCTCACTATAAAAGTTTATTTTGCTTCACGCGATGCACTCCTTGCGCCGCCTAGATAGACATAAACCAATAATAATGCTGTAATAATAAAATGCTATGAGCCTTAGCTGAATTATTGCTGCAAAACTTTCTTTGGTTTGTCCGAGTCATTACAAAATGCTATCGGCTAGGTTCATCCACTATCAATAAAAAACAATACAAGATAGCGGTTAATTAGTAGTCGCTATATTAGAAAAAACTGCTACCATTTGTTGCATTCCTAGAGGTCATGGAACAAACAATTACTAAAGGCCCGTTTGGTACGGGGAAAATTTGAAGAGGGAAAGGAGCTTAAAAAAGGGAAAGGAATGGGAGGGAAGATTGAGAGGGAATTTAAAAAAATGAGATGTTTGGTAAACATGGAAAAGGGGAAGGAAGATGATAATTTAAAATAATATAAATATAAATAGAAAATATGATTTGTCTAAAATACCCCTTAACCTAAAAAATATCTTCCTCCTCCTCCATCCCTCACTCTCGCGGCTGACACTCAACCAAGAGAAAAAAAAAACCAGATTCCTCCTTCATGCTTCTCTCTCTCGACGCATGCCTCTTTCATCCTTTTCTGTGATCCATCCTTCATACCTCTCTCTCTCTACGGCAGTCGCTAAAACAAAAACAAAAGAAAATTGAATCCCAACTTCATCCATCTCTCTCAACGGTGAAAACAAAGGATGAGAATGAGGAAGGGGATGAGAACGACGAGGGAGGAGGCGAGCGGCGCCACAATCATGAGAGCTAGTTGCGAGGACATAGAAGAAGATCAGGGTACCATTGTAATTTGCCAGCAAGGAAGATGTAATCCCACCAATATCCGAGGGATCTCATCTTCCCTTATACGTGGGAAGATTGGCTTTGGGCGCTGGAAATCGATCTCGGAAGGCGACGCAACCAAACGGGCAACGGCATGGAAGATTCGCCATCTTCCCTTTCCTTCTCAAACATTCTCCATAACAAACAGCTCCTAAGTGGTCATGCTTTGACGCGAGTAAAACTAATATTTGAGTTTTTAATGATGCAATCAACATCTATTATTATACGTACATGTGGATCATCTAAGCTACTAAGTCCTTGAAATATATATATGTATGTATATATATATGTGTGTATATATTTTACTTTTGTTTTTTTTTAAAATAATTATGTGAATTATTATTTTTACATAAAAAGGTTTTAATCATTGACCGAAAACAAAACTCCGACCTCCCCACTGGCGGAGCCACGGTTGGGGATGAACCCCACCCAACATTAGGGAATTTTACAACTTTGCACTCCCTACTGCTTTTTGAAATTTTAAAGGTCCTTGAGAAAATATTTATGTTCAATTTTTTTAAAAAAAGTGATATTTTTAAATCAAATCTTATACATTCAAACTCAAAATTTGGAACCCATTAGACTCAATAAGAAAATCTTGTGAGTGAATCCAAAGCAAAAATAACAAATTAAAGTTAATTTATAAGATTTGCTCACAAATTGAAAAAAAAATAGAATTTTATCAAATAATTGAGATAACATATGCATAATAATATTATAACTTAATATTATTAACTTAATAATAATATTGTTCTTAATAATTTAATAATACATACGTTTACAACCATCCCCACTCATCATCGTGTTCCTCTTTATTTCCTCTCGGACGTGGTACATCCTATCGATCTAGTATCCTCGGTCAAGGTTAGTTAGTCATATCAAGAATACTTGTCATCTCTTATGCCACCACCGATATACCGTAACGGGGAGGTGTCCGTTCAAATTACTCAACTCAAGATTTGGGCTAGGAATGAGCGCACCTATGACTACAATGTCACGTTAAATCTCTTCCACACAACCCAATATAACCCATAGCAAAAAAAAAAAAAAAAAATCGCTATAATTTTCAAAAACATCTTAAAAAATTATTATATGAGAATGACTATTGTATGGTCAATATCGGTCTTCTAAAACTTCATTTTTAACACTTAATTAATGTTTACCTTTAATAAAAAAAAAGGACTAAATTACTTATTAAAAGACAAAGTTTACAAACAAAATGTGTGTTGGAGGGGATTTTACGGCCCGTTTGGGAGTTACTTTTGGAAAATGATTTTTACCATTTACGAGGTAAAACCTAGGTTTTGGAGAATAGCTTTTGAAGAATGATTTTAGAAAAAAATGATAGTGTTTGTATGTTTTTATTAGAATAGCTTTTGGGGGATCAAATTTACCAAAAATGACATTAGCTTTTTGTATAATTGCATTTAAATGATAAAATTGTATTTTAAATATTATAAACATTTTATTCAATAATAAATACCAAAATTTACATAAAATTGTTAGAAAAAATAAATTTCTACCATTAAAAAATTATGTAACATGCTAAAACATTAAACCAAAATTCATTCGGATGAATTGGACAAAGTGTAATCTACAACTTGTGTGTATCGGTGAATTTAGTTGGGAGGATAAACTTGTAAGAACCTAAATTTGAACCCAAGAGGGGGTGAATTGGGTGAAGTATAAAAATTTAGGAACTTTGAAAATCTTTTTGCAATTCAGTAAAATGAGTTTGTATGACAAGTAAAGAGTTATAAAACAATAGATAGTCATTCAAACATATATGCTTTGGAAATATAAGAGATAAGGGAAGAGAATATACAACCGAGATTTATCCCGGTTCGGTCCAATCCTTGGCCTACGTCTAGTCCTCAAGCTCCACTTGAGATTTTCAATCCACTATGCTCTTGTTTAATCCGGGCACAAGAGAAGCCTTTACAAACCACAAGTTCACCCGGGCACTTGTGAAGCCAAATCTCTCACCGAGATACTCCCCTTACACAATGTAAGGTTACAATCTGTTTCCCTCTCAAGATCACCCAATCTTGAGTAACTCTCAGATAAACAGATGGAATGTTTGTAATAAATCTTCTCTCTTAGAAGTGAATAAGATAAACACTGAAGTGCATTACAAATTATCTCACTCTCTATGATAAACTATGTAAACATTGGAAAACAGAGTGTGAGTAGTATGAAAATTAGAGTATGAGCATTTTTAAGATGTAGGCTTGTGTCTCTGCGTTTTTCTGCTTGAATCTGTCCTCTTTTATAGGTAGAGACCAATATATGACCGTTGAGAAGATTCAATGACTGTTGGGTAAAGAAATATAGCCGTTAGAAACTAGCCGTTAAAACTTTTGCACAGCTTTTGATGTTCTGAACCAAATCTGATATTTTGAAGATTTGCTTCTAATCCTTCGTTTTAATCATCTGAAACTCACTACCAAAGTGATTAAACATTTCTAGGAACATAGAAGAATGATAACGGAAAGCATTAAGATCAATCATGAAGGTTTTCAGAATTCGTCAGATTTGAATTTCAAACTTAGCGTTCAATACTTGAGTATGTTCATCAATACTCGAGTTTGCCACTGTACACTTAAGTCAATACTTGAGTATCCATTTTGATACTTGAGTATTCTTCTTCCAGAGAGGAATCATCGAGACTTGACCTTTAGACCTTAATGTTGAAATAAGAACAATACTCGAGTATGCAAATCCATACTCGAGTTTTGAACTTTTGATATGAAAATAAGTTTAAGTTCAAAACCTCAATACTTGAGTATTAATTTCAATACTTGAGTATTCAAATCATTGACAAAGGGTAAAGCTCTCTGTATGCCCAATACTTGAGTTTCCAACTCGATACTCGAGTATGCACTCATTTTGAAAACTTTGTGAAAACTCAATACTTGAGTATTGGAATGAATACTTGAGTATTCAAATCATTGACAAAGGGTAAAGCTCTCTGTATGCCCAATACTTGAGTTTCCAACTCGATACTCGAGTATGCACTCATTTTGAAAACTTTGTGAAAACTCAATACTTGAGTATTGGAATGAATACTTGAGTATTCAAATCATTGGCAAATGTCAAAGCTCTTTGTAAGTCCAATACTCGAGTATTGTGACCAATACTTGAGTATTGCTTTGTGTAATGGATTTGAGCAACTCTCTATCAAGTCAACTTTCAAGGGTCATATCTCCCTGGTCTGAACTCCGTTTTGGTCTGTTCAACTCTTGATGGAAAGCTCTATGAGTCTATTTTCATATGCCACCAATTTTAGCTCAATTGGATTTTTAGTTTGTGAGATACACCCAAAATACTGAAGGTGGGTCTGGAGTGTGACGTTGATTCTTGTGGAAACTTGTAAAGATCATAGCTCCTTGATCTGAACTCCTTTGGGCTTGAATTTTATATCAAAATGACGCATTGGATGTCTAGTTTCATATGCCACTGGTTTCGCATCAATCCGATCTCTGGTTTGGGAGATATCATTGAATTACCAGACGTCACCCGTGCTGAACGTGAGACAGTGTGGAGCTGAAGTGCTGATAACAGTTGTAAACTCGAGTTTTCACTTGCATACTCGAGTTTTCCTTGTCTAGAGATGCCAGAGGTGCTGGAGACACTACAAACTCGAGTTTTGAGTTGCAAACTCGAGTTTTGAGTCCCAAACTCGAGTTTTGTATTCCAAACTCGAGTTTTCTCATCCTGAAGATAATTTTTGCTGACTTTAACTTCAAATTGAGCCATTCCAACTTCCCTATGACCTTGGAGACTTCTAGCATCAATCTTAGAACTTGAATAATGATATCTTCATTCCATTCAGCAAGTTCTTCCTTCTTCCATCTCCCATCTTGATCATTCTTCATCATTTAACTTGGGCTCATCATTCTTTGTAGCTTTTACTTCTTAAATATCCATAAAGTGATGAAGCTTCATTCCAACTTCTACTCATCATAGAGACTTCCGGTATCACAAGAACTTGAATGTTGATATTCCTATTATATCGTGCAAGTTCTTTTGATAACATCTTTCTCTAGTCTCTTCTCTTTTTCTTGGTTATCCTCCAAAATCTATTGATAACATCTTGCTTCCTTGACAATCTCTCGCAAGTTCTTCTTTCCATTAATCCCTTATCTCCTTCTTGATTATTATGCATGATTCAACTTAGACTAATCTACATTAAACATAGTAGTTAGTCAATGTAGGAGATAACTATATTACTCAATCTTTTTGCTTTTAATAATGGCATCTACATAAGACATCATCAAAACTAATCATATCTAACATTCTCCCCCTTTTTGATGATGGCAAATACTATAAGAAAAATATGTATGAATATGAGAATACATTAGATGCAACATATTTTTCTTGCCATTCTCTCCCCTTATTTGTCATTAGCAAAAAGTTAAAGTAAAGAACTGATTTACAAATATAAAACTAGATTAGAAAGAGTCAAAGAACTGATTTTCTCTCCCCAATTGAAAGTGTTTTCATTCGAAATATCATGCAATTTGGAATGTTTTTATGAAATCAAATTTGAAAGAATTTGGAGAGGTTTTCAAGACATCTTTCACAATTAAAGCATATAAATACCAAACATGTGCAAAATTTCTACTGAATATAAAAGGATAGAGATTAGAAATGCTCATGTTGGTTTTGCAAATTGATGAATGATCGATGAAGTCCATTTGCTAGCTTTATTGTTGAAGGAGATTCTTTGAAGTGTGCTCAATAAAAGGATCATGAATATCGATGTGAATAGAACGAGAGTCTTGGCTCCTTGAATGCTATCTCATCTGAATATAGACAAGACCCACTTCAATCCTTTGACTTTTATTTATTGAACTCTTCTGTAAAGCATATCTCCACTGGATTCAAGAGGTTTTCCTCTTCCTTAGCTTCAGCATGACTGAACATCAAAACATCTTTCTTCAATGTAATAGTTTTTCCTTGTAGTGCATTAAGGAAGACTTTTGCACAGACTTAATTCTCCTATCACAATTTTAAAACCTTCTTGCAAGAGAGAATTATTAGTGCAATCAACATATTCCTTTCTATATAATCTTTTCAAATTAAAATAGTGAAAGGGAAATGTGATATTAACTCATCATCAAAACTAATAAAACATAGTAAATGCATATGAGTATGCTTAAAATGATTTTCTTCAAATAAAGGAGATGAGCTTTTAAGATATCAAACACGTATGAATGTGAAGCTCCCCCTTAATGAATGCTTTGGCTAAAATATGAAGTTCCCTTTCATGATACCAAATAATGAGACGCCAAATGTTATGAGGTTTGAAAATATCTTTGCTCACAACATGGTACCTCGTAATTGAGAACTTTCAAGTTCACTTGGGTGGACTTGAAATTGGTATGAAGAAATCACTTATGCTTTTTATGATGATAAAAATGGTTTTAAAGCAAAAGGATCATTAAAAAAATAAGTGTTCTCGGGCTAAACTTCATGAAATAAAATTTGAGTGAATAAAATCAAGTTAGCTTGAAGAGTGATGCGAGAGCGAGAAAATGATTATGATATTTGAACATTATTTCAAAATACAATCCCTCACTCAAGTAATATCGTAGTTACTTGAGTCATAATCATTTGTGCTCCATAGATGCATCACTGGCTAGCCAATATCTGATGATGTGATCAATATTGAGGAACTCCCAGATTTGATGCATAAGGAAGATTTTCTGTGACCAGCAGCTCTTCTTATCAGGCTAGTACACTCCTGTATCATCTTGATCTAGGCCTTTTGCTAGATAAGATCTTGAAGTTTTGGTTGATCAATTCACAGAGTTGCCTAATCTTGTCATTCATAGAAGTGATGAACTTCAATATTGTTTATGGTAAGCTTGGTATAGGATTATTGAAGTTCCTTTCCCACATGGCTCGAGTGGTTACTCATGTGACATTTATGACTCTATAACCATCACTTGTGGTTCACATGAGAAGAGCTTACAAGCTTATCTTTATCTGTTTATCTTTATTTTCCAATGCAAGAACAGAAGATCCTGCAAAACAAATGTATGTTCTTTGGTACTCAATGATTCTTGAGTCCACACAAGATTAGACATGACAACCTTATGCTCTTAAAAGATTAGCTCATGTGATATTTAAGCAAACGGATAATAAGCCAATCAAAGACCAAACTATAGTTTTACCCAATTAAATAAATCCAGGCCAATGAAACATTAAGGGTAACAACTATATGATACAAAGAATGTTATTTCTTAACGACAATTTAGAGATATAAATTATGCAGAAAAGATTTCATTGATAAGAATGCATGGTTAAGAGAAGGGGGGCACGTCCCCCCACATGAAATTACAAAAATAACCTGCTCTTTATTATTATTATTATTTTTTCCCTTCCATTCTTTCCTCAACAAAGCCCGCCGTCTGCTCCTTGTTCCTTCAATCTTTCATGACCTAGCGAGAGTGCGAGATTCGGAAGCTCGGAAGTCCATCGCCACTCACCTCCGTGACTCCGTCGTCCATACTCCATCGGCACGACCCAGAAGTTCGGACCCAGAATTCCTATTCATGATTTCAAGACTGTGCAGGAGGACTGAGGATTGAAGAAACGCGTTCCTCGCTTGACGAAGAGAAACTGAAACAGATTTACTATATCAACAAGTAAGACTAGTCTCAGTTTTTGATTTTATTGAATACTTATAATTTGATTTGCCTTTTGTTGAAAAATCTGAATCTGATGCCTTCATTGATTTTTTTTTAGATGTGACTCTGTTCCTTACGTTATGTGATTTAATCTGTTTTGCATCGGAGATTTTGGATGTCGATTAATCTGTTTTGCATCAGATTCAAATATTCAATTGAAGCATGTGATTTAATCTGTTTTGCATCGGAGATTTCGGATGTCGATTAATCTGTTTTGCATCAGATTCTGATATTCAATTGAAGCATGTGATTTAATCTGTTTTGCATCGGAGATTTTGGATACTCATTCTACGTTTTGATTTATGTTGCACTAATCTCTTGGTATTAGACCATTTCAATTTTTAGATCGGAGTTTGGTTTCAGGTTTTCATGGTTTCACGCTTCACTGTCTGCCACAAGTTTGCCATGACTTAAAATGAACCGCATTCATGTATTGTGGAAGTGATTCTATGATCTCGCTTCATCTATGCATTCGATAACTTGTCTCGCAAAGATAATAATTTATTATTTTTAACTTCCCCGTCTGCTAAATGTGGTCATATAGGTTGGCTTAGGGGATTTATTATCGATTATGGAGTCCCACCGTTGGTGCTAGTGTGGACTACTGTATCTTACATACCGCCAAAGGGTCCCAAAGGGGATCCCTGGTGACTCTTTAGTCCAAATCCATGGTCTCCTGGTGCATACTCAAATTGGACAGTTATCAAGGTGATCCTGAAATTTTAAGTTTACATATTTCTCTGGAGTGCAATGAATACTTTAACTATATGGAAAACCAAATTATAGCTTTTCCTCTCAAAAGTGTTGCTGGTTGCTCATGCTTGTTGTTGTGCGGAAATGTTGGATGTTCTGCGTGTATATTATTGTAGCATTTATACCAAGAACTATGATTGCTGCACTTTACTACTTTGATCACGGTGTTGTGTCACAACTTGCACAGAGAAGGAGTTCAATCTCGAAAACCTTCTTCTTATCATTATGACCTTCTTCTTTTGGGCTTTTTGGTTAGCCATTTAATTGAAATAATAAATTTTATTGCAATTCCACTTACAACAAAGAATATCCTCATTGTTACATGTAACAAATTAATGATTTTTTAGGGACTCTTTCATATTTCTCGCCAGACTTTGTTGTGCGGGCTTATTGGAATCCCTCCTTCCAATGGGGTCATTCCACAATCTCCAATGCATACAAAAAGCTTAGCTACTCTAAAACATCGAGGTAATACCATCTTTACTTACCTTTGAACAAATCTTTCATCATATTAAACAAAGTTAAGTCATCTTTATATTTATTCAAGCATGCGAGTTCAAATCAGATTTTATCATTGAATGATTATTATTCCCTGTCTTGGTATGTTCTTACTTTGCGTCTTCTTGGATTGTGCATGCTTTGTTAGTATAAGCCGAGTTTTGAACTATTAAGCCGTGATATTTCTCTTCTAACAAAGACTTAGTCTTGTTTTTCCCTTTATATTCTTTTATTTTTTAATGCATTTAAAGCTTTACTTTTTTTAAAAAAAAAATTCCTATTCGGTTTTCCTCTAGTTTCACCGCGAGTTTCGTATCTCTTGCTCTACATCTCGAGTATGAATCATTTTCTTGGCTTCTTCTCGCCCCGATTATGCAACAAGGGAGTTCGAAAAATAAGGGTTTGTTTCTTTGGTAGACGGTGCTTGAATCTCTTGCACCAAATTTGTTTCTCCGGGAGTTTGAAAGAAATTACAAAGTTTAATTTGGTAGACAAAATCTGTGATTTTTGAAAAAATAAAATGTTACCGTCGATCATGTTTGCTCGCCCCTCGCGTATGAATTTTGTTCTTGTCGATCATGTTAGGAGTTTGCTCTGCGTATGAAAAAAATTTGTTGCTCGATAAAGTTTGGTAGACAAATTTGTTTATGAGGAACTTCTCAAAATCGTGTTTGCTCGGGTATGAAATTCTTGAAAATGTTATTATCTGATCTAATCCATGCTCAATCATAGAAAAACTATATACACCAGCAATCAGGACTAGTTTGACTACGTAGTAGGGAGAGCGAATCAAATTTGAACCCTCTAGATTTGATCTAATTAAACCATCCATATTTGAGCTTTTTTTTATATTTTTTTTAATGATGCTTTTTCAAATAAAAAATTGTTTCTTGAAAGAAATAATAATTAAGAGATTATGATTATTTTAGATTCTATACCTATTAAAATAATTTTTTTAAAAAATGTAAACTCTTAGAAAAAAATCAATTTGGATGGTGCATATTTGATTAGCTCTAAACAAAGTGCTTAGAAGGGAAACTAGTTCACCAACCAGCGTTGTTCCTAGTTAAAGCTTTGGCCACTCAAAACGTGATCTTCGTGTAAATGCAAAAAGTGCTTTAATTTGACAAAGGGACATAGCTATATAAAAAAGAAAAAGCTACTATAAGAGTTTAAAAGAATATATATCTATATAATTCCACCTTGGTAAGTGCTTATTACATCACATCCTAGATTTGGATTATAAGCGATCCAAAATAGAGGTATGATTAATGCATTATTACTTTATCATTTTTGGTCAAAGATTAGCGCTTACTTTACATCCAGGATAATTCCGCCATGATCTTCTATATATATAAAGTGAACCAGATTTATTTTATTCGCAGTAGACGAGTTGCAAAACAAGACTGAGCCTGCATTGAAGACATCCAGTTTTGAGGTTTCCATCACAGCTAGTTCAACTGGTAAGTGTGAATGATTGATCTCTGTTCCATTCAACATAAAATATTTTTAGTTAAATATATATATATATATATACATATATCATCAAGAAATATTTCCCATTAATTAATTGCCAGCTAAAATTTCAATTTCCATTCGCGCAGCTATGTTACATACCATCTCCAACAAGAGCTTTAATTAAGCTGACTTATGGCAGAAAGCAGCAATTTAGACGACATAGTTGTAGAGCAACAAGGTCAGGGCCCCACATATAAATATATATTCCCTGTCTCTATTTATAAGGTTCCATTTTTGGAATATGTTTGTCTCTTTCTACAAGTTCTCTTTGAGTTTGTCTCACTAATAAATAAATTTTCATGCTCAATTAATTTCATACATTCCACTAACTAAAATGTTGACTCATTTTGTTTATTCTCTTGCATCATTTTTCTCCCATACATTCTCTCTGTTACTCATTCATTAAGAAGAGCATATTTGGGGAAAAAAGTATATTTCCTATGTATTTATTAATTTTAACTAATTTTAATTGTTTTCTTGAATACCAAAATTCAATTAGAATTTAGAAGAACCATATATATAGGAATAGAGGCAGTATATATATTCTTGCTTTTTTCCATTTTTCTTTTTGATAGAACTACGTACCTCACCCGATTAGATTTGGTCATTGTCTATCCTATATTATATTCATTCACATGGATTCAAACTCGCCTGATTCATTACCATTTTTGCTCCCAATCAAATGTCATATTTATTAATGCATGCATAATGCGCGCTGGTTGGTGATCATCACAGTGATTGAGAGGGGGATGGAAGATATAGATATGGAATCCTCTGTACAAGGCCATATCTGACAATAACTGGCCTGCTGCAGAAGCATTTATTAATCGCCATCATGTAGACTTCAATGTAGAATATTGGTCTTCAAAAGGCAGAACACCACTTCATGTGGCTGCAGGGTTTGGACATGAGGGCATAGTACAGGGATTGGTACGATTAGTAGATGAAGAGTATCTTGAAATACACAATGCTTAAGGCAAGACTCCACTTATAGTAGCTGCAGAGGTTAGCGGAGTCATTCCAGTAGCAGAATGCTTGATCAACAAAAATAAAAAAGCACTAGAAATTTCAGCTAAACATGATGGTGAAGACCTACTTCCTGTTCAATTGGCTATTGTTGTTGGCCACAAAGAAATGGGGTGCCATCTCTATAAGTCCACTCCTCCGCATCTCTTCACAGAAAACCACGACTGGGCTTTTTCGTTCCTCACACTCTGTCTCACCAATGGAGTACTTGGTAACATTCTTGTAGATAATACTCCCTCCGGTCCTAATTATAGGAACACTTTTATAGTGTAATTTACATTATAAAAGTGTTCATGTAATTAGGATCGGAGGTAGTAATAATTATATCAACAAAACATAATATTATTTTCATTTCCGTTTCAATTCTTTTCTGTTTGTTCATGTATATGATTTTGATGCATATATGAATAGATATTGCCTTGGATTTGCTTAAAAAATGCAAGGAGATGCTTTTTGCTAAGGTCAACATTTTTCACTCAACAATTGAGTTTATTGCGATACATCTTCCCCGATTCTTCTCTTCACAAAAGTCAACTCCCGTTCCGAAGCGATGGGTCTATGACTTGTGAGTAAATATTATTACTTTCCACTGTTTTCTTTTTTCCCTTACAATTTCCTATATGCTTGTTTCCAGATTTTAATTATACACTAAGCTAAAATGCTAAATTATGATGATGAGGATAAAGGTGGTGAAGATGCAGCAGTTATTTTTAACTACCATTCGTATAATAACTTAGTTCTGGTCGTGTTATATTCTTCAATATTTTGTTACACACACTCACTCCAAAATAAACTTCGGTTACACAATAAGTATGCTACAATTAAGAATGATTCTTGAGAGTATTTAGATTTAGTTTTATGTGAACCCTAATTGTGTTTAGGAATGTTTCAGTTCTTTGACTGAAAATTAGAAGACTCCTCCGTTGATCTTCTCTCTTGCAAGCCGGTTCAGTAATTTGATTTATTATTTTCACTCAATGCACTTATATCCTTTTGCATGGTGATTGCTTCAAAAATTTTCAAAATCCATCTTCTGAATCACTTACAATGCACAACTCTACTTGTATTTACAATTAATGTTGTCTTCTGATAATTCATTATTATTAACAGCATAATAGCCGTGATTATTATAATTATACTTGAGCCAATTCATAAGATACTCATAAGGTCCTACTTATAGGTCACTTCCAACATATTTCACAGGAACAAATAATAATCTTAGACCTCATCAACTCAGTGTCAAAATTTAACAAACTTTTTAGTTTTACCCTTGTTTCATGTACATCCATGCAAAAAATTTAATGATGTTGCTTATAAATAGGGGGGAACTCTCTCACCCCCTTCTCTCTATAAATAACCGAAGAAGTACCGTCTAAAACATTTTATTGTGCACATATTGAAAGTGTAGTCTGTGTTGCTTCTGTGTTCTTAATTAAACATAATTGGAATGATATTAGCCTCCGGCCCATAGAATTTTTAATCAGAGTTAATGAAGTTTGAGATTTTTTTTAGTTTGTGTACAACATATTGAAAGTGTCTTGTAAATAGGATAAGAAGAGTACAACTTTAAATATGTAAAAAGTTTGTAACAATTTTCAAATATGTGCTTAACAGAAGTTGATGCTTCTCTAATGTTTCATATAGGATCTAACTGAAAAATTTATTTTGGTTCTAAATGTAAAATCTATTTTTTATATTTGTCCATATTTTTCTCATTTATCCCAGCCCATTGATGCTACGTCAATAATAAATAATAAAGTGAGAGAGAGATTGAGGAAATTAAGGAAGACAGGTTAGGATATTTTAGAAAAAAAAATATGATTAGCTAGCTTACTTAACTTTCTTAATTTAATCATAGTAGAAAAACATGATTTACATTAAGGATCAAAGAGAAAACTATATTAGTAATAATGAATTAATTGTATTGAAGGAAAAATATGGAAACAATATTAAATGCTCTAGAGATTATTTCTTTCCTCCTGTTGTTATTCGGCGCCGTCTAGAAAAAATAGATAATTACATTTTTTTTAATTGTTCCTATTGTAAATTTGAGGGTTATTTATCAATTTATCATTTAAAGAAAGCTTATATTTCTCCATCTCTTGATCACTTTGTGGGTGGAAGATATCAAAATACCATCAACGACAACTACCACGGAGAATTTGAATGCAGATGTTCAACAATATGGTGAGAATAACATAACTCATCAAGGTACATTATTCTCTACCACTTGAGAAGAAAGGATCAAAGAGAAAACTATATTAGTAATATTGAATTAATTGTATTGAAGGAAAAATATGGAAACAATATTAAATGCTCTAGATATTATTTCTTTCCCGTTGTTGTTATTCTAAGGTGCCGTCTAGAAAAAATAGATAATTACATTTTTTTTTAAATTGTTCCTATTGTAAATTTGAGGGTTATTTATCAATTTATCATTTGAAGAAAGCTTATATTTCTCCATCTCTTGATCACTTTGTGGGTGGAAGATATCAAAATACCATTAATGACAACTAACGCCGAGAATTTGAATCCAGATGTTCAACAATATGGTGAGAATAACATAGCTCATCAAGGTACATTATTCTCTACCACTTTAGAAGATTAAAGCAAATTACATAACAAGGTTAACACCTTTACAGATTTCTATACTTTTATTGAATTTTGGTTTTGATGCATATACATTTTTTCTCATTGTTTTTGTCCCTTTTCTTTCTATCATCCAAAATGTTGGCATCCATATTTTCAGAAGGATTTGGATATAAAATTAGCTATGTTAAATTCACTTATCTGGCATTAACACCATTAACCTATCTCACCCGACTATTGATGAGGTTGATTTCGCAGAAATTTGTTAAAATTTTATTGACATATTTTAGTATGATATTTTAAATGTATTCTTCAAGTTAGCTTTTTCCCTATGTCCTTGTGGAGTTTAACCCTTCTTCTTCTTAAAATTATAGAAAAATTATAAAAATTAAAGAGATTGTATTTATTGTAATATTGTTTCAAATATAGTCTTAGAGTAGCGGTATATATATCTTACCCTC
Organism: Acacia acuminata; assembly: GCA_019022655.1. Lineage (NCBI taxonomy): Eukaryota > Viridiplantae > Streptophyta > Magnoliopsida > Fabales > Fabaceae > Acacia > Acacia acuminata. The sequence continues at coordinate 1,643,638 of JAFJYI010000127.1, read as the reverse complement.
CCCAAACCCATGTGAAAGAGCCTTGTGTACTGAGTTGTCCCATTTTTATTAGTCTTAATGGAAGTGGTTATGATTGCTTAAACATGAATCTTGGTTGTGTTCATATGAATACCGACACTATTGTATCAAAAAATTATGAAAAATAAAACTCATTCTTTTATTTTATTTTGCATATATTACAAAAATAAAATATTTTTTTGCACACGGAGTAAATGATGTAAAGTTCTTCCTTTTATTTATCACACATGGAATCGAGGCATGCCTAAATAATACTCCCTCTGGTCCTTATTATAAGGCACCTATTAACTTTTCTCACAAACTAATAAAAGTAGTTTAAGTTAATAAAGTTGTCCTAGAATCTAAGTAATTTTTAATATTATCCCCTAATAATTACACTAAACTCGTAATTTAGATTAAACATTACTCTCACTTATTACCTTTATTAATTAGGGGCAAACATGAAAAAAAATAATCAATGCTCATTGGGAACAAGCAAGTGCCTTATAATAAGGACCAGAGGGAGTATGAAATAAGAAATTAAAATTGAATTTTTGTAAGTTCAATTATTTGTGCATAATGAAAAGTCCTAACCTTAATTTATGCATAATATCAATAGGGCTAGGTTTACTCTGTAGGCTCATCTCCAACATCAATAATTTGTTAGGTATGCCACCACATGCTTAAAACTAAAGCCACGGAGGAGGTTGAAAATCACAGCGCGACGATGTCTAACGGCATCAAAGAACAACTCAAAAACTCGTCTCATCAATAATATTTCGGGGTTTGCCTTTGTCACTTGCAACAAAAACTCAACCTTATATGTTTTTGCCGCAAAGAAACAAGTGCATCTTCAAATCATAGACTTCGTATCTTCGTTCAAAGACTTCACATTCTCACAAATCAGGTTCAGAATTTTAGCTGCTTTAGGTTTACAAACTGTTATCTGAATAACCAAATGGAGCAGGAATGAAGGAAATATATCAGATGAAGCAGCAACATGCACAAGCAGCTAAAATTCTGAACTTGATTTGTGAGAATGTGAAGTCTCTGAACGAAGATACGAAGTCTATGATTGAAGACGCACTGTTTGCTGCGGAAAAAACAGATAAGGTTGAGTTTTTGTTGTAATTGACAAAGGCAAACCCCGAAATATTATTGACCGGCAGTTTTGAGTTGTTCTTCGATGCCGTTAGACATCGTCGCGCTACGATTTTCAACCTCCTCCGTGGCTTTAGTTTTAAGCATTTGGTGGCATCAATAGAAACGGATGACAATGAAATTAAGTTGCTGCATCTGGCAACCTCGTTGGCTCCATCTTCTTATGTTAACCAGATATCTAGTACCGCCTTACAAATGCAACGAGAACTACAATGGTTCAAGGTTAGAAATGAAATCTAAGGCTTTTCCATGAATTTTGGAGGAGAGATTAATATATGGAAATGAATCTTTTTTTTTTTGTAACTACAGGCGACAGAGAGTATGGTGGATCCTACAGTAATGAATTTGCAGAACAAAATATATTTGTTAAAGTCGCAGAAGCAGCCTCTTGATCATTTCAATGATAACCACGTAAAAACTCGGGAAAGAAGGGGAGAGATGGATGAAAGATACTTGCAACTTCTTGTTCAGTTGTTGGAACTCTAATTGTTACCATCATGTTTGCGGTAGCTTTTAGAGTTCCAGGAGGAAATCATCAGGATTCAGGGTACCCAATATTTTTAGAGGATAAGTTATTCAAAGTTTTCTTAATCTCAGATGCACTTTCCCTGTTCTCTTCCACTACTTCTGTCCTTACATTTTTAGGAATTCTCACGTCACACTATGAAGAAGAAGACTTCCTTTACTCACTACCTATAAAATTGATAATAGGTCTTTCCACACTTTTTCTCTCTATTGCAACTATGTCGGTGGCTTTTTCAGTCACCATAATTATCATGTTGCAACATAACTCCTCACGTTTAAGGGCTATTCTTCCTATTGTTGTGCTTTGCGGCATTCCAATAATCTCCTTTGTGTCATTACAATTTCGTGTTCTTGTTCAAGTAATTTCTTCTACTTATGGTCGAGGCACATTCAAGAAGGTGGACAAATGGCCATGAGGTGTTTGTGTAATCCACATATTTTTTGGGCCAAAGTGTAATCCACATATTACTTTATGTATTTTCTTTTGAATAAAGATTTTCCTATTGAATCATGGAATGCTCCCTTATATCTCCTGATTATTAGTATAGTTAATACACAGAGGAGCGTATGGATCTGGTTTGGATGAAAGAGTAACGATAAAGTACGGAAATTTAAAACTTAACTTGGTTTTGAAATAAAACTTTATCCCAATCGGATAATTAATTACAATCATTGTCCCAAAATTAAATTAAGTATACACTTAAAAATACATCATCCCAAATAAGGACGAAAGGGTAACTGATAAAATAAGGAAATTTAAAACTTAACTTGGTTTTGAAATAAAACTTTATCCCAACCAGGATAATTAATTACAGTTTGTCCCAAAATTAAATTAAGTATACACTTAAAAATACATCACCCCAAATAAGTTCAACATAACAATATACAAAACAAAAGCCAAAAAATTAATTTTTTTTTTCAATTTCATTCGTTTGTAGCGGTTAATAAACCGATACAAATACGAACAAAAATATAAACAATGCGCCAAAACTACTTTGCAAAAAATGACGGAATCATTTATAGCGGTTTACAACCGCTAAAAATATAAAATAATGAAACAAATGGCGGAAAAACTTGTTTTCCAAAAAAAAAAATGGCAGGATTTATTTGTAGCGGTTAACCACCACTACAAATATTCTAAAGAATTAAAACTAGTGGAAGCAAAAAAAATTTCTCCAAAAATTGGCGGGAATATTTGTAGCGGTCATGTAACCGCTACAAAATATTTTGCAACGTTGGGCACTACTTTTCCATAGAATTAGTTGTGGTTAGGTGACCGCTACAACTCTGATCAAATTCAATTTGTAGCGGTTTTATAACTGCGACTAATATTCAAGCAAGAAGTTAGCGTGACCTCATACAGTGGTGGCCATTTGAAACCGCTACAAATACAGTAGCGGTCAAGGTATATATAGTAGTGGGTTTTTGTAACTGCTACAAATCAGCTTGCCACAATGGATTTTGTAGCGGTTTAGCTAACTGCTACAAATGTCATTAGTAGTGGCAAAAACCGCTACAAATATGCCATTTTAACTGCTACTAATGGTTTTTTTTTTGTAGTGTATTGTAGCTAGAGCATAATCTCATCTCTGAACCACTCTCTATAAGCCATATTTAGTGGCCATTATGAAGACTCTGAATTAGGCTTTCTAGACGGAATAATGTTCGCCATTGAAACTAGGGGGTTTATTGATAGAAGCACCATCAGTAGTATTCTGTCCATATTGATCCTTCTCGAGATGTTAAGCTCTTTTGAGAAGACCTTGCTCTGATACCAAGTTTAAATGACAGAATATCACCAAGAGGGGGTGAATTAGAGATTTTAAATTTTTTTTGATAAGCCTAGATTTTCAACTCAAAAAATAGAGGCTAACAGATAGAGAGAGAGAAGAAGATGAACAGGAGCATTTATACTGATTCGGTCTCAACTCTTAACCTACTCCAGTCCACAGACTCTCTGGGATTTTCACTAATACTTCAATCAGTTATACACTCTGTACTCGAAAGTTATCCTCTCACTAGGATATACTCCACTTTAAGAGTTGGAAACTGATAACCCAATCTCAAAGTTCCACGACTTGAGATACTTAGGGCCTGTTTGGTACAAAGAATCGGTGGGAAAGGAAAGGAAAATTAGAGACTTCCCTCGTTTGGTACGCATTTTGGACCAATCTTCCTGGGCCCATCAATCTTCCCTCATATGTGGGAAGATCAAATCCCTCCAAAATTGGTGGGATTTCAACTTCCCACGTCACTATTCACACTTTTTGACAAATTTACTCTTCAAATTCAAATTTGGTGGGACGTTCAAACTTGACGGGGAACGTTCGAACTGGGTGGGAATGTTCGAATTTAAGTTCGAACTTGGCGGGAAATTGTTTTACAAAAGTTCAAACTTGATATATATTTTAGCAAAAAAAAAAAAAAGATATTTTTCTTTTTTATTTTGAATTAATTACTTTTGAGGGTAAAATAGACATTTCTTGTTTCTTTACCAACTGCCACCCTTCATTTTCTTCCTACCAAACAACTCATCTTCCCTCAAACCATCTTCCCTCATTTTTCAAAATCTTCCCTTCCCTTCCTTTCCTTCCTCTAAATTCCTTTCCCTCCTCAAATTTTCCCCGTACCAAACGGGCCCTTAGAATGATTGAAAAACAATAATGATCTCTCTAAAAGAGTATATGAATAAATACTGAAGTTCAATGTATTTGAAAATACTATACATATAAGAGAAACAATAAACGCACTTTGATCATTTTGAGCTTTTTTTTTCTTCTAGATGTTCTGAGTTGTCAAAGGACTTGAATTCCTTAGCTTATATATGATGGAAGCATTTAATGACTATTGGGAAGAATCAATGTGGACGTTGGAGGCAATAAACAGCCGTTAGGTTGAACCAGTGTACTTTCTTAGTTGCTTTGATTCATCCAATGTGCCCAATCATTCTTTGTTGACATTCCTTGAGACATATCTGTTGGATGATCTGGCATTCAAATGAGGAAAGAAAACATTAAACCCTTTGGAATGTGCAGAGAATGAATTGCTAAATCCGTGCTTTGTTTTATGAACCCAGCATTTAATGCTTCTGACATCATCATTTGCTTTATGGATAATCTTCTCTTAATCCTTCATTTGATCTTCTGAAACTCACTAACAAACTAATTAAACATAGTTAGGAATAATAATAAGTGAAGATATGAGGTATGTAGATCATACATGAAGATTTTGCAAATCTGGATACGGTGACTTCAAAAATAGAGATGAGTTTCACTCGAGTCAATAGTTCTAGGCCCGAGTCATCGATGTCTATGGATGATTGAAACTCGAGTTTAAAATGATTCACTCAAATGCATGACTCGAGTCAATTGATGAGAGTCACTCGAGTCAGGCTCTTATTTTGATTTGAAAAACATGATAGCATTTGGAAAAGCTTTTTGAGATTATGTCTACTCGAGTCATTAAGTGACTAACTCGAGTCAATTCAAATATTTGAAAATATTTTCCAAAGGCTAAGCTCGAGTTAAAGATTATAGGCTCAAGTCAAAGACTTATGATTTGAAAATTATTTTAAGTCCATAAATCACGACTTGAGTCAAGGTCAATAGGCTCGAGTTACTTTAGGATCAAAATACATTAATTGTTCTCGACCTTACATTGACTCGAGTTAACCAAGATTGCTCGAGTCAAATAAAGTTCAAAAGACTTTGAAAAGCTCTTGGCCAAGCACTAACTCGAGTTTAACATCCAGACACTCGAGTCAAGTTAAGTTAAATGATCTTGACAACTTCTCTGTCTTGAGTTAACTCAAGTTAAGCTTTGACAGTAAGTTATTGGTTAAGTTTGAACGGGTTTCAAACATTTTTAACTTAACCATTAACTTCATTTAAGTTTACAAATGTCGGTTATCATCAAAACACATAGAAAACTAACACCTCAGATCTTCGCCTCTAGGTCCACAAATCTCCTCAAAATTTTTGCTACGAGATGGTGATGGAGATTGCGGCAAGGTGCTGGGGACGGTCGCGATGGCGTCAGACAACAGGTTTTCGGAGATGAGAACAATTTCAATTGTTAGATCGGATCTGGATTTTGGATTTTGTTTTACTGTGATTTGGATTTTGTTTTTCCTTTTCTCTTGATTGTTAGATTTGGAATTTTGGATTCTTGCTATTTGGATTTTGTTTTACTATGATTTTGTTGGTGTGATTTCATTGGTTGTGACTGTTTTGTTGGTCCAACAGGCGTGTGAAGAATTTTTGTTTTTTTTGTTTTTAAAATAAAACTCTTGGTGTCCCAAATAGGCTTTTGGGACGCCTTAAAAAAAAAATTTACACGTCCTAAAATAATTTTGGGATGACTTAAATCTTTATATCTATGTCCCCTGGTTTGATGTCCCTATTTAAAGGGACGTAAAATAGGCCAAAAAATGAACGTTGTCAAGCTTTTTTTTTTTTTTTTTTGTAGTAGTGATTCATTGTTAACTAATACATCGACTTGTTTAAAACGAAGGTGTCATTCTATTTTGGGCTCGAGAATAGGGGACGTTACACATCGGCATCAATGTCATAGGCTTATTTACTTATTATTTTTTAGTAAGGCCCCAACAGAATAGCATGTTCACATACATAATTGTATCGGTTGTGGTCATAAGTAATCAATTATTTTCTAATTGATATTCAAAATATAATCTATTTATAATGAATAACGATATAGTATATGTTCCGATTTATATATCCAAATAATTTATTTTAAATTATATTTCCTTTAAATTTAAAAGATCCGCATTAATTTGAAATACTTTATGTTAAGATTATGAATCAAGGTTTATCATCATGTTATCAAAAAAGTTATTATCAAATTGTATCTTCTTTATCCAATATATTATATCTTCATATCTTATGGTAGTATAATTATTGCATTTGGAGGTAAAAAAGATATCATAGTGTTTAATATTAATTTATTATAATGGCATTAAATTAGCGAGCATAGTCACTTATTGATTTCTTATATGAATATTCTTAATAATAAAATATTTTATGAAGGATTATTGCATTTGGAGGTAAAAAAGATATCATAGTTTTTTATATTAATTTATTATAATGACGTTAAATTAACGAGCATAGTCACTAATTGATTTCTTATATGAATATTCTCTTAATAATAAAATATTTTATGAATAAACTTTTGATTTCCCAAATTAAAATTTAAACAATTCAGATCTTCAAGATTTTCTTTTAACAGAAAGTTTGTTATCTTAAATTTAAATATCCGTAAGTTATCCTTTTCCGTTTTAAACTTGCTTTCACATTATTATTATAAATAAGGGAGGTAACCCGAGAGCAAAAGGTAGGTTAGATTTAGCGTAGGAGCTTCAAAAAAGATGACTTCGTTGGTGAAAACGGTTACACGATAAGTCGTGATCGGCGGTGTGTTCGAAATCTCCGTTAAAGCCGCACTCAATCAAATCTAGTACGAACTTGCTTGACGATGTTCGCGTCTCACGGCAAGTTCCCCTTAAGCAAAATGAATTCTGCAACATTGGCAAAAGTCACAGAATACTGCCAGAAACATGCTGATCGTGAGGCAATGGTACAAGGCGGTGGAACAGAGGAGGAACTGAAGAAGTGGGATGCTGAGTTTTTGAAGGTGGACAATGATATGTTGTTTGCTATTGTATTTGCAGCGCACGATATGGGCATCAAAAGCTTGTTTGATTTATCCTGTCATGCTGTGGCTGATATGCTAAGGAGCAAAACACCAGAGCAAATTCAACAGGTTTTTGCTAACAGATGTTTTCTCCCGAGAAGAAGAGGAGACTCGCACTCGCAAGGAGAATTAATGGCCTTTTCATCTCCTTATCGCCTTCCTGGCCGCGGCCTTGCATTGTGTTCTTATGTGTATTGACCTGGACATAAGTAATTGGCGAGCTAGGCATATAAATTTCCTATTTCTTCTTAGACCAAGAAGAAGGACTGATGCATCAAATGGCAGAGGAAGGAGTAAATTGGATGTAGTAAATTTTAAAATTGCAGTCTTACATATTTTGATAAGCTGCGTGTAAATGATATAAATAAATAATACTTGTCTAGTCCTTAACATAAGACATATTTACCTAATTTGATTAGACTAAGTAAGTTATTTGAGTTAGTGGTGGTATATGAGATAAGGAATATCTAGGGTTTAGCTAAGAGATCTAGAGTTATCCATTATAATTAGTAAATGAAGATATTTATCCAGATTTGAATTTAGGATTTAGGATTTAGATTTTAATTTTGAATTGTTATTGTATTATTTCCTAAGCCCCATATAAATGCTATGGTATGGCCAGAGGTGGACCCACATACATTAGAAGGGGGCAAGTGCCCCCTTGATTTCTAATGCAAAATTACAAAAATGTCCTTCTAGGGCTACACTACCTTCTCGACCTCAATACAATACACAAATGAATTTAGACTAAATTATAATATTGATCAAAATCGATGGCATCATCATATTGTTTCCTCGATAATATGTATGGTTACAATAAAAAATAAGGCCTAAAAGGATGATATTATAATTATTTTTATTGTAATATACTTTGATTATTAAAATATATATACTTGAACTTATTGAGTGTCCAAAGGCTACATTGTAATTTATGTAACGCATTTCTAACCGCACTTATCCTTTTGCTTTTCTAAATGACAGTTTGTAAAATAATTGTCTATTTTATTACATCATCAATATTCACTTGATTTCATGAATATTTTTTAATATTCTTTTCTTTTCTTTTTTATATTCTTTTGTTTTTTAATGCATTTAAAACTTCAAAATAATAATAATAATAATAATAATAATCGGGGCGTTGCCCCGAACCCCCAAATCCCCCGCCACTTGTGTCCCCCTAAGGGCCCATTTGGTTCAAGGAACTTTTAAGGAGGGAAAGGAACTTAAAGAAGGGAAAGGAATTGAAGGGAAGATTGAGAGGGAACTTTAAAAAGTTGAGCTGTTTGGTAGACATGGGAATTTAATTAAGTTGAGGGAAGATAAATTGTTTGGTTTGAAGAATTGGGTGTTGGTTAAGTGGGAACTTTAGGTAAAATTTCCATAATGCCCTTCCACAAAAAAATCCAGAAAACTTTTTGTTTTTTGTTTTGTTTTGCGAATTGGACTGAGAGCCAAACCAAATCGCGTCTTGGTGGAGAAAGAAAATTGCAACCAGACATCGAAGGGATCTACAACTGTGACGAGTACAACGGCTACCGAAGGTGAGAAGGACACTGGACATGGAAAGAAATAGAGGGGGACAACACGAAATGAAACAATCTGGTTGGGCATGAATATTGCAAGAGGAATAGGGATAAGTGAACAATGAATCTAGTTGCTTTGCTTTGACAGAAAAATCAAAAATTGAAATTACTCGCACTAAAACCCTGAAATAAATTACTACGTTGGTAAGAAAAAACAGAGTTACTTAAAAGTAAACTTCAGCATAAAAACCAATGCTACTGATGTTACAGAGCACCATGAAGAAGTTCGAACGTAAGCGTAAAGTTCGAACGTAAGCGTTAAGTTCAAACTTATAAACTTTACGAGTACACACGTTCGAACTTATTATTTGACAAAAGGGCATATCAGCAGAAAAACAAGAAACGCAAAGTTCAAAGAATCATGGAAACATAAAACTTGCCAACCATTCATGAACAACAGAAAACCAATGAGCTCAATACCCGGAAGATATAACAAGAAACACAAAGTTCAAATGCCAATGATCCTACCAATTAGCCGATCCCTAATTCATCAAAGAAGCATTCAGAAATCGATTTTGGCATTATACCATAAATAATCACAAAAAAGAAACAAGCCCCTAAATAGAAGATAAGTTTTCCTTTTTGCCCAAACTAAAAAGTTGAAGTTTTTAATCTGAGAGAAAGAACAAGATGAAGAAGAAGAAAAAGAAGAAGCAATAGTAATTTCAGGAAACAACAGATTAAAGAAAGAAGAAGAAGGAGGAGGAGGAGGTTCCCTTTCTACCGGAGTCAGGTCAGCTCGCATCTGAAACAACACTTCTTGATGGAGCGAGGTTCTCAAACTTCTTTTTGCCTGCTCGTTCTTCCAACTCAAAGATCAGCTCGATTCTGATTTATAATTTGAGAGGGTGTTTTAGTCATAAATTTCACTCTCCCGGGAAGTTTTTCAAGATCCCGCCATGTTGGGAAGGAGCCCGTTTTCCTTCGTTTGTGGAAGCTTCAAAGACGGCGGGAATCTCGGCTCCCGGAACAAGGCGCGCCAAACACTTCGACCGAGGGAACTGGTTTAAGTTCCCAGAACCAGCCCACTTCCATCAACCAAACGGGGCTAAGTAATTTCTTGGGTCTCGCCACGGGTATGGCTCTCAAGTTTTGTTTGATTGAATAAGAATTCATTTCCTCTAATTATTCTCTCCCCTCCCTCTATTCTCGATTTTCCCTTCTTCTTGTTGTCATCCCTCCTCCATTAGTCTCTCTCCCTCCCATTATATCAATGAAGAGAGGAGAGGGAAATGAATTCTTATTCAATCAATCAAGACTAATTACAGAAGAGGATTATCTCCTGTGCAAATTTTCTCGTCATCTCTCCTCATCCAATTCAATCAAGACTAATCATTGAGTTTCCCCTTCTTCTTGTTGTCATCCCTCCTCTATTTTTTGTTGGTTGATTTAAAATCATATTATGTTCTTTATATTTCTTTATGTTTTCTTCAATATTTTACTAATTTGGATGAGTGCAAGGTAAAGTTGTGCTTTTATGTTGTGAAACCGTTGCAACCGTGCATCGCGTGGGGGGAGTCACTGCTTGTTATATGAATGAAGAGAGGAAAGGGAAATGAATTCTTATTCGATCAATCAAGACTAATTACGGAAGAGGATTCTCTCATTAGCGAATTTTCTCCTCATCTTTCCTCATCCAATCCAAGCCATTGATCGACTTAATGAGGTTGTTGGTATGGACAATTTTATCAAATGTATGGTCTAGATTTAAAGCTAATGAGGGATAATAAGAAAATACCTATGAGAGGATCCACCCGACTAATTACAACTAAGAACCCTAGCTATAGGGCTTAGGAAATAATAAAATAATAATAAAATATCAATTTCAAAGCATAGGAAATAATAAAATGAAACTTTCAAAATTCAAATCTACATCCTAAATAAAGATCATAGGATACTAGATATCCTTTGTTATTGAGATACCGCAAATATTATAATAATAAATGTAATAAATCATAGTCTAATAGATAAATAACCTTATTTAATATCCTATAACCCTAACATCCTAACTAAAGCCTAAATATTCCTTATCTCATATCCCACCATTTCTCACCAGCTTGAAAGATTCAGCTCCTGCAAGTATCAGAGCCTTGTTCTCGCTTCCCTCCACACACTCAAACTCCATTGAATTAGCCAAACATACCTTACGAACAGTCCGACAGCCTCTGCCAAACCGTTCATCCTCTTTCAGGGTGTCCCGTCACCACGCAACCACCACCCTTGAGTCCGCACTACAAAACTCAACTAGATCCAAATGACCCACCTTCAAATCTGACCTCTCTCTCCGCAGTGAAACACCCAAACGCGTGACCCTCTCCCACGCACAACACAAAGATTTGCCGCCTCGATCTTCTATCCTTTGCCCTTCGAAAGTCGGATCGAAATGAGACTACCATCGTTGGAAACCTCGCAGGAAACAGGGCCCAACCTCGAAATCTCGCCTCTAATGGCGGCGGACGCGCCCTCACGCTCGACAAGAGGCACTTTGCGTGGATTTCACTCTCCCCTGCGCTTGCACTACCGTGGAGTCCTAACCATCCGAACACCATCTCTTTGGTAATTTTTATTTCTTTTTCTGATTTAATTTTGTATTTAAACAAACCGTAACCAACCCGACAACTAAGCCTTTATGCCACCCGCTCTCATCGGCTCAGAGCCACATCCACGAAAAAATTTCTACATGCTAGTTCACACTAGGCCCAATCTCACCCGCCTTGATTCTTGATCCAATAACCACCCTAGGCAAACGTTGGAGTTCTTCAGATGCACCATGCCCGGAGGTTACTGAACTTCTTGCAGAACGTGAACCCGCTGTTACCTGCAAGTGAAAATCAAACAATTCATTTGGCATAAACACAAACCAAAATCGAACCTCTTCCAAAAAAAATGGAAACACAAACCATACACCTCCAAAAAAATTAAAGCCAATAAAAAAAAACCATTTTTGCGTTATTACCGGTCCACAAACGCGAATTACAACGTTTTATTTAGGGTTCCTTTTTTACTCAATTTACAAATCATATAACGCAATTTACAATTTTTTTTTTGAGGTTTACACTTTTCAACTCTGATAAACAAACACTTTTACAAATCTCATAACGCAAATTACAAATCTCATAAGGCAATTTACAAATCTCATAATGCAATTTACAACTTTTTTTTGGAGGTTCTTTGATAAACAAAACATATTTTTACAAATCTCATAACGCAAATTACAAATCTCATAACAACGCAATTTATAAATCTCATAACGCACTTTACAACTTTTTTTTATAGTAAATTTTTTTCGTCGAGACGAAGAAGAAGGTGACGGAGGAGGAAGAAGAAGAAGAAGAGCACTCGTTTTTCTTCCTTTTTCTTTTTCGTTCTTCTTCTTCTTCCTCTGTCACCGTCTAAATCGTCTTCTTCTTCTCTTGGATCGAAAAATTTAGGGTCTTTTTTCTCTCATTTTTTTTCTTTTTCACCTCTCATCCTTCGGTGCGGCGTCCAAGGTGGTGCGGCTCCCGTGGCATCGACGGGGGAGGGTCAAGAAGGCAAACGTGAGCTTCTTGACCTTCGCTCGACCGTTCACCTCTCTCTCTCTCTCTCGAGGGCATTATCGTCATTTTCCATGAATTTGCATATCCCTTAAAAGTTTGTGTCACTTTGTCACCTCTTAGTCCTTTTACAAATTTGATGGGCTTATGAGGGTTTTGCAAGTTCAAACGGTATTTATTTGTCTTTTTCCCTTACTCTATTTCATAGTACGAAATAAGGATCCATAATATTTACTATGTTTTTATTTTTATTTAATAAAAACATTTTTACGATTAATAATTTATTTTGAGACACATATTATATTTTATATTCAAAATTATTTGTATTATATTTTATTTTATTTTGCATAGTCAAACAACTACCATGACATTACCCGGTAACTTTCTGCAACGCGTGGTTCTTCACTAGCTATAATTATAGGAAGGAAAGGAAAATATGAAAAGAAGTTCTTATTTTCTTTAAAACTTGTCCCGGGGCCAAGTCCATAATTGCCGCCGATTGTGTGTACACTTAAGTCGAAGACTTTGGTATTGACTTGGTGATTGCTAATAACGGCTATAAATTTCCCGCATTCACGATCACTACTACATCACACTTCCATCTCGTAATAATCTCCATCTTCCTCACAACTTTCACCACTCGAAGCTTCAACAATAATACCCAAATGAAGGTCGAATCCAGATCCCCGATCAATCACTTACAATTATTTGAAGTCACGCACAAACACACACATATCGATTTTCGTGTCGCTAACAACTGTTTGTTTTATTTCATGGCGAAAGTGGTGTTGAAGGTGGAGCTACACGACGAAAGAATCAAGAAAAAACTTATGAAAACAACCTCGGCATTTCGGTATTAATTATAAAACCAAACTCTTACAAAGTTCTAAGTGAAAAGCAGCCTTCCCTCTTTATAAGAGCCTAAAATTTGAATTGTTTTTATTCTTTTTATAAGAGCCCGATAAAAAATGTTTCAGCATTTAACGAGGTTTTTTTCATGCGTGCCCCTCATTAATTATTTATATTACATTAATTAAACGGTTAATAATTCTTATATTTATTATATTTACCTTTCTTACTTATCCCTTATAATAAGGGTATACTTGGAAAAAAAAATATTTTAAGAAATACTTATTATTTTTAACTAATTTTAATAATTTTTTTAAACCGAGTGATTCGGTTATCAAACTCTTATAAGTAAGACTAAAAGGGAGTATATATATAAAGAACATCATGTCTTGTTTATGGCTAAGATTGACTTGACTTTACTATCTCTAGTTCTTAACATAAGACCCATTTTAATGAAAAAATTGAACAATAATTAAGGACCCAAGGTATGTAATACTCCCTTGGTCTTTAATATAAGATATATTTACTTAATTTGATTAAATTGAAAAAGTTAGTTAAGCTAATTAATATGACATATTTTGTCTAAAAAACCTAAACTATCTTTCTTAATTCTATCCAACTCTCTCTTATTTGATTATTGTTGAGGGATCATCAATATGCGTAAATTAGGATAATATTGACAAACATGAAAATCATGCTCACCAAAATTAGTTTCTATATTAAGGATAGTTACTGACCATGTTTTTTGTCCACCACCTCTTTATTATGTTGGACCTGTGCAAGAGTGTCCTTATAGTGGCTGTGTCATCTGCTAAATTTTGAGAACATGAAAATAAGGAGGAAGAAGAAGAAGATACAAAGGTATATCGTATATGTGTGGTAAATGGTGTTTATGTAACACAGAAAGATAGTGAATGGTGCTTGGGTTGTTGTTGTTGTTCTCTCTCTCTCTCTCTTTTTTTTTTTTTTTTTTTCATGCATGGTTACTGATGAAAAGGAAGTTCGAAAACAAATCAAGATGAAAAAGAGTGCTTTTGTGGTTTTTCCTGTAGTTGTTTGCTATAAGATTGAAAAAAAAAGGGCAATAAGGAAGCAAGATTCGTCATCTAGTTGAGGATTTGGACATCTATTTAAAATAAAAATGGAGTGATATCTTTTGCCATGTCAGATGTTAGTTATTACTCTCTCCGGTCCTTAGTATAAAACAAATTCGGATAATTGATATAGGTTTTAAATATAAAATATAATTCTCATATTTGTTACTTTTCCTAATTTACCCCTGTGTTCCCTCAACAATAATCAAAGAGATGGAGAAATATGAGACTTAATGAAAATAACTATGGCATTTTTAGAAAATACGTGTTATATTAACTAATTCAACCAACTTTCTTAATCAAATCAAATTAAGTAAATATATCTCATATTAAGAATCGAGAGAGAGGAATATAAAAGTTTAATTGAGAGGATGATACATGTTTACAAACTTAAGCTTGGCCCGCAAGAAAAAGATGTGTGTGTAATTTGGAAACAAAAAAACAGTGAGTTTGTAATTGGCAATTTATTACCTTAAAAAATTATTAGAAAAAAATAAAACGGAAGATATTTTCAATTATTACAATTATTGTTTATACTTTATAAAATTACAATTAGCATTTTTTTATGTTATCATTTATTCATATTTTTCCAAATTATAAATTTAAGATGCTTTATATATTCAAAATTGCAGACACTATTTCAAACGTCATCTTCCCGAGGGAGATAATTTAACTGCAAAATTATGGGCACTAATCCCAGGACTATAGATGTTACGGGACAGAGGCTTTTCGAAGACTCCTAAAAACAAGGGTAAAGGAGCAAAAATACACATGTGTTTTTACCTTTGGGAGCGTCTAGCTCCATATGCTTTTTTTGGGAGCAAAAATGCACATGAATTTTCAAAAGTGGGGCAAAAATACACGGCGTTAAAATGTGCTAACAGACATTACTTCTGGCTGGGCCCCACACCTTTCTCCACTCTGTTTCCTTGCATATCGAAGAACAAGAACAAGTGACCTCCTTGTATAATCCTCGGTTTTGTGGGTGGCATTCTTAGAGATGCGAAAGCTCCCTAGCTTTGTCGTCAATGGAGGCATCAAGCTTCCCATTGGCTACTGTTTCTATCCCACCGATGAAGAGCTTGTCATTCACTACCTCAATAGGAAGGCCTTCTCTCACCCCTTACCCGCCTTCATCATCCCCGATGTCGACATCTTCGCAGATCCACCCCGCCGCCTCCCGGTCCCTCTCTCCCCCAAATCTATTTTTACGGTCTTATTTTTTGGCGAAGTCAAAATGTTTTGAGAATTAACAATGTCTTTCCAAGACCTAATGATTTACTCTTTCTCTTGTTTGGGGATATGCCTAAATTGAATCCTAATGCTCTGTTGAATTTGTCGATCGTAGGTGTCGTTGATTCCAAAGAAAAGAGGTATTTCTTTAGCCATAGAAACGACCGTATGGATAACAAGAGGCTTTCTGGTTCTAGGTACCGGAAAACTATAAGCAATGACAAGCAAATTGTTGCCTCGGAGAGTAACCAAGTGGTTGGGATGAAGAAAATTCTGGTTTATACAAGAGATCATTGTTCTTGTTCTTCGATATGCAAGGAAACAGAGTGGAGAAAGGCGGGAATTGGATCCTCCCATTGTCCTAATTCTCATTATCTCTCCTCATCCAATCTCAACCTTTGATTTCTCTCCTCAACCAATCTAGACTGTTGATTTAAATTAATCTTGACTGTCTCATCCTGAAGTATTTTTTAATATCAGTCAGTATTTTAAAATATTTTTTCAAGATCCTAAAATTTAGGATCTTGAAAAAATATTTCACTATACTGACTGGTACTAAAAAAATACTTCAGGATACTGATTGGTACTAAAAAATACTTCAAGATACTGACTAATACTAAAAAAATACTTCAAGATATTGACTGATACTAAAAAAATACTTCAGTTACTTAAGAAATTATTTTAGGATCTTAAAAAATATTTTAGAATCTTGACCGGTAGTAAAAATATATTTTAAAATATTGATTGGTACCAAAAAATGAGAGATAAGGAGGGATGAGGAGAAACCATGATAAGGACAGAATTTGGACCCGAGAAAGGGGTGAGGCCCAGCCAGAAGTAACGTCTGTTAGCACATTTTAACGGCGTGTGTATTTTGTTGGGATCCGTACAACGCGGCGGATTAAAATTTCTACGAATCCCGTCCCCGAGGATCACTCGGGTGCGTTTAAACCAAGGCTAAGGAATCCGGATATTACCTTTGGAGAACTCGTTCGCGGTTTCTTCTTCGTTGAACAGGTGGGCTACCTCCTCGATCGCGAGAAGACGACTCATAGAATCGGCTTCCTCCACCGTATCCACACGAACAATTCACGAACACGGCTACGGCGCGCGCTAGCGCCTCTTTTGCGTCTCTCTCTATTTTTCACTCTAGGGTTTCTCGCGGCTTTTTAGAATACGCTCGATTTGAAAGTTCCGTAGGTTTTCTAAAACCATTCGCGTATTTAATGCAAAACTAATCGTATTAATTTTTAAATTCAAACTTTAGATCTGGATTAAATATATATTAATTAAATCTATCCGATAGATCTAATATAATAATATTTATTTAATCCAATTAAAAGCCGATCTGAAATTTCGAATTCGAATCTAGATTTAAAAATAATTAATTAAATCTATCGATAGATTTAATCCAACCTATTTATTTAATCCAAATTTAAAAGCCTTGATTTAATTTATCTCAATAAATTAAATCCGAGAAATGACATCTATCTATTTATTTAAATCGAGATACTAATATCTCAATTTAAATTAAATAGACAATAATATCTTTATTCGAAAATTAAATGAGATACAATATCTCTGTTTGTTTTAGATATTTAATTTATCAAATAAATTAAACATAAAACAAATAATATAATAATAATATTTTAATCTCAATTAAATAATATCATTATATTATTTTCGAATTTAAATATATATATATATATATATATTTACCCTGCATTAAATTCGGTATTCATTAATCTCGCATTAATCGAGATTCAATGAACCTGGACACTTTACCCGTGTTGGATTATTCTTGTGTGCGACCTATGTGCCCATGTGAGATTGGCGGTGGGCCAACACCGTGTCGCCCCACAAATCGCAAGCGGCCTCTAGCAAGACATTGCGACTCCCCAATTCACATGGGGATCGATGACACGATACAACCTATCGTACAACCATGTCACGTCCCTTTTGTCACGCGATAATTTGGTCAAGGATGAGGCATGGATAATGTCAACTTCCTTTTCTTGACCATTACTTTCTCGATTCTCGAGTAGTCTAATAAGTGAAATGGAAACTCCTTTCCATCACGGTATGGCCATACATTTCTTAGACTCACTCATCGAGGGGCCCATATTATCTCTCTACAAATGTGAGGGACAAATTCCATCTTGACCATTCACGTCCCTCCGAAAGTGGAGCTATATATCCAAGAGGGGGTGAATTGGGTATTTTAAAAACTTTGGGAATCTGCTCTGTTTTTAGATAACAAAAACGAGATGAACGGAGTAGAAAGAAGAATAGCCGAACACGAGAGAATTTATACTTGGTTCGGTCTTAACAACTTGACCTACATCCAAATCCCCGGACTCTGGGTTTTTCACTATCACAAAGATTACACACTATGTACTCAAAGAGTAGTTCTCTCTCTAGAACTCACTCCCCCTTACAAGTTGTAATCAATGAACTCCCAAATCACCAAGTCCCCTTGACTTGTGATTCTTCTCAATAAATGATTTACGAGATAAAAACTCTCTCTAAGAGTAGATGATAATAAACACTGAAGCTTATAATGTCAAAAGACGAATACAAGTGAAAACTGAAAGGTAGTTAAGAAACTTGAATGCTTGTGCGTTTTCAGTTGTTGTAGTCGTTGAGAAGAATTGAATGCAGCTCTATTTATAGCTAGACAAAGATTAATAGACCGTTGTATTGATAATCGAGGCCGTTGGAGATGATCCACAGAAGTTGTGAGCTACTTAGGTCTTCTTCTCTTTCTGAAACTCTCTTAGTCCAGCTGGTTGGATGGTCAGAGTTGACTCTCTGCAAATTAATCCGTTGGAGAGGATGTTGCTTAATGTAGTAATCATTCTTTAATGCTTTGCAACCGTGTACAGATGGATTAACCGTAAGGGTGCAAGTTTCGGGTTGAGCATTTAATGTTCGACATCACTTTTGCTTTTACTTTAAACCTTCGTAAAACTTACTTGATCTGTTCAAACTCACTAAAAAGATGATTAAATATATCCAGTACCAATAAGGAATAATCATGGAAAGCATTGAGATCAAACATGAAGGTATAGCAAAATCATTAAGTTCAAATTTCAAACTACGTCCGTAAACCCGGAGGTTTGTCCACAAACCTCGAGGTTTGCTCATTTAAGCTTGAACACGTTTTTACATCAAAAACCACAAACTCGGAGGTTTATCATTAAACCTCGAGGTTTATAATGTTCCAATCACGAAGGCTCCTTGGGTTTACCTCAAACCTCGATGTTTATCTAGGAACCTCGAGGTTTCACGTTATGTGTGAAACCCAAAGAAAGATGCTATGAAACCAAATCGGAGGTTTCTCAAGGAACCTCGAGGTTTTAAGATGAGTGCGAGTTCATTTGCTCTCGGGTTGCCACAATACTCGAGGTTTTATGAAATACTCGAGGTTTTGAGCAAATGACAAGGTTGTTTGTTTTGATCCAAAACACAAACCCGGAGGTTTCAATGGAAACCTCGAGGTTTTCAACTCGCTGAAAAACATTAGCTCTGGAAGCTAGAAACCTGGAGGTTTCTGATAATACTCGAGGTTTCACATATGATTTTAAAATCCTTAGTTTGGCGCCAAGGCATAACCTCGAGGTTTGGAAGTAAACCTCGAAGTTTCACAACTTGGTGTGAAACCGGGTTTTCTCGGAAGATCAAAACCTTGAGGTTTCTCAATAAACCTCGAGGTTTCACATATATTTGTGAAACCAAGTTTTCTTAAGTTAGAATGCACAACCTTGACACTTCCTCATAAGACCAAACCTCGAGGTTTTCCCGAAACCTCGAGGTTTGCTCTCACTCAGGGTTTTCCAACATCTGAGAGCAAATCCTCATTCTTCGTTTACAATTGTTGGCAATCATCAAAATATCTTCGAGAACCAACACCCTCCGCATGAAAACCACTGATCCCGATCCCAGCCTTTATCATCACCCGGTCAAAGGTGACTTTTGACAAGGTCAAAGACCAGTGATTCATCATGTAGGAATCCATGATGATCTCAAGTCATAGGGGCGTCGTGACGCGGTTATACATGAGATAAGCTTATGACTAGATCCATGCGGCTTTCTCATAGTGGGTCTGGTCCAAAGACCTTGTACTCTTACAAGTGCCCATGACTTTGATTCGTATCTCCATACCTCATCAAGTCATATCGGTCTTAACTCATCTTCGCTCCCGCGTAGATGACCGACCGAGGACATTTAGGATAATCTATAAGATGTATCCGGGGATGCGATTATCAATACGAACATGCAAACGAAAATGATAACTAAAGAGAATACTTTAAATAACTTAAATATCCAAAGTACAATGAATTGCCCCTAGGGCATAATTTCCAACATATTTTTGCCCCACTTTTGAAAGTTCATGTATATTTTTGCTCCCAAAAAAAGCATATGGTGCTGGATGCTCCCAAAACTAAAGCACATGTGTATTTTTGTCCCTTTACCCCATATATTCCGATACACACAAATAAAGTTAATTAGTTAGTTGAAATGATAAATGACCTTATCTTTATAAAAAAAATATAAAGTTTGAATTCTGAAAAGAAGTTTGAAGTCTAAAAAGTGCGTTTTTACGAAAGGGAAATTTGTATTATAAGCCTGAAAAAATTATAACCCTTGACAAAACAAACAGTTAGGCGATTAAGTATGTAGCAGACAACCAAGCTCGAACATCATTTCTCGTTTATGTCCGATCTTGAACCTTCGAGAGAACCTAATAATGATATCCAAGAGATTTGAGTAATCCCGGGATGAAAGCTAGCTCTAGTTCTAACATATGAGGGCAATCCTTCCATTAATTATGAAAAACAAAGAAAGCTACGCCCACATCCGAAGGAAGCACCAATTTCTTGAAAACCTAAATAATATCTATCAAATATTCAAGATATAGAAATCTCTTTGTATCTCTCCTTGTTGTTTGAACTCCTTTCATGCATACCATACATGAAGTAAGTATACACGGGTTGAAAACAAAAAGGCCTTAATAGCATTGTTTCAATCAAAATCCTGGCAGATCGAATGGTCCAACCTTTTTTTTATATAGATCTAATGGTCCAATTGATTGAACTTGTTAGCTAGCCTAGTTTATTCCAGATAGCCATATTTCAAGGTTGAGCTTGAGCCCTCTTCAAAAGCCTAGCTGATTTTAAAAAATCTTGAAGTATTTTTTTCGGTACTAGTCAATATCTTCAATCGGTATTTTGAAGTATTTTTTTTTTAGTAATAGTCGGTATCCGAAATATTTTTTTCAAGATCCTAAAATAATTTTTCAAGATCATAAAGTATCAACCACTATTTTTTTTAAAACCAGTTAGTATCCTGATGTATCATAATACCCTGAAATATTTATAAAAAAAAAGAGGGAAAAAAAGAGGCACCAGTCAGTACCCTAAAATATTTTTTAGAGTAATGAATGGTACTAAAAAATATACTTCAAGAAATTGAAAGAAAGTACCTCATAATCTTGGTCAAAGTCCAATTGGAACAAAAGTTCCACAAACTAACTTTTCAAATAAATTACTTTTGGTCCATAAGTCTGATTGGAATAACTACTCAATCAAACATACATTTTCCAATAAGTTTGATTTAAACAAAGTGCATAAGTTTGATTGAACTCTCCAAAAATCATATCAAATATACACATTTGATAACATCCATTACTTATAAAAAGTTCAAATAATTATAAATAGGGAAAATTAGAATGAAGGACCTAAAGGAAAAAATATTTATGGAGAAGGACCATTAAAATTGAAATTATTTAAAAAGACCAAATATAAAATTAAAAGTACTAAAATGCTCCTAACAAAATGCTATGTATTCCCTCTTACATTCTCTTCCCTATTCTATTTTTAAACTAATACAAAATTCTAAATTTCATTAAATTAAACAATGGTTTTCTCAATTTCACAACTTGAATATATATCTATGAAAACAAATTATGCATACTTCAATTTTTAAAAATTATATTTTTTAAAATTAACAAAGATTTTAATTAAAAATGGAATTATATGGTTTTAATAAAAGTCGAGGTCTTTTATAATTTATCAAATATATTAAACCAAACAATTTTGTATAACTTATTTTTGTTTTAGAATAAATTTATGTGGTTAAAAAATTCATGTAGTGTTAATAAAATTTAAAAAATCTAAGTAACTTATTATATCCTAAAAAATAAGAAATAAGTTTATTTTTTATTTTTATAAAAAGAACTTAGTTGACATCTGTAACATCCTCCATTTTAAAGCACAATTTATTATTTATTAACTTGATTAAACCATTTATTAAAATGTTTCATGACACAGTTAAGCTATAGATTTTACTCGACCCATATCTTGAAACTAAATATTTGTTTCGAATTTGGTAGAATATTCAAAATATACTAGAATATGTCAAGTGAGCCCTAGTAACGTGGCAATATACAATAATTCAACATGTACCAAAAAGGTGGAAGCACTGCCGGTAGCAAAAATAACTTAAGCTTTTGAAGCCCTCCTTGATTGACCCACACGAGAACTATCACCTCAAAAATATTTGTAACCATTAATCCAGCTCATTGTAAATGCTAGTACGTGATCGTGAGGTGCCAAGTGAAACATTTTAAATAACGAATACTACATATCAATTTAAAAAAATTATCAGATCGCAATTTCTATATCACAATTTCTAAATCAAATCTCATATCACGAATCACATATATAACATGCCAAGCAATAGGTCGATACCCTGATAATCCTTATCACCCCCCACCCTTATAACCGCTGACAGAACCCATGGGCTGTAATATAATAGGTTTAGTCTGTGTGACAAGACTGCACCAAGCTCTCCGATAATGAGGTTTAACCTGGCCAAAGACTACATAACTCATATCGGACCATGGGTTCCCTTTCCTTCGAACATGGAAAGGTGTCACTGTCCCAAGGGCTGACCCTAATCTCGGCCAAAGGATTAGGATGATACCGAGGGCAATATCCGGCCATCCACTGTACGCTCAGTGGCGGCAATACCACATGGTATTTAATACACAATAACTCCATCATCACTCCACAACCATCACTGCTCCATATCATCATAGTCTTGGCATGAATATATGAAATTCCAAACAAGATTTATGACATAATACACATTAAGATAACAATATTATTTCAGCTCAAGAAACTATAAAAAGTACATTTTCTATAACATAAATATCACTAATCATTTCAAAATAAATCCCACAGGGCAACTTCGAAAAAAAAAAAAAACATAGTTCTCATGTATTAAAAATTACTCACAAACATCATACAAGCAAGTACAATGAGTGAAAAGTGGTTACCTCAAGTTCTTGACACGACACTAAGCGTAAAAGAAATCAGTCCCCTTTAAAAATAAATATAATTATATGTTGATAGAATTAACAAAAATAATCACTAATACCATAATTAATTAAACTATTATCTCACTTTAGTTTTCCTAAAAAAATTGACAATTCATCTATTTCCTCAATTTTCAACCTAATACCAACTTTTATAAGTATAACCCAATTTATTAAACAATCTCTAAACCTCCACATACTCAAAAATCATATCAATCTCTAATTTAAAATCTCAAATCCCAATTCATAATTTCATGAAATTCAAGATTTAGCAAAACTAACCGATTAAACCTTAGATAATACCTCTAGTATTCCAACTAAATGCTTAAATTTTCATTTAATCGTTAAAATATCCTATATGACATAAATCCTAATTTCTTTTAGATAGAAAATAACTTTAAATACCCATAGCAACAACTAACAAATCCAAACTAGTTAAAGTTATTTATTAATCATGCTCTTCATATATATAGTCTTATATTATCAAAACTCAAAACTTTACTAATATTCTAATCCCAAAATTTTCAATAATCAATGCTATTTTACTCTCACTAGAAAGAGAAAAATATATAGAATAGCCTTCATGAAGAAAGTTTACTGAACAGAAATTAAATTAACTACCTAAATAATCTTATAAAATAAATAACGTACCTTAAAACTTAATTAGCTTCCTTCTCTTCCCTTCCTTCCTCGCCTCACTCTCACTCTCCAGATCTCTCCATCTCATTCTCCACGCACACACACGCTTCCTATTCCATCCAATACACAACACATATGGATATATATAGATCAAGAGGGAATGACGGTGGATTATGAAATAATCCACGCCTTACACCTACCCCTTAATTGTACATTAATATGCTGCCACCATTTTATTGTTTTTATTTTCTTCTAAATACTAATTTATTCATTAGGTTTATTTTTATTGTTACTTTTATTTCTCTTTTTTTTTCATTCTGCGTTTTTTCCTCTTTTTTTTCTTTTTACCAACAATATAATATTTTATTTTATTCATTATTTTTACATCCTTATTTTACTATTTTTTTATCATAAATGACATTTTATATAAAACCTTTTATTTTGATAATTACATAATAATTTCATGTATCATGATTAATTAATTTTTATTTATTTATAATTAAATCCTAATATACAAATTAGGATGTTACAACATCGACGTTGATAATATAAATTAGGCAACTTGATGATATAAATTAGTGAAAAATAAAAATTAAGAAAAATATGAGTTTGACAATTGTTAATTAAATATATTGAGAAAAAAAGATATGATCATATCATGATAGAGAGTCTTAGTTTTAATTTTAGTTACCTTTTTTTTTGGATAATATTGTGTTGTCTAACAACCATGATATTTTCCAGACTAAAAGTATACTTGTCAAGAATTAATTTGATAGGCCATATAGGTCAAGTGGATCTATGTATTATGAGTTGTGCATTTTTTAAGTTGGTCAAGAAAAACTGGCATGCTTCTAGGGTAATGTCCAAATGAATTGTAATTTTGGAATATTGTGCTTCCAATTGGCTAAGGAAAATATTTTTCCCTAAACGGAAACTTAATAACAGTCATGTAGCCTTTGAAACAATCTCAATTAGACTTTTTTAGATTAAGTAATGATTTTTCAAATTTAAGTAAAAAATCTAGCATGTAGGTTGCTATGTGAAAATGTGATAATAGCTTGAATGGCAAATAGGTGTGGTTGGAAAGGGTAGACATAAGTGTTATCTTTTAGGTTGAATGGTAATGAGAGTTAAATCAAGGGTAGAGATATGGTCAAACACTTGGACAAATTGTAATAAGATGGATGACCAAGGGTAAAGATAACAAACTCTAGTATCTTAAGATAATGAATAATTTGGATAAGTCACTACTACAAAACAGGGATACGAAGTCCTATTTTTTGTACTTTTGACGTCCTATTCCAGGGGGACGTATATCTGGGGGGCGCCATAGAGAAAACTTAAGGAGTCCTATTTTAAAATTAGACTCCTTAAGTCATGACTTACTAGTAATAACTTGTTGTCCATGAATATGTAATTATAGGATTTATGAGCAAAAAACAAAAAATTATAGGATTCAAAATCTGCCTCGAATGACCAAAGGAATGGGAACCAGTTCAAGAATTGGGAAGACCACTAGGTACTAACATTTTTCTCAGATACTATATATGCCTCTCAACGCAGGTATGAACCGCTGTGTTATCTGTGTTGTGAATACGAGATAAGCAGTAGGGCCTAGTGGTCTAGTGGTTCCTTGGGTTGTGAACCCTATTAATCATTCAGTTGAGAAAGGCAGAGGTCTAGTGAAATTCTCAGTGATGTGAGAATAGATTGTTGGGTCCTATGGTTATAGTTGATGCTGCACATTGTGTTTATCTATAAATGTTGAATGTGTTGTATGTACGTTTGATGGTTGGCTACCATATTCAGTATATGCATTCTATAGGAGAGGAGAGGTGACATCATGTAGTAGAAACATGGTGATTTTCTTCTAACGAGTTAATCGGGATACTATAAGTTACTAACAACACATAGGTGATGTCGTAATTTGAGAATTTGGAATTGGCGGTGGGGAGGGCAAGGAAAACATTATTCACCGTGAATTACGGATAACGTATGCGACCCCCACTAACTCATTACATGCGTCAACCTCTTATAGCCACATCCCAAATTTGTTAAATTTTACTTAGTACTCCCTCCCTCTTATGTAGGGTATAGTTGATTTTTTTTTTTGGGAAAATTACACACAGGTCCCAAGGAAGACAAAAAAAATACAATAAGGTCCCATGGAATGACCAAATTACTCAGAAGTCCCTAGGGACTTCTGAGTAATTATTTGTCAATTGTAAATTACCATTTTGGACATATTCTTGGTGTTTATTTGTTTTTTATTGTGAATTAATGAATGTGTTTATTTGTTAAATAATTTTTATTGTTTAAATATTAATGTTGATAACATTTATTTCATATATTAGAATTTTAATGTTTGTAATTTACTAATTATATTTCTTTGAAAAAATCGAAGGAAAAATAGTTAAAATTTGGAATAGTAATTTTCAGGCCTTGGCCCTAGCCCTGGTACTATCGGGCCGGGCTTTAAAAAACATATGTTTTCTTTACTCCAGCCCTGTAGGGTCGGCCCTGTTAGACCTGACCCTGTCGGGCCGGGCCGGCCCTGATTCCCACCTCTACCCAGTAGCCCCTATCATTCCAATTATTCACATAGTAATGCCCATGAAAATTCTATATGATGAAAATTCCAAGCCGTTCAGTTTCTGCGTGGGGCCCATTATAATAGTGGTGTGGTGTATGCACTCCACAGCTCTTCTGTTTGTTTGTTTTTTGTTTATATTAATGGCGCCTGAAGGGTATCCACGTTAAAAGAGGGTTGGGTTTCTCTTCCCATCTTTTGCTCATTATCCCTCATCATCTTTAAATCATATCCATTCAATCAATATAATACTATTTTAACCTCTCTATCCTCTTCCCAATCAATGGCCCAGATGGGGCCAATAAGGGAAAAGGATAAACAAAATTATGAGAAAATCCTCTCCCGTTAAAAGACCACATGAGGAAGAATATGAACCATAGGTAATCAAAAGGCGTTGGAGATTCTCTTTCGAAACTTATGAGAAGGAGCATGGAGAAGATAGTTGTGGGTCGGGTCTCGAGGGATCCGGCTTATGCAGCCTTCCCATCAAAACAACATTGTTTTTGCATAAAGGAGGGCAGTTATACCCTCTTTAAGAAAAACAAAAAGAAAAAAAAAATCAAAAATACTAAAAAAATACTTGAGGATACTAAACAATACTGAAAAAATACTTCAAGATCTTGAAAAATTATCTTAGGATCCTGAACCGCTGTGTTATCTGTGTTGTGAACACGAGATAAGTAGTAGGGCCTAGTGGTCTAGTGGTTCCTTGGGTTGTGAACCCTATTAATCATTTAGTTGAGAAAGGCAGAGGTCCAGTGAAATACTCAGTGATGTGAGAATAGATTGTTGGGTCCTATGGTTAAAGTTGATGCTATACATTGTGTTTATCTATGACTTTTTTTAAAGAAAAATTTAATAAATTAAATAAGTTACTTAATCATATCATATGTTGTGTATCCTTATATTATATCAGTTTATTAGTCAAACTAACTAGTTTAAAAAATACTCTAAAATAATTTAATTAAATTCCTTAATGTTTAAAAATATCTTATATTTAGAACAAAGTCCAAAAATAAGATGTACAAAGAGGCTTAATGGGTGGTGCGACTGCGTCTTGCGGCCCGTAGACCACAAAAATGGGCCTTGACTTGTCTTGATCTAGGCTCCTTCGTCTCTCCTTCTTTCCCCTTTTTTTCCACTATAAATCCCTTCACCATCAACCATATGCTCGACTCATCGCTTCAATTAGGGTAGAGCAATGGGCGGGTTGGGTAGCCCATGCCTAAACCCATAGCCCGCCCATTTAAATTTGACTGGGTATGGGTTAGCCCATACCCGTACGTCAATCCATTCTAACCCATGTTAAATGGGTTAACATATAAATGGGCGGGGCCGATGACGGGTTTTGGGTAACCCATTTACATTTAACAAGTTTATTTTTTTTAGGAGAAAAATATATATAAGTATTAAGTATTCGCCTAAATTTATCATTCTAAGTTCTAAAATATTAATCTTCAAAATTCAATAATCATAATTCATACAAAAGAATCTAAATTTAGACAAGTGTTATCATAACATAATTTTGATGCTCAAACTCCAAGTGAGAGAATGGTTTAATGGGGAATGGGTATTTCATAGTAATGTGACGTATTATTGTCCAATTGTCCATATAGTTAATAAAATATATATATATATATAACTAAATGGGCGGGTTTGGGCGGCCCGAAGGTACGCCCATAGCCCGCCCATTTAAGTCTAAATAAATGCGGGTTTTAACCCAACCCGTTATGGGTTTTTTTTTGGGCGAGCTCAAATGGCCCAATTGCACGTTGTGGGCGGCTCCACCGAGTTGTGGGTTCCACGCTCAGCCCTAGCTTCAATCCTCCGCCTCTCTCTCTCTCTCTGTGATCTCTCTGTCTCTCTAAATCCGCCATTAATATTTCATCAGCTAAACATCATGAAGGTGAGAATTTCTCTCCAAGTTCTCTTAATTACTAATCTCCTTCATATATGCGCAGATTTTTCTGATTCAATTTCCTCTCTTTCTCTTTCTCTTTCTCTGTTTCCACAGAAAGTTATTCTCAAGATTGAACTAGTCGACGACTCAATCAAGAGGAAAGTCATGAAAGGTGTATCTAGGCTTCCAGGTAATTAACCAAATCTGTTCTATTTTTTCACCACAATCTTCTTCCTCGTTTGAAATCAACCCTAGATCAGAAAATCCAGAAAGATTAATGGTTCTTTTTAATTTTATGCAGGGGTTGAGTCTGTGTCTGTGGATATGAAAGGCAAGAAATTAACCCTAACAGGCGACGTCGACCCTGAGAGCATAGTGGGTAAGCTGAGGAAATTGTGTCACACGGAGATAGTTTCTGTGGAAGAAATGAAAAAGGAGAAGAAGGAAGAAGAGAAAGAAGACAAGAAGAAAGAAGAGAAGAAGGAAGACGAAAATGAACCAATGGCTGATCTTCTTAAAGCCTATCAGAACTATTATGGGAATCAGATGAGAACACATCCTACTTATTACGCCAAAAGTATGGAAGAAGATCCTAAAACTTGTGTTATCTGCTAAATTTATATGCATATTTGAACCAGTTTGATGCACAGTAAGATCCTTGTTCAGTGAGTAATTTTCTTTTTTCTTGAGATTGAAAAGCATAGCTGGATTTAGAAACAGAGGAATCTGCTGTAAGATGTATAGTATTTACTCTTTCGATGCCTATGTATTTACTTAGGAACGCGCGATTTAAATCGTAGGAACGGCCGATCCGGCGATCTCTTGAAACCAAACGATCCGCTTACTAAGAAATATTGGTATCAATGATACAATGTAGAAATCAGAAATGTATACATCAAACTTGCGCCTCAAGCGGAGCGGAGGAGTTGAATAATACAAATCAAAATCAAAGTAAGGACCCATTTTCTATCCTAAAATCTCCACCAAATTTCTGATCTCTTTTCCCCTTTTTCGGTTTTCGCGCCACGACTCCCACCTCCCTCCTTCTTCTTCTTGGTCGTCGTCGTCTTTTAAATTTAACTAAAACAATCTCATACACATGTTATGGTCATACCCAAATTGCTCGAAAACTCTCAATTTCAATTCAGTCTCATTCAATTACAAATCACGCTTTGTGAACGTTGAGTCTCCAGTAAGGTACGTCCAGAGAAACTATTTAACACAAAACATATCTTGACTCAATAACAAGAATAAAAGAAACCATATGAATTTGAACATTGCATTTAAATTTATGCTCGTTGAATGTTTCCGCATTCATGAGAAGTTGTTGATTCTGTTTTCAGATTTATCCCCTTACGAAAACTGAACCACTATAAGTAAAATGATTTTTTGTTTTTAATGCGTATAACGGGAGAAATTCAAATGAAAGGTTTTCATTCTTTAGATTTTGTTTTTGTTATACGTGAAACTATATTTAAGGAAAATAAAAATGTCAGGGAGATGCCATTTAATTAATTCAGTATAGTTGTATTTTTTTCCTACTGAAAAGTGACTAGAATGGTTTGCATCAAATGTTCTGGCATTTAAGGGCTACTATGGGGCTTTCTCTTTCTTTCTTTTGAACACACTATTTTGGGGAGAATCGCATGACAATCCCAAAAAGATCTCTTCATGTTGTTAATCTTGTGCCTCTGGGAGTTTCTTTATAATTTTGTAATTTTCCCTTTAGGATTTGCTTGCATTTTGTTAGGCTAGTAGTGCTGAAAACTTGACAAATTGAAGCATGTTCTTTCTTATTCTAGATTTTTGGCATTTCTCGACGGAAGTCTATCCATCGCATATAGGCTTAAAGACATCGTGGCATAACCATCGAATGGAATGATACATATAGACAAGGAAATCTCTTAGAAATTCCCTCATTAGCATCTGTGATTTGTATATCAGGAAGCGTGAGATTGTATGGTTTACAAAGATGGGCCGTCCTTTAGAGTTGGAAGCTGACTTAGCAAATTGGGTTGATGAGAAGAATATACATGTCTCTTCATTTTCAGGACAAACGGTTCATCAGCTTGAGACTAACTACAATGATAGTGCTTTTGAAAAGGAAGCATTGCCAATTGAAAAAACGACTTTGTCCAGAGGAAATGAGGATGTGGAAGTTAATATAACTGGGTGTACAAAGTCTAGTGAGCCTTTGATAAGGGAAGATACTTGTGATGATGATGATGCCACTGAGTGTTCAAGTTCTTTTGGAGATACAGGATCTGGCACAGACAATGCTTCAGCATTCAGTGACATCATATATGTATGCCAAAGATCCATTCTCACCCATGTTTTATGGAGACGGTCTAATAAGGTATGTTTCAGTTTTAATTTTTTTGCGCATACTCCACTGCTCCTAAATTTAATGTGGTAGACAAGGGAGAATATATACTTAGAACCCTTATATTTAAGAATAGAGAGGGTGTATTCCTTTTCTTGTCTGCAGTAACTAGAAAGCAAAATTGGAAGAAAATAGAGAGGAACCTCATGTCTCATCCTTTTATTGTACTAGTTCCTTGTCATATACGTGCACTCAGGGGTTCATCATCTCATACTGTTGATTAAACCCATTAAGCAAGAAAAGTGGTATTGTCTATCTACTTAGTCTTTTCATACCGTTTGTTTAATTGGGGTTGTCTTAACAATGGAACCGTTCAATGAAAGATATCTGGGGTTTGAGAACAATGTGGTACCCAGATTGATGTAAACTTTCTTATTTGAGTTTATCGTATTTTATGCGCTTGCTTAGCTTGACATGCTAGCTTTGCTTGTTCTTCTATGGATCTGTTCCTCAGATTGTTTTAACTCTTATTACTTCCATCAAATTTATCGGGCATATTACTTGGCCAAATCATGGATTCAATGCTTCATGCTAGCTCTTGCAATACAAAAATTTATTTTCGTTATCAGTTACCTTCAGTTCCCCCATTTTGGGTGAACCGTACACTTTATTCTCGTCTGTGTCTTTGATCCCTGAATGGCAGCTACATCCAAATTCTTCTTCTTGTTAGTAGTGGCTTGATTTAAGTAGGATTCAAATTTTGATACTTTATTTGAACTATGAATAACTATAATAAATGGAATATATTTGCTGACTTCTTAGTCACACCATCTCCTGTATTTGAAACTCAGTTTACCTAATCTATGACTGATACCTTGATGTGAGAAGGTTCATAAAATAATTTTGCCTTTTTTGGTTGTGTCAGAATTCAGGTATATATAACTGTCCCTCTTTAGTTTCTACAAAGTATGGACTTAATTTCCCCATTGCTTCTTAATCTCTTCCTCTTCCATAATAAATAGTGACAGCGTTGGTAAATGCTTATGCTTGCTTTTTATGTTCTAAAAAGGTCTCAGGTTTTGTAATACTCGATTTTTAATTTACCGAAAATAAATCTTGTATTTCATGAATATGTCAAACAGAGGGCTATGAATGACTGAATTCAAACAGATTTTCATCATTTTGCAGCTTACTATTTCCTTCGTCCTCTGATATATGCCTTTCTTTTTTATTCTAAAAGGAGCTTTATGTGGAACAAAGTAATTGGGAGCATCCCCAAGGAAATTGGCAATAAAAATTATGTTTTGAATCTGTCTTATTTATTCTTCGGCTTATTTTTGAAATCGTTGAGAAAACGAATTGATGCTAATGGGTTGGAATTTCTCTTCATTTTGACCAGCTCAAGCAATGGTTCAAGTGTATTGCATTATCAATCTTGAACAATAGTAGATGCATTGTAAAATTTAGACTTTGTGCTTCACACTTCACAGAAGGTGGTAGGTACATACTTTCTAATTAATCTATGGTTTTTTCCTCTTCATAAATGTCATCCACAAATTGTGTTCATTGAGCTAGCTGCTTAATGTGATTTGTGATTTTGGCTAAATTATTGTGGTTCCATGAAAAGATCTCGCTTATCTTTGTTTGCATTCTGGCATGTTATCTATATTGTGGTTCTATGAAAAATTCTGGCATTCTGCATTATCTTAGTATTCCCCTATCTCAATTTTCCTTGTTTTGGTTATATAATATAACTTTTTGGACAACAACTGTTTCAGATTCTCTTCATCATCTCCAAACCAGATGTATAGGAGAGCCCAACTTCTGATACATACATTATATTTGGGGAAGTTAAGATTAAAGACTTAGAGCTCACAATTACAAACTCGAAAAAGCGATTCAAAGCTCCTAACTTGAGTAATGTAAGATTGAAGGCTTTTGATACGGTGATGATGATGACCCGATCATTGTTTTTAGACTTTTTTTTAGTTCATTTTGGTCACAACATTATAATTTGTAATATTTTGTTTTTGTTATGTAAACTCTTATGATTGTTACAATTTTTTTTTTTTATGATATATAAGTTTTTTTATTTTCTAATTTTTTATATTTTTTTATGTAATTATTTTATTTTTTCTGATTTTTTATATTTTTTTAAAAATTAATTGGCATTTGCCCTCCATTTTGCTATGGAAACTTGTTCTCCCGCAAAATGGTGGATCTTGTGAGGAAAACACTTTTCCGTCGCAAATTTCGATTTACGAGGGAAAATTCTTGCTTTTGCGAGGGAAAAGATCATTTTTGCGACGGAAAATTAGTTTGCGAAGGCCATTTTTGTAACGAAACTTATTCCGCCGCAAATCGGTTTTGCGACGGAAAATAGTTTTTTTTAGAGAATTTTTCTCGCGCAAAAAAACAGTTTTTTTTTTTTTTTTTTGTAGTGATTTAGATTAATTTATTTAACTAGTTACCTCTCGCATATGCATCACCAAGATTGAAATTTTGATTGGAATCTAGTCTTAATAGATGAGTCATCCCATTCCAAATTATCCCACCAGTATCGTTCTCCTTGAATACGCTTCAACTTGAACATGGCATGGCTGGAATCAAGTGGTAACTTCTTTAGATTTGGACAACCATATACTTTAATGAATTTGAGCGAAGGAAAAGACAAGGGTATTTTGTGGATACTCTTGAGCTCAGGCAAGAGAGATAAATATAACACTACAAGAGAAGAGAAAGTAGAAGAATCAACAATCCCCACTCCTGTGGCTTCTTCCTTTATTACGTCTTCCATTGAAGAGCAATGAAAGATTTGAAGGTATTGAAGGAGTGGAGCATACTGGAGCCATGTCACATGAGTTATTGAATGACATCTACTAATACTCACACCTTATAGCATGGTAAAACAATATGGGTCAAGAACCAATGAATCTACTATCTGACAATTTGAAAGCTGAAACCATTGCATTTGCCTCATTTTGGATATGAAAGGCAAAAATGAATTTATCTTAAAGTCCAGCTCATCAAGATGAATAAAATATATGCAATTTTGCAATTTTGTTGGCTCAAATAATATGTTGAAGCCACCTATTGTTGATATTATTATCCTTAGTTCCTCAATTTTTGGTAGGCACTCCACCTCCTTTAGAAGTTCTCTCTCTTTGCTATTCAGGTCATTATTTGTCTGTGAATAAAAGCTAAATACTCTTAACTGTTGAAGACATGATATCACTCCCAAAGGAATGCTTGCATTACCACCAGATATTTTCAACTCAAAAAACTTTAAATTTCTCAACTTCTTTAACTGCATGGGAAATTTATGTGCCTCTATTTCTTCATGCAAAGAAAGATATTCCAAAAGAGCTAAGTCACCAATTTCTACTGGAAGATTTAAAATCCCACTCACACGAAATTCCAAGCACTTCAATCTTCTCATATATCTGATATTTTGCAACCCTTTTATGATCTCACATTCCCTAACCAATAATGTTTTGAGACTCGGGCAAGTTGCGGATGGTACATGCCACTGATCACCTCCCATGATTGAAATCCTCTCAACAATATTCCACTTAACATCATCATGGGAGACGACTTTAGCATCTCCTTGTACAAGAACTTTTTTAATTCTTTTATCTTTATCACAACCCAACCACAATGCCATATCTTGAAGCATATCATGTATCACAACTACACCATCTTCAACACTGATCTCCAACAAGCACGAGAGCTTTAATTTTGCAAGTATAGACTCACAATCATCGCGCATGTCTTGAATGCTTTTTGTCGTATATCTATAAAGAAATCCTTCCCCTATCCATTTATCAATGAGATCAAAACTGAAATTCTATAATCTTCTCAAATAAGGCACAATACGAGGAAACAGTTCTTTCGTACTTCATCCGGTAATGGGTCATAGCTAAACTTCAGAATAGAGAACACATTTGTCTCCAAATCTGAAGCAATCCAAGAAGACTCCAATAAATTCCTTTTTGAGCTTTTCCATGCTTCCATGCTCTTCACACCTGCCATAGCACTTCCTACAACAATCAATGCAAGGGGTAGCCGTTTACATTCCTTGCCATCTCCTCTCGCTAGTTTAGGAATGCTTGGGTGTGAATTTAGAGTTTCTTCACCAACTTTCAAGAGAAATAACTCGAGCGCTTGTTTCTCTTGGCAAAATTTCTACCTTGAATTTCTTTTGAGCATGCAATTTTTCACATATGTTCTCAAGACGTGTGGTAAATAACATTTTGGACTGGAAATTGGTGTCCTTTGGATACGGCACTTGTACAAATTTCAACTCGATTTCCTCCCATATGTCATCCAATAATAAGACAAATTTCTTTTGTTTGAGGACTCCATAAATCTTTGTTTGCTTTTTCAAAATGATTACTTGCATTGACTCCAATCATCATTCCCAATCTTTATAAATTTTCTAATATCTGTCCATAATGCTATCTAAATTAGGCTCTTTGGATATGACTACCCACATCACAACATCAAAATTCAACCTTCCCTTTCCAAGTTCATTATTAATTTTCTTGAGAAGGGTAGTTTTTCTCACCCCGCCCATGCCGTATAAACCAATAACACCAACATTTTCTCGCTTCAATACTACTCCACACCTCATCAAACATTAAATCCAATCCCACCGTCTCATCATCGGAGGCATCTCAATTGCTTTGGCTGGTACTTTATGAGCAACTAATAAATCTTTACTGAAGATTGTCCCCTCAGTTGTTAAGTTCATCCACACTCTCGAGCATCTTAGAACACCACCCCTTAGGGTCCCTCATGATTGCGTCCCTGGTATAGAGCTTTTTAAAGAAATCATGGGCCATCAATTTCAAAGTGTCGTGATCTTCAATCCATTCCCCTTCATGGTTTTTTATAGCTCCAATTCTCTGTTTCTTCCTTTTAACCATGGTTGAGGCGTGAAAAAACTTTGTATCTGTCACCTCCCTGAAGCCATTTACTTTTGGATTTTTGGAACCAGACAATTTCTTCCTGAGTTGCCACTTTATGGTATTCTTCCCATAGCTTTCTTTCTAGGCAAAATAAACCAGTTTGGAGATTCATTTTCATGCTTCTGTCAATGCCCTCTAAGCGCCTCATCAACTAATTTTTCTTCCTGGTAAAATTTCCCATACGGCTCTCATTACACTCCAAAGTTGATTCTTTAAAGTTGTGAAGACTATCGAGCTAGTTATTCTCCTGGCAGGCTTCAACGGTGATATCTTTGAAGTCATTCTCAAGGGACCAAGCAATTTGATAAGAGAATAAATTGCAAAACGTTTGCGTCGAGAGAGGGGTTAGAATTCATAACCACAATCCTATGATCAGATTTAAATTTTAGCTCATGTCAGACGGTGGAGTTGGGAGAACAGTTAAGCTAGTTGAAGTTGGTGAAAACCCAATCCAATCTTTCCTTTAGGCTCTGTCTTTCCCAAGTAAATTTCTGCCCTTGAAACCTTGCTTCAATAAGCCCTGTATCATCAATACAATCCCTGAACTGTTGCATTGAGGTCCATGATGGGACAGCCCCTCCCAATTTGTCCCTTGGGGAAAGACATGCATTAAAATCACCAAGGACTAACCAAGGAAGGGTAGAGCGATTGGGTAAAAGACGGAGGGAGTCCCATAAATGTGCCTGCCAATAGAGTTAGTTTCACCATAAACCACAGTGATAAGGCTTGAAAAATTATTTACTTGATTGTAGACTTGACAGTGGAGCATTTGGGTGGTGGAGGATAAATAGGTAATATCAAAATTTTCCTTGTCCCACAAGAGCTAGATACCCCCGAAAAACCCACTAGATTCCACACAAATCCAATGACTAAAGCCAAGCTTACGACAAACATTATCGGCTCTAAGTATCGCTAATCCGAGGCTCCGGAAGACGAGAGAATATCAATGTTATATTTTTTGACAATATCTTTAACAACTATTGGGAAGGTCCTGTTACCGGCCCCCTACAATTCCATGAGGCTATAATCATTAATATATATATATATATATATATATTTAAAATGTAGGGGAGCGATACTTGTTGGGATCCGTACACACAGTGGAATTATAAAACTTTTACGAATCCCAAAGAGGATCGTTCAACCGCGTTTAAATCAAGGTAGAAAAGAACCGAATCATATCTATACGAACTGGTGTGCGTCTCATTCTATTTGATCACGTGGGCTACCTTCTCGATCAACAGAAGTTGACTCTACGAATCACCTCCCTCTACTGGTATCCACACGAATAGCACTCGAACACAGACGACAGCGTTCTAGTGCCTTCAACCTTGCGTCTCTCCTTTTCTCTCTAGGGTTTCTTGCAGCTTCTCTAATTCATCCGTACTCTCAATACGACTAGATCAACATCTATTTTTCTAAAACCCTAATGAGCCGTATTAAAATATTCCAAAATTAATCTAATTAATCTTGAATTTTGAATCGAATTAAAATAATATATTAATTAAATCATCCATCGATCTAATCAAATATATTTATTTAATCCGAATTATGAGCCTTGATTTAATTTATTTTTATAAATTAAATCCGAGATATGATATCTTTCTATTTAATTAAATCGAGATACTATATCTCAATTCAATTAAATCGAGATACTATATCTTTATTTGAAAATTAAATCCGAGATACAATATCTTAATTTGTTATAGTTATTTAATTTATCAAATAAATTAAATACTATATCTAATAATATTATTATTTATAAATAATATCATTATTATTTTTGAATTTATACTATATTATAATATAATATGATATGATATGATATATATATATATATATATATATATATCAACCCTAGATTAAAGTATTCATTAAATCTTAGGCATATCTAAGATTCAATGAATCTAGACACTATTGCTCGTATTGGGCTATTCTTGTAAGCGACTCTGCAGGCCCACATAAGATTGGTAGCGGGCCAATACTGTACCAGCCCAAAGTCATAAGCGGCCTCTAGCAAGACATTGCGACTACCCAATTCATATGGGGATCGATGATACTATACAACCTATCGTACAACCATGTCACGTCCCTTTTGTCACGCGATATTTGGCCAAGGATGAGGCATGGATCATGTCAACTTCCTGTTCTTGACCATTACTTTCTCGATTCTCGAGTAGTCTAATTGAAATGGAAACTCATTTCCATCGTAGTATGACCATATGTTTCTCATACTCACTCATCGAGGAGCCCAGTATTATCTCTCTACAAATGTGAGGGACACATTCCATCTTGACCATTCACATTCCTCTACCTGAAAACCACTGATCCCAATCATAGCCTTAATTATCACTCGGTCAAAGGTGACTTTTGACTAGGTCAAAGATCAGCCACTTCCCTAGTAGAGTAAGAATTAAGGCATCCTTCCAAGGACGACAAAGACCCATCAACCTTTCATCTGACATGCTTAACTTTGGTATGGAATCAAGGAGAATTTTCTGCTCCTCAATAAGAGGTGGAGAAATGTCCTTCTCCTCACAAAGCCATTCTTTCATTTGATCCTCCAATTCCTGAGAAAACACCTCCTCCTGTTTCTCCAAAAGTTTGCTTCTATAGGAAATTTGGTTCCTTTGATAAGCAGGATGTGGAGGCAGCAAATTGCAATTTTCCTTAGCCTTCTCACTTTGCAACATCATTACCGATACCCTTCTTTCGTCTGTCCCCCTGCCTTTCCATTGTCACAACTACACCAAAATCTCAGAGGACAGCAACAAGAGCGAGCAAGACTAAGAGGGCACGAATCGAGCATGACTTCTATGAATTGGCAGCAAAACGCCCAGAACAAGGATTCCCAACACAGAAACAGACAGAGATCCAAGACTAAAATCACAACTCAAATAAATAGCACTCATCCATTTCCAGAACCCATGACGAAGCTAAATCTGAGAATTTCTTTCTAAAAAATTAAGTCACCGAACCACTAAAGAAGCTCAAAAACCGAACCGAACCTCGACAAGCTATGATGGAGTCGATCGACAAAAATGAAGCAGAAAACAGGGGGAACCAGAACCTCGACGAGCTATGGCAGAGTCGATCTTTGGCACTGTAGACTGACTTGGACCCAGAAGGAACTCGCGCTCGAATCCGAGCTCTCCTTCTCACAGGCAAACGGTGGAGGAAAGGCGAGGCGCAGAGATGACAGAGGAGAGGCGAGGTGGAGGTGGAGGGTGGGGGAAGGCCTTCTCACAGCGAAGACTGCCGAAAGTGGGCAATAGTCCGAAGCCGCGACGGTAACGATCGAAGCAAGCACGGTTACCAAGAGAGTTTCTCTCTCTTCGCAGAGCAAATTCGGCCCCACTTTTTGATAATGACTCTAAAACCTATATGAAAATGGAACTAGTCTAGATGTAGATGCAAATTTGGGGGGTTTTGTTATGAGAGAATATTAAAATCCTAAGAAAACAAAATTAACAAAGATTTAATTCAATTATGATGATAAAGGGGACAACTTAGGAATTGCATGGATTTAACTTTCTTAGCCCAAACCAATTAATTAAACCAAAAGGAGATTAATGAATTTAATTACCCAATTGAACATGGGAAACCCTCTAGCTCAATAACACATATTTCATTAGAAAACTCATAATGAAATAAGCGGTGGCTAATCAAACCCATTAAAACCAATCACAAAATAATCTTGAAAATCTTATTTACAATTATCTAATTGAACAACTAGATAATTTATCAACTCAAAACAATTAAGGTGATAAACCAAATTAACAATTAAATTAATAACGAAAACTCAATTACTAATTTAATCGACAATCCAAAGGTTGCAAACAAGAATCCAAAGAATAAGCATAAAAACTTCAAATCAGTCTAATCCAAAAGAAATAAGTTTACAATCTAAAACTAGATTGTTCTCAATTAATACAACTTGAAATCCTTTAAAACTAAATAATCTCAAGTTTGAATTAAAAAGATAAAAAGACAGACACTCCCTTGTGGTCTTCAAGTGTAAAACCCTAGGCTCTAGTTTTCTCCATACTCCTCCCAAGTTGCCTCCTAAAAATCCTTAAGCGACCATAATAGCGTTTCCTTCTCCAGATATTACACAACTCGTGGCCATTTATATTGATGAATATATGATTGCACGAGGCAAGTGAAATAATGGTGGGTCCCGTGGAGTTGAAAATATAGGAGATTATGAAGGGATTCTTTGCGTGGATTGTGTTGCTCCAGGAGAGAATCACGAATTCCAAGCCAAGATAGTGAGTGTGCGTCTGCGTAGCTTTTCTGAATATGCGTCTCTCTCTTGCGTGAATCTGCGGCTACGAGAATTGTGAATCCCCGTCTGCGTCGTCGCGGCTCTCAATGAGAGCGTAAATCTCCTCTTGGCGGCTAGGTTAATTTAATAGGAAGAAAAGAGGGCTTTTAGGGTATCAATTTGAGCCCATTAAAATATAAGAAGCTCCATAAAATTCCACCATTAGATTTCCTTTTAGCTTCCCTGAAAAATTATGCACCATAGGATCTTCTAATATAATAAAATCATGATCTATCATATATTAAGAAATATTATTTAATCACAAGATAACAATTAAGATATAAATAATTTAAGCACAATAATTTCATAATTAATTCAGATTTATGTTATTTCCTAAAATTGGCTAACAATTCAAATATTATCTAATATATCCAAATTAGCCTAAAATAATCCCCAAAATAAATGGATAAGGTAGGATAAAATATATAAAAATATGGATTTATCACTTTACTTGACCCATTATTGCCCCGCCTAAAAATGTTAGGGCTTGTATCGGGCGGCCGAGAAACTGGCCGCATTTTTTGCCCGGTGATCTTTCGAGCGGCATCGAGCAAGGGTCTCGCCTTACCCATGAACACCCCTAGTTAGGTAATCCAAAATTAATCTTTAATTCCATTTAATGATTTCTCTTTCTTAATTAATTCCTTTGAGCTATAAAATATTATTTCTAAAATATTTAGGCCATAATTTATTACCTAACTATTTGTCCTTAATTTACGGAAAATATGCTTTAAATCCCAAATAATTAATTTTAAAATAGCTAAGGCCAATTTTCCACAATTTATCTCATATCATACTTTTAATTTACCAAATCCAAATTTTGGGATATCACAAATCATAATCGTGTAATAAAACCAATTGTTCTACTTTTACCCTGAGTTGGGAATGAGTATATGAGCCTTTGCATTTTTGAACAAAAACATATTTTATATTATTGATCTTCCTACCACTCTGATCCTATTTATAAGTCCACTTTGGCACGGCTCCACACCGTGTAGTTTTCTATTCTGGTAAGAATGTGGGGAATTCCATCTTTAGTGACAGATGGTTTATAATCAATCACCTTTCTCGAACAAATTCCATAGGCTGAATTCAGTCGCCATAATGATGACTCTAAATTTGGCTTTCCAAAAGGAATAATGTTCTCTGTTGAAACTAGGAGGACGATTGATAGAGGCTCCATCAGGTAATATTCCTTCCATGATCTTTCTCGGGATGTTAAGCCCAACTGAGAAACCTACGCTCTGATACCAAATGAAGGTAGAATATCACCTAGAGGGGGGTGAATAGGTGATCTCAAATAATTCTTTCGCGGTATGATGAATAATGAAAGCAATAAAGAGATAAAGAGAAACGACACCGAGGAATTATATTGGTTCGATCCAACTCCTTGACCTACGTCTAGTACCCAGACACTCCGGGATTTTCCACCAACTCACAAATACAATTACACACTTTGTAACTCAGGATGATCCTTTCTCCCTAGGACTCACTCCCCTTTACAAGTTGTAATTGTACATCCACACTCAAGATACCACTACCTTGAGATTTGAACGAATGTAAAACAAATTGTAAAACTCTCTCACAGAGTAGATGAATAATAAACACTGAAGCTCAATAATATCCGAAGATATAAACAGAATAGAAATTGATCGCTTTGTCTATGTATGTGTTGGTTTGTGTTGATGAATTCAATCCTTTGAGTATTTATAGTAGTTGAAGATTGATGACCGTTGCAGGATTTGAATTTTTCCGTTTTAATGTTTGAATATGTCCGTTGAGAGCATTTAAGCATCCGCGCTTATTTCAGCATAATGGGCTAGCCTTAATTGGATTCAGCGCGTTGTTTTTATTTCACGAAAGTCTCGGCGATTGACAGCTCATCAAAATCCAAGCATTGGTTAAACATATGAAAATTACTCAAGAAGATGATTAACAATATCACAAATAATATTGAATGATGTATAGGAAGATATAAACAATTAAAAAAATCATTCTAGTGATGTTGCAGATGATTTGTGTTTTCTTCACATATCACCTGTACTTCTCTAAAATAAATGAATTGGATAAAATACATTAGCAAGTCATACTCGGGAATGCAATTCAACAAACTCAAGTATCATGCACATACTCGAGTATCACATGTTCCATACTTGAGTATTAGATAACCCGAGATCAAGTATCATATTGGAACTAAGCATACTCGAGAATTGCCTTACCCATACTCGAGTACCTTACCCATACTCGAGTATCTCTTACCTTATACTCGAGAATTGCTCTGATATGTGAAATGTATTGTCTGAGATGAAGTCACATACTCGAGTATCATATCAGAAGCACTCTTGATGATTGAATTGACTAGCCAATACTCGAGTATCTGCTTACCTATACTCGAGTATCATATCAGAACCAATATGCGATAACATCTATCTGGACAATACTCAAGTATTCCTTACCAGTACTCAAGTATTGATCCCTAAAACACTTAAGCACATATGTCTAGACCAACCATACTCGAGTACTCATGAGTGCATATGATTAAACATGATTCAAAACCTTAAATGATCTCAAGTCTTGTTATCATCAAAACCTTGAGAACTAACGAAATGTTCGTCTTGCTTTGGCGACCAGAGCGGTTTTAATCCGTTTGGGAATCTTAGCACAAGCTATAGTATATGGCCGTTGTTTTGATACCTTACAACTTTCCCCTTTGGATGTGTAGGAAACAAAGCTCCTTCATTATGTCCATGATCATTCCAAGCAAAAAGGCACTTAGGAAATGACATCGATGTGTATCTCTAACTGCTTATCAAGGAGTTGGTGGAGTTGTGGAATGTAGGCATCAAAACGTATGATGCACACGAGAAGACAATGTTCAACTTGTGTTCGACGTTGATGTGGACTATCAGTGACTTCCCGGGGGAATATTATCCGTGGAATGTGCATACCACCATGCGTCGGCTTACAATTTTGACTCGACTCGGTCGCCTTCCCCACAGTCGTAAGTGGTACTTCATGGGTCATCGGAGGTTTCTTGATGGTACGCATAGGTTTAGGTTGCAATGCAATCGTTTCAATGGGCAACAAGAAAAAAGAGGACCTCCTCGGAATTTATCCAGTGCAGAAATCATAGAGCAGCTTGTCGATGTTGAATTTGAGTATGGGAAAAAAGATGATCCAGCAAAGGTCGGGACAAAGACTCGCCGGGCTTCGGTTCCATACCCGAAATGAATGCGGGAGATAAGAATCTTTTCTTCATTCTTCCGTATTGGAAAGATAATTGGCTCGACACACTCTGGATATCATGCACATTGAGAAGAATGTGTGCGACAATGTGTTGTACATGATTCTGAACGAACCAGGCAAGTCAAAAGATCATCTTCAAGCGAGGAAAGATTTACGGGAGATGGGAGTTTGTGGAGACGCGTGGCCGAATGAGCATGACAGATTTCAACCGAAAAAATTCACCTTAACAGAACCGAATAAGGAAATCTTCCTCGCAACGTTGAAGAAAATAAAAGTTTCTGACGGGTATTCAAGTAACATCTCACGATGTGTTGACCTGCAGGCTCGAAAGGCTATTGGGCTAAAGAGTCATGACTCACATGTGCTTATGCAATAGTTACTTCCGCCGGCCATCAAAAATACGCTACCTCTCGATGTGTCGATCGTTTTGGTTGAGCTTTGTACTTTCTTTCACAAGTTGTGTTCCAAGGTTTTGATCGTGGAGGAGCTCGACCAACTGCAACAGAAAATTATTCTTACGTTGTGTCATTTGGAGATGATCTTTCCTCATCATTTTTCATGGTCATGGTTCACATGACAGTACACCTTGTTCAGGAAACAAAGCTTGCTGGCCTAGTTCACTATCGATGGATGTATCCTATTGAGAGGTACCCATTTAAAATTAATTACTTTAGCATTACTCCCTAGTCACATGTTTAACCATTGATGTATCGATATTTTTCCTTCATTACTTTATAGGTTTCTTGGGAAATTGAAATCTTATGTAAGGAATAAGGCGTGGCCTGAAGGTTCAATACTAGAAGGTTATATTGGGGATGAGGTCTTGTATTTTTGTTCTAGGTACTTTGATGACATTGAGACGTCATCCAACCGACCTCGTGTAGACGATTGTCCTGAGCCAGTGCCAGAACCATTAGCAACAGAGTTGTTAGTCTCTCG
Organism: Acacia acuminata; assembly: GCA_019022655.1. Classification (NCBI taxonomy): domain Eukaryota; kingdom Viridiplantae; phylum Streptophyta; class Magnoliopsida; order Fabales; family Fabaceae; genus Acacia; species Acacia acuminata. Next base: position 1,599,636 of record JAFJYI010000127.1, on the reverse strand, counting down.
TGTTGGTAAACCAATTGGCAGGAGTGAGAACTTCAAACTCACGGCACTTGAGAAGATTCAAACACTTAGACATGTCTTGATTAATTGCACTAAAGTTGAACCGTACCTTCAGTAAGGATCGCACACAGATATATATATGTTATCCAATATATTCCCATACATTTTATACTCACATTTCATCCTCGTCATCGCATGTTTAATTGCACGGAATTCAAGAGTCATGTGAAGCGTCAACTGACGATTCGTACACAGACATCCTCCGAAATTGATAGAAAGGTCCACAGAGAATTCTTGGGTTAGTTTAGGAGGAGAATAATGAATGATCACAACCCGCACTCACTAGAATTTAGAGCTCTCGCACTAGCCCGCTTGATTACACCCAAAGATTATGGCATACAATGTCAATGGTTTCAAGTTTTGCACTATTTCACGAGATCAAGGATTGCTAACCCAAAACTCGGGTGTATATGGCACATTTGGGACAAGGAGTTATCCGAGCGACGTGTGACGGAACATGCGGTTCAATGACGTCCGTATTATGGAAAGCTACTTGATATGGTCAAGGTAACTTACCAAGGCCTTTTCTCCGTAACGCTATTCAAGTGTTTGTGGGTGAATACGACAACGTCCCGAGGACTCACGACTGAGACTTAGGCATCAAATCAGTGAATTTCTCCGAGCTTATTCACATTGGTCAATCTGAAGATGACGACCCGTATATTCTTGCTTCAGAGGCCCATCAGGTTTATTATGTTGCTGATGAGAGACACAAGGATTGGAATATGGTGGTTCACTTAAAGCCTCGGGACTTTTACGACATAGGTGATGGTGATAATGTCGCCTATGATTGTGAGCCGTTCCAGCCTGCTAGTTTCAAAAACTTCTTCTCGGATAAGCGGTGACAATTTACCTATAGTTTGGTACATTTTTTAATATACGCGTTATGAAATAATAACATCTAACTAAAGTTTTATTTGTGTTCAAACATATTCAACTCACATGTACATTTTATACAAACTTTCTTTGTAGGGATGGTGATCAAGATTGAGAGAAAAATTATGCCTATGATGTAATGTAATCTTATTATTATTATGTTTTATAAGAAAACCATAATATTATTTGTAGCGGTTTTAAAACCGCTTCAAAATCTAAAAAAACCACTACAAAAGACACATCATAAACCACTACAAAAAGACGCATCATAAACCGCTACTAAGTAAAACCGCTACAAACTGATGCACTGAGATATAAAAAATACCCCCACCAAACCACATTTAATATGCTTCGGTTCCTTTTCTACACATGTTTTCTCTCTCTCTTCTCCCATATTTTTATGTTTTCTTAAAGAGGTTAAGTGTTTGAAGGGGGTAAGTGCCGTTCAACCGGATCAAATCTAATGATTATCGAAATATTTCTTTTTTCTTCTATCTTGTTGATACTAACTTTTGTTATTTTACAGTTGCTTTACGTATATTTTTCAACTTTCTTTCTACTTTCACATACATTATTCGATCTACTTTCACACACATTTTTTTAGAAGTAATTTTATTTTCATTAACTCAAAATTAGTTGTTATCATACTTACATATTCTCATTGTTTTACACCTATATAATAACCTTGTATAATCAAATATCATATTTTAATATCATTTATTTTGACAAAATATAAATTATTAATAATACAATATTTACTTTACTATAATAATTAAAAAATTAATTTTTTTCAATTTCATTCGTTTGTAGTGGTTAATAAACCGATACAAATACAAACAAAAATATGAAGAATGTGCCAAAACTACTTTGCAAAAAATGACGGGAATCATTTGTAGCGGTTTACAACCGCTTCAAATATAAAATAATGAAACAAATGGCGGAAAAACTTGTTTTCCAAAAAAAAAAATGGCAGGATTTATTTGTAGCGGTTAACCACCACTACAAATATTCTAAAGAATTAAAACTAGTGGCGGCAAAAAAAATTTCTCCAAAAATTGGCGGGAATATTTGTAGCGGTCATGTAACCGCTAAAAAATATTTTGCAACGTTGGGCACTACTTTTCCATAGAATTAGTTGTGTTTAGGTGACCGCTACAACTCTGATCAAATTCAATCTGTAGCGGTTTTATAACCGCGACTAATATTCAAGCAAGAAGTCAGCGTGACCTCATATAGTGGTGGTCATTTGAAACCGCTACAAATACAGTAGCGGTCAAGGTATATATAGTAGTGGGTTTTTGTAACTGCTACAAATCGGTTTGCCACAGTGGATTTTGTAGCGGTGTAGCTAACTGCTACAAATGTCATTAGTAGTGGCAAAAACCGCTACAAATAAGCCATTTTAACTGCTACTAATGGTTTTTTTTTTTTTTGTAGTGTATTGTAGCCGAGCATAATCTCATCTCGAACCACTCTCTATAAGCCATATTTAGTGGCCATTATGAAGACTCGAATTTGGCTTTCTAGACGAATAATGTTCGCCATTGAAACTAGGGGGTTTATTGATAGAAGCACCATCAGTAGTATTCTGTCCATATTGATCCTTCTCGAGATGTTAAGCTCTTTTGAGAAGACCTTGCTCTGATACCAAGTTTAAATGACATAATATAACCAAGAGGGGGTGAATTAGGGATTTTAATTTTTTTTTATAAGCCTAGATTTTCAATACAAAAAATAGAGGCTAACAGAGAGAGAGGGAGAGGAGAAGATGAACAGGAGCATTTATACTGGTTCGGTCTCAACTCTTAACCTACTCCAGTCCACAGACTCTCTGGGATTTTCACTAATACTTCAATCAATTACACACTCTGTACTCGAAAGTTATCCTCTCACTAGGATATACTCCACCTTAAGAGTTGGAAACTGATAACCCAATCTCAAAGTTCCACGACTTGAGATACTTAGGGCCCGTTTGGTACAAAGAATCAATGGGAAAGGAAAGGAAAATTAGAGACTTCCCTCGTTTGGTACGCATTTTAGACCAATCTTCCCGGGCCCACCTCGGGCCCACCAATCTTCCCTCATATGTGGGAAGATCAAATCCCTCCAAAATTGGTGGGATTTCAACTTCCCAAGTCACTATTCACACTTTTTGACAATATGCCCAATCATTCTTTGTTGACATTCCTGGAGACATATCCGTTGGATGATCTGGCATTCAAATGAGGAAAGAAAACATTAAACCCTTTGGAACGTGTAGAGAATGAATTGCTAAATCCATGATTTGTTTTATGAACCCAGCATTTAATGCTTCTGACATCATCATTTGCTTTATGGATAATCTTCTCTTAATCCTTCATTTGATCTTCTGAAACTCACTAACAAACTGATAAAACATAGTTAGGAATAATAATAAGTGAAGATATGAGGTATGTAGATCATACATGAAGATTTCGCAAATCTGGATAAGGTGACTTCAAAAATAGAGATGAGTTTCACTCGGGTCAATAGTTCTAGGCTCGAGTCATCTTCTTTGAAAATAGGTTTGAGGCTTAAATAAAGATGTCTATGGATGATTGAAACTTGAGTTTAAAATGATTCACTCAAATGCATGACTCGAGTCAATTGATGAGAGTCACTCGAGTCAGGCTCTTATTTTGATTTAAAAAACACGATAGCATTTGGAAAAGCTTTTTGAGATTATGTCTACTCGAGTCAATTCAAATATTTGAAAATATTTTCCAAAGGCTAAGCTCGAGTTAAAGATTATAGGCTCAAGTCAAAGACTTATGATTTGAAAATTAGTTTAAGTCCATAAATCACGACTTGAGTCAAGGTCAATAGGCTCGAGTTACTTTAGGATCAAAATACATTAATTGTTCTCGACCTTACATTGACTCGAGTTAACCAAGATTGCTCGAGTCAAATAAAGTTCAAAAGACTTTGAAAAGCTCTTGGCCAAGCACTAACTCGAGTTTAACATCCAGACACTCGAGTCAAGTTAAGTTAAATGATCTTGACAACTTCTCTGTCTTGAGTTAACTCAAGTTAAGCTTTGACAGTAAGTTATTGGTTAAGTTTGAACATGTTTCAAACATTTTTAACTTAACTATTAACTTCATTTAAGTTTACAAATGTCAGTTATCATCAAAACACATAGAAAACTAACACCTCAGATCTTCGCCTCTAGGTCCACAAATCTCCTCAAAATTTTTGCTACGAGATGGTGATGGAGATTGCGGCAAGGTGCTGGGGACGGTCGCGATGGCGTCGGACAATAGGTTTTCGGAGATGAGAACAATTTCGATTGTTAGATCTGGATCTGGATTTTGGATTTTGTTTTTCCTTCTTCTTTTGATTGTTAGATCTAGAATTTTGGATCTGTTAGTCTGATTCTAGCGATTTGGATTTTGTTTTACTGTGATTTTGTTGGTGTGATTTCATTGGTTGTGGCTCGTTTTGTTGGTCCAACAAGCGTGTGAAGAATTTTTGTTAATAAAACTCTTGGTGTCCCAAATAGGCTTTTGGGACGCCTTAAAAAAAAATTACACGTCCTAAAATAATTTTGGGATGACTTAAATCTTTATATCTATGTCCCCGGTTTGATGTCCCTATTTAAAGGGACGTAAAATAGGCCAAAAAATTAACGTTATAAAGCTTTTTTATAGTAGTGATTCATTGTTAACTAATACATCGACTTGTTTAAAATGAAGGCGTCATTCTATTTTGGGCTCGAGAATAGGGGACGTTACACGATCGGCATCAATGTCATAGGCTTATTTACTTATTATTTTTTAGTAAGGCCCCAACGAATAGCATGTTCACATACATAATTGTATCGATTGTGGTCATAAGTAATCAATTATTTTCTAATTGATATTCAAAATATAATCTATTTATAATGAATAACGATATAGTATATGTTCCGATTTATATATCCAAATAATTTATTTTAAATTTTATTTCCTTTAAATTTAAAAGATCCACATTAATTTCAAATACTTTGTGTTAAGCTTATGAATCAAGGTTTATCATCATGTTATCAAAAAGTTATTATCATATTGTATCTTCTTTTTCCAATATATTATATCTTCATATCTTATGGTAGTATAATTATTGCATTTGGAGGTTAAAAAAAGATATCATAGTGTTTAATATTAATTTATTATAATGGCATTAAATTAGCAGAGCATAGTCACTTATTGATTTCTTATATGAATATTCTTAATGATAAAATATTTTATGAAGGATTATTGCATTTGGAGGTAAAAAAGATATCATAGTTTTTTATATTAATTTATTATAATGACGTTAAATTAACGTAGCATAGTCACTTATTGATTTCTTATATGAATATTCTCTTAATAATAAAATATTTTATGAATAAAATTTTGATTTCCCAAATTAAAATTTAAACAATTCGAATCTTCAAGATTTTCTTTTAACGAAAGTTTGTTATCTTAAATTTAAATATCCGTAAGTTATCCTTTTCCGTTTTAAACTTGCTTTCACATTATTATTATAAATAAGGGGAGGCAACCGAGCAAAGGGTAGGTTAGATTTAGCGTAGGAGCTTCAAAAAAGATGACTTCGTTGGTGAAAACGGTCACACCGATAAGTGGTGACGGTGTGTTCGAAATCTCCGTTAAAGCCGCAGCTCAATCAAATCTAGTACAAAACTTGCTTGACGATGTTGGCGTCTCTAGCAAGTTCCCCTTAAGCAAAATGAATTCTGCAACGTTGGCAAAAGTCACAGAATACTGCCAGAAACATGCTGATCGTGAGGCAACGGTACAAGACGGTGGAACAGAGGAGGAACTGAAGAAGTGGGATGTTGAGTTTTTGAAGGTGGACAATGATATGTTGTTTGCTATTGTATTTGCAGCGCACGATATGGGCATCAAAAGCTTGTTTGATTTATCCTGTCATACTGTGGCTGATATGCTAAGGAGCAAAACACCGAGCGATTCAACGGGTTTTGCTAACGACGTTTCTCGAGAAGAAGAGGAGACTCATGAAGGAGAATTAATGGCCTTTTCATCTCCAGATATGCCTTCCTCGATCACGCCTTGCATTGTGTTCTTATGTGTATTGACACTGACATAAGTAATTGGCGAGCTAGGCAAATAGATGTAGTAAATTTTAAACTTGCGTCTTACATATTTTGATGATCGTGTGTAAATGATATAAATAAATAATACTTCTCTAGTCCTTAACATAAGACATATTTACCTAATTTGATTAGACTAAGTAAGTTATTTGAGTTAGTGGTGGTATATGAGATAAGGAATATTTAGGGTTTAGCTAAGAGATCTAGAATTATCCATTATAATTAGTAAATGAAGATATTTATCCAAATTTGAATTTGAATTTTGAATTTAGGATTTAGATTTTAATTTTGAATTGTTATTGTATTATTTCCTAAGCCCCATATAAAAGCTATGGTATGGCTAGGCGGACCCACATACATTAGAAGGGGGCAAGTGCCCCCTTGATTTCTAATGCAAAATTACAAAAATGCCCTTCTAGGGCTACATTACCTTCCCAGCCTCAATACAATACACAAATGAATTTAGACTAAATTATAATATTGATCAAAATCGATGGCATCATCAGATTGTTTCCCAGATAATATGTATGGGTACAATAAAAAAATAAGGCATAAAAGGATGATATTGTAATTATTTTTATTGTAATATACTTTTATTAATAAAATATATGTACTTGAACTTATTGAGTGTCCAATGGCTACATTGTAATTTATGTAATGCATTTCTAACCGCACTTACCTTTGCTTTTCTAAATGACAGGTTTGTAAAATAATTGTCTATTTTACTACATCATCAATATTCACTTGATTTCATGAATATTTTTTTAATATTTTTTTCTTTTCTTGTTTATTTTCTTTTATTTTTTTAATGCATTTAAAAATTCAAAAAATAATAATAATAATAATAATAATCGTATGCGCCGCCCGAATTCCCAAATCCCCCCGCCACTTGTGTCCCCCTAAGTAATTTCCTGGATCCGCCACTGGGTATGGCTCTCAAGTTTTGTTTGATTGAATAAGAATTCATTTCCCTCTAATTATTCTCTCCCCTCCCTCTATTCTCTGATTTTCCCCTTCTTCTTCTTGTCATCCCTCCTCCATTAGTCTCTCTCCCCTCCCATTATATGAACGAAGAGAGGAGAGGGAAATGAATTCTTATTCAATCAATCAAGACTAATTACGGAAGAGGATTCTCTCATTAGCAAATTTTCTCCTCATCTTTCCTCATACAATCCAAGCCATTGATTTGACTTATTGAGGTTGTTGGTGTGAACAATTTTATCAAATGTATGGTCTAGATTTAAAGCTAATGAGGGACAGTAAGAAAATGCTAATGAGAGGATCTAGACCCGACTAATTACAACTAAGAACCCTAGCTATAGGGCTTAGGAAATAATAATAAAATATCAATTTCAAAGCATAGGAAATAATAAAATGAAACTTTCAAAATTCAAATCTACATCCTAAATAAAGATCATAGGATACTAGATATCCTTTGTTATTGAGATACTGCAAATATTATAATAATAAATCTAATAAATCATAGTCTAATAGATAAATAACCTTATTTAATATCCTATAACCCTAATCTCCTAACTAAAGCCTAAATATTCCTTATCTCATATCCCACCATTTCTCACCAGCTTGAAAGATTCAGCTCCGGCAAGTATCAGAGCCTCGTTCTCGCTTCCCTCCACACTCTCAAACTTCATTGAATCAGCCAAACTCACCTTAAGAATAGTTCGACGGCCTCGCAAACCGTTCATCCTCTTTCGGTTGTCCCGTCACCACACAACCACCACCCTTGAGTCCGCACTACAAAACTCAACTAGATCCAGTCGATCCACCTTCAAATCGACCGCTCTGCAGTGAAACACCCAAACGCGTGACCCTCTCCCACGCACAACACAAAGATTTGCCGCCTCGGTCTTCTATCCTCGCCGCGAAAGTCGGATCGAACGAGACTACCAACGTTGGAAACCTCACGGGAAACAGGGCCCAACCTCGAAATCTCGCCTCTAATGGCAGCAGGGCGTGCCCTCACACTCTGACAAGAGGCACTTTGCGTGGATTTCACTCTCCCCATGCGCTTGCACCACTGTGGAGTCCTAACCATCCAAAACACCATCTCTTTGGTAATTTTTATTTCTTTTTCTGATTTAATTTTGTATTTAAACAAAAAACGTGACCATTGACAACTAAACCTTTATGCCACACGCGCTCATCGGCTCGGGAGCCACACCACTAAAAATAATTTCTACATCCTAGTTGACACCAGGCCCAATCTCACCCGCCTTGATTCTCGATCCAATAACCACCCTAGGCAAACGTTGGAGTTCTTCGGATGCACCATGCCCGAGGTTCTTGAACTTCTTGCGGAACGTGAACCCATTGTTACCCGCAAGTGAAAATCAAACAATTCATTTGGCATAAACACAAACCAAAATCGAACCAAAAAGTTAAATTGAGAGGATGATACATGTTTACAAACTTAAGCTTGGCCCTAAGCAAGAAAATGATTGTGTAGTTTGGAAACAAAAAAAACAGTGAGTTTGTAATTGGCAATTTATTACCTTAAAAAATTATTAGAAAAAATTAAAACTGAAGATATTTTAAATTATTACAATTATTGTTTATACTTTATAAAATTACAATTAGCATTTTTTTATGTTATCATTTATTCATATTTTTCCAAATTATAAATTTAAGATGCTTTATATATTCAAAATTGCAAACACTATTTCAAACGTCATCTTCCATCTTTCCAACGGAGATAATTTAATTGCAAATTATGGGCACTAATCCCAGGTCTATAGATGTTACGGACAGAGGCTTTTCGAAGACTCCTAAAAACAAGGGTAAAGGAGCAAAAATACACATGTGCTTTACCTTCGGGAGCGTCCAGCACCATATGCTTTTTTTGGGAGCAAAAATACACATGAATTTTCAAAAGGGGCAAAAATACACACGCCGACGTTACTTCTGGCTGGGCCCCACACCTTTCTCCACTCTGTTTCCTTCCATATCGAAGAACAAGAACAGTGACCTCCTTGTATAATCCTCTGGTTTTGTGGGTGGCATTCTTAGAGATGCGAAGCTCCTAGCTTTGTCGTCAATGGAGGCATCAAGCTTCCCATTGGCTCTTGTTTCTCTCCCACCGATAAAGAGCTTGTCCTTCACTACCTCAACAGGAAGGCCTTCTCTCACCCCTTGCCCGCCTTCGTCATCCCCGATGTCGACGTTTTCGTGGCCCACCCACGCCGCCTCCTAGGTCCCTCTCTCCCCCCAAATCTGTTTTTGCGGTCTTATTTTTGGCGAGAAGTCGAATGTTTTGAGAATTAACAACGTCTTTCCAAGACCTAATGATTTACTCTTTCTCTTGTTTGGGGATATGCCTAAATTGAATCCTACTTCTCTGTTGAATTTGCTGACTGTAGGTGTCGTTGATTCCAAAGAAAAGAGGTATTTCTTTAGCCATAGAAAGGACCGTATGGATAACAAGAGGCCTCTTGTTCTAGGTACCCGAGAAAACTATAAGCAATGACAAGCAAATTGTTGCTCGAGAGTAACCAAGTGGTTGGGATGAAGAAAATTCTGGTTTATACAAGAGGTCACTGTTCTTGTTCTTCGATATGCTAGGAAACAGAGTGGAGAAAGGCGGGAATTGGATCCTCTCATTGTCCTAATTCTCATTATCTCTCCTTATCCAATCTCAACCTTTGATTTCTCTCCTCAATCAATCTAAACCATTGATTTAAATTAATCTTGATTGTCCCATCCTTAAGTATTTTTTAATATCAGTCAGTATTCTAAAATATTTTTTCAAGATCCTAAATTTTAGGATCTTGAAAAAATATTTCACTATACTAACTGGTACTAAAAAAATACTTCGGGATCTTACCGTACTAAAAAATACTTCAAGATCTTATTTGGTACTAAAAAAGTACTTGAGTTTCTTAAGAAATTATTTTAGGATCTTAAAAAAATATTTTAGAATCTTACTCGTACTAAAAATATATTTTAAAATACCGATTGGTACCAAAAAAATGAGAGATAAGGAGGGATGAGGAGAAACCGTGATGAGGAGAGAATCCGGACCCCGAAAAGGCGTGAGGCCCAGCCAAGTAACGTCTTAGCACATTTTAACGCGTATGTATTTTTGCCCCACTTTTGAAAGTTCATGTTTATTTTTGCTCCCAAAAAAGCATATGGTGCTTTGACGCCCCAAAAGAAAGACACGCGTGTATTTTTTCCTTTACCTCCATATATTCCGATACACACAAATAAAGTTAATTAGTTAGTTAAAATGATAAATGACCTTATCTTTATTAAATAATAACAATAATAAAGTTTGAATTCTAAAAAGTAGGTCTTTATGAAAGGGAAATTTGTATTATATGCCTAAAAAAATTATAACCCTTGACAAAACAAACAGTTAGCTGATTACGTAAGCTCTGAACATCATTTCTCGTTTATGTCCGATCTTGAATCCTTCGAGAGAACTTAATAATGATATCCAGCAGGATTTGAGTAATCCCAGGGATGAAAGCTAGCTCTAGTTCTAACATCTGAGGGCGGTTTCCTTCCGTTAATTATGAAAAACAAAAAACAAAGAAAGCTACTCCCCACATCTGAAGGAAGCACCAATTTCTTGGAAACCTAAATAATATCTATCAAATATTCAAGATATAGATATCTCTTTGTATCTCTCCTTGCTGTTTCAGAACTCCTTTCATGCATACCATACGTGAAGTAAGTATATACGCTGGTTGAAAACAAAACAGACCTTAATAGCATTGTTTCAATCAAAATCCTGGCAGATCGAATGGTCCTTTTTTTTTTTTTTTATAGATCGAATGGTCTAGTTGATTGGACTGTTAGCTAGCCTAGTTTATTCCAAAAAGCCATATTTCAAGGTTGAGCTTGAGCCAGAATTGAATCGGATTTGTGCTCCTTTTGAATTAGAACTCGGAATTAAATGGAAACGAATTTTATAAACATTAACGAGTTTTGGGTTGTCCAAAGAAAAAACTGAAAAAAAAAAAATTTAAATGAACCCTCTTCAAAAGCCTAGCTGATTTTAAAAAATTTGAAGTCTTTTTTTCAAGATCTTAGTCAATATCCTCAATCGATTATCACGAAGTATTTTTTTTTGTAACATCAAGATCTTAAAATATTTTTACAAGATCCTAAAATAATTTTTTCAAGATCATAAAGTATCAGCCACTATTTTTTTTAAAACCAGTTAGTATCCTGATATATCAGAATACCCTGAAATATTGTTTAAAAAAAATAGAGGGAAAAAAAGAGGCACCAGTTTTGCGCTATGACAGTACAGTTTAAAGGAAAAGGAAGGCAACGGATGAAAATTTCAGCAAAGAGAAGCCGATTCCTATGGACATAGATGCGCTTCTAAGACACCTAGAATTAACTTTTTCACGTTTGTTTTTTTCATTAAAAAAAGTTTCAATAATTATAAAGCTGTGACTGACTTGTTTGGGATATAGATGGAAAAAAATGACTTATTGTCAATCTGAAAAGTCAGATTGCGTAAAAGTTAGATTATGAAATATGATTTATATTTGGGTTAGTAAAAACATAAGTAGCTTTTGATATTTAAACTTATAATCAATCTGAAATATTTTTGAGGATCTTGATTGGTATGAAAAAAATTATTTCAAAATACTAAAACGATACTAAAAAAAAATACTTTATAATCTTGAAAAATTATTTTAGGATCTTGTAAAAATTATTTTTAGCACTAGTTAGTACCCTAAAATATTTTCTAGGGTATTAAATGGTACTAAAAATATACTTCAAGATATTAAAAATTAACACTTCATGATGTTGAAAAATTATTTTAGGATCTTGAAAAAATTATTTTTAATACTAGTTAGTACCTAAATTAATTTTGGAGGTATTAAATGGCACTAAAAATATATTTCAGGATCTTCAACGATGCTAAAAAAAAAATACTTCATGATCATGATAAGTTATTTTAGGATGTTAAAAAAATTAATTATAGTCTTAGGTCGATCTTAAAATATTTTTTAGAGTAATGAATTATCTACTAAAAATATCTTGAGAAATTGAAAGAAAGTACCTTATAATCTTGGTCAATGTCCGATTGGAACAAAAGCTCCATAAAGTAATTTTTCAAATAAATTACATTTGGTCCATAAGTCCGATTGGAATAACTTCTCAATCAAACATACATTTTCTAATAAGTCTGATTTAGACGAACTCTCCAAAAATCATATCAAATATCAAATATGCACATTTCATAACATCCATTACTTATAAAAAGTTCGAATAATTATAAATATATACCAAAATGCTCATCTTTATTGTGCTAAATATATACCATGGTTCATATTGAGCAGCTTTGGCGCCCACACGGTAAATAGATGTGTATAAATGTACATATAACTAGGTACTTTCTAGAGTCGTCTAGGAGAAAAATATAAAATAAAACGTCCACGAGTACTCAAAAAAATCCGGCGTGCCTCACCCAGCAGCCCCTATCATTCCAATTATTCACACAATAATGCCCAGGAAAATTCTGTATGATGAAAATTCCAAGCCCTTCAGTTTCCGCGTGGGGCCCATTGTAATAGTGGCGTGGTGTATACACTCCATGACTCCACAGCTCTTCTGTTTTTTTGTCTATATTAGTGGCGCCTGAAGGGTATCCACGTTAAAAGACCACATGAGGAAGAACCTGAACCACAGGTAATCAAAAGGCGTTTGAGATGCCATGAGAGTTGGCGTAGATGGTAAGGGATCTGGGGTAGGTGAAATAATCGTGGGTTCGATCTCTCTGCCGTCACGGACTCTTTTGGTAAGGATCTCGTAAGTCCCGTAAGTCACGATAAGTCTTCATGAGCCGGCCGTCATCTTGCAGCAGCCTTGTGGGGACGATGTCGAACCCCTCCAAAACTTTTTCATATCAAAAAAAAAAAAGGCGTTGGAGATTATCTTTCGAAACTTATGAGAAGGAGCATGGAGAAGATGGAGAAGATAGTTGTGGGTCAGTCTCGGAGGATCCGAAGCTTATGCGGCCTTCCCGTCAAAACTGACAGGCATTGTTTTTGCATAAAGGAGGGCAGTTATACCCTCTTTAAGGGGAAAAAATTCAGGATACTAAAAAAATACTTGAGGATCTTGAACAGTGCGAAAAAATACTTTAAGATCTTGAAAAATTATCTTAGGATCCTGAAAAAATATTTCAAGGTATTGGTTGGTACTAACAAGATACTTGATGATATTAACTGGTACAGAAAATATGCTTGATGATCTTAAAAACTTATTTTATGATCTTGAAAAAATATTTCATAGTCTTGACTAACTAGTACAAAAAAGATACTTCAAGATCTTGATATTCTTAAAAAAATACTTCATGCTTGAAAAATTATTTTAGGATCTTGAAAAAATATCCAGAAGTATTTTAGTATCATTCGATACACTAAAATATTTTTTCAGAATCCTAAAATAATTTTCCAAAATCATGAAATATTTTTTTCGCATCTGTTCGATATCTGAAGTATCTTTTAGTACAAGTCAATATCTTGAAAAAAAAATATAAAAAAGGGTGGAGAGCGACCTTCCTTAAGAAGGGGCATCGAATAAACTTTCGGTCTCGAAAAACTATCTTAAGCGGTGATGGGTGAGACGAGATCGGGATTGTCGGTAGAATTTTGCCTTCAGGATAATTCATCTTCTCATAACACCGGTGGTTGGATGGGACTAGCCACCGATTTACCAAGAATCTCTTAGCATGGAACTGTTAAAGCCTTGGGGTTGCCTTGACAGCTAGGAACCTGAAGGAAGAATGCTTCCAGAAAAAACCCAAGTAGTCTTCTTGATAGAGACTAAGCAGAAGGCTAGAGTGGTAAGGAAGGAGAGGCGGAGATGCGGTTTTATTGAGGAATGGTTGGTTAATTTAGTGGGAAGAAGTGGTTGGTTTATTCACACTAGCGTAACATCTGATGATTTTGCTACCCCCAATTACATTACTTTCATTTATTGACCAACTAATGAAGAGGAAAGATCTTTATATTGGCAAGAAGTCTGAAGGATTAGTAAAAATAAATATGCTTCTTGGTTTTGTCTTGGGGATTTTAATGATATCCTATTCCAACATTAGAAGTATGGTGGTAAACCTAGAGCTTGGAGGAAAATTTTAAGTGTTTTCTGGCTGCATGTGAACTTGAGGATTTGAGTTTTAATGTGCATAATTTTACTTGGTGCAACAATAGAGAGAGCCTAGATACCATTCCTGAACGTATTGACAGGGCATTTCAAATATTCAAGTGTTCAATATAGATCCCGTCAGGTTTGTCATCATCTTCTATTTGTTTGGAGCCATTTCAAGGGTCACCGGAAAACTCAAGTTTTTCGATTTAAGATAACGTGGGCGTCCCATGGGAGGTTTTTACAAGTAGGCCGAGATAAGCTGGTAAAATTTATCAACTTGTGATTGTTGGCCAATTTCCTTGTGGCAAGTGAACCAATTGAACAAGTAATAAAGAGTAAGTATGTCCCACATATGTTGCTGATACCAAAGATGATGTTGTTTTCTCGTGACAGTTGTGTGTAATGAAAGTATGGTTGGTTGTTTTGTTTTAGCTATTACTAATGACAAATAAGTAAATAAACGATCGGAAGTCTGAAGGAAAATATCAGTTTAAAAATAGGTTGAGTTTCGATTTTATCCGAAGTCGCATTATTCCCCCGGTTTGCACGCAACGCATTGCTATAGCAATTCTGCTGCACAATTTCCGCAACATTACAACAAAAATGCCTGTTATAAGTGGTAGAACCATTCCTATAAGTACAATCCTCACTCTACTGTAAGTACAATCCTCATTATCCTATACAGAAGCGTTCACATACTGTAAGTACAATCCTCACTCTACTTCTCCCATATTCCTATGGTGATTTTCCAGTTTAGATTGTCAGTTTTAACCTAGGTTTTCCAGTTATAAGTAGTAGAACCATTCCTGTAGCCTCCAATTTAGGTCAAGCCCTACACAAGCTCACCCAAACAACGTCTTACGGAGGTCTAACCTCTACTCCTAAGTGAGAGACCATTGATTTAGTCCTTAGCGGCCGCTAGCCGACTAAATGTTAAATTACTGTTAAACAAACTGAATGTATCAAATTAAAAACTTAGAAAGTTAGGTTCATTCTACAACTTAGGAAACCATCCTCACTCAGCTAATGAAGGTTTAGTTCATGACAAATGAGGGAAACAAAAAACAGAGTAAAGCAAAACAGCCCATGGGAAGGTTGAAGAAAGTAAAAATAAGATCGACGGCGTAGGGAGTGTCCAATCACGCGACATCTCTAAATCTTCTACAATCCATCTAGGTCCAGTGAAGAATTGGGTCTCGTCTGCAATTCTCTCGATCAATAATTCTCTTGTTCCTTCGGTGTGACTTCGACGACTCCTTTAGGTTTAGTTGTGCTTTCCTTTTATAGTTAGGTCATTTCACGTTGTACGTTCGGTTAGTTGGGCCTTCCAAATCTGTTAAGTCCAAATCCCTAGATTCGGTTGATTGATCTTCTTTTAATACTGCGAGATTCTTAAAATCTTTTCCTTCGATTCTCTGCATCTTCTAATTCACCCTTTGTCAATTCAACCGCCATCTAAACGTCATGCGGATGGCTTGTATTAAATTCCTAAAAACTTTTCGAGGAATGGGTTTGGGACATTAAAAATGTTTTTTATAATATTATACATACTAAAATGGGTTTGGGATAGTAAAAGTATCAAGAGGAGGAGAGGAGAGGTGACCTCATGTAGTAGAAATATGGTGATTTCCTTCTCACGAGTTAACTGGAATACTATAAGTTACTAACAACACATAGGTGATGTCGTGATTTGAGAATTTGGAATTGGCGATAGGGAGGGCGAGGAAAACATTATTCACTGTGAATTACAGATAACAGATGCGACCCCACTAACTCATTACATGTGTCAACCTCTTATAGCCACATCCCAAATTTGTTAAATTTTACTTAGTACTCCGTCCCTCTTATGTAGGGTATAGTTGATTTTTTTAAAAAGAAAAATTAAATAAATTAAATAAGTTATTTAATCCTATCATATGTTGTGTATCCTTATATTATATCGGTTTATTAGTCAAACTAATTAATTTAAAAATCTCTAAAATAATTTAACTAACTTTCTTAATCTTTAAAAATATCTTATATTTAGAACGAGTCCGAAAGGATGTACAAAGAGGCTTAATGGGTGGTAGTGTGGTACGACTGCGTCTTGCGGACCGTAGACCACAAAAATGGGCCTTGACTTGTCTTGATCCAGCTCCTTCCTCTCTCCTTCTTTCCCCTCTTTTTTCCACTATAAATCCGTTCACCTTCAACCATATGCTCACCTCATCGCTTCACCTCTCTCGCTCTGATCTCTCTCTCTCTCTCTCTATAAATCCGCCATTAATATTTCATCAGCTAAACATCATGCAGGTGAGAATTTCTCTCCAAGTTCTCTTGATTACTAATCTACTTCATATATGCGCAGATTTTTCTGATTCAATTTCACCTCTCTCTCTCTCTGTTTCCACAGAAAGTTATTCTCAAGATGGAACTACACGACGACTCAATCAAGATGAAAGCCATGAAAGCTGCATCTGGGCTTCCAGGTAATTAACCAAATCTGTTCTATTTTTTCACCACAATCTTCTTCCTCGTTTGAAATCAACCCTAGATCAGAAAATCCAGAAAGATTAATGGGCCTTTTTAATTTTATGCAGGGGTTGAGTCTGTGTCTGTGGATATGAAAGACCAGAAATTAACCCTAATAGGCTACGTCGACGCAGTGACCATAGCGGGTAAGCTGAGGAAATTGAGTCACACGGACATAGTTTCTGTGGGGCCAGCCAAAGAAGAGAAGAAGGAAGAAAAGAAAAAAGAGAAGAAGGAAGACGAAAAGGAAGAAGAGAAGAAGGAAGAAAAGAAAGGAGAGAAGAAGGAAGACGAAAAGGAACAAGTCGCTGATCTTATTAAAGCCTATCAGAACTATTATCAGAATCAAATGAAAGCACAATACCACTATCCTCAACATCCTACTTATTATGCCAGAAGTAAGGAAGAAGATCCTAAAGGTTGTGTTATCTGCTAAATTTATATGCATATTTGAACCAGTTTGATGCAGAATAAGATTCTTGTTCGGTGAGTAATTTTCTTCTTTCTTGAGATTTAAATCGTAGGAACGGACGATCCGGCGATTTCTTGAAACCAAACGATCCAGCGCTTTTAAAAAATCGCATATTGCTTCGGATCGATGGGATCGAATATGTGGTATATCGCGTTACAGATACACCTTTTAATTCTTGCTTCGCTGGCCGCTGCACTCGTCTCGGTGGTGTAGATCTCTGATATCTCTCACATTATATCAGTAAAAAAGCCCAAATACCTGAAGCCATAAATTTGAATTAAAACAATTTTAGAAACCTAATTTTGCAATTTAGGAGTCCTGTTGCTGCTTTCATAAATCAGAACCTTACTGCTTTCAGCCTCACTGCAGAAGCGCCGCTGCTGCCAGATCACGAGCGCTGAAGACGAACTTCCATTCTCTGGCCAAATTAAACATCTTTATAAATTATTCTCGATTTCTAGCTGCAGTGTAGTTAGATTTTTCTTAGTCGGTGGAGTGAGGATTGGTGGGGGACGAAATCAGCGAATCACTGTTATTACTTCCTGAAGTCGGTGGATTTTGTTTTTTTGTTTTAACAGTAATGGTTCATGGTTGGCTTCTTTTTTGTCTTTTTTTTTTTTTTTTTTTTTTTTTTTTTAAAAAAATGGTGGCAAGTGTGTAACCGGTTTGTAATGACAAGGTTGACCTTCTTAATAGTGGTAGGCTACATACAGGCGGATAACAAGAGGTGTTATCATAATTTGAACCCTATACCTCTTAAAGAAATCTACCGTCATATTTCATTGAACCAACCACTTGTTGGTTCATTTTTTGGTTTTTTTTTTTTTTTTTTTTTTTTTTTTTTTTTTTGTGTTTTTATTTGGTATGGCCCATATGGCTCTCGACTCTAAAGTCTTTTTAGCAAAAAGATAAAAAAAAATCATACCATATGGGACTACGGGTACGTGCTAGGGCCTAGAATCACTATTTATATATTGCTAAGTCTATTGTTATTATTTATAGCAAAAAAATAAAGTCTACTTTTATATTATGTTTATGAGTTTTATAATTGATGTTAGTTATTTTACATGTATATATATAGTCAAATATAGTTTTATATCTTAGGTATTAGGATCTTACGATCCGTGTCGATCCCACAATTTATGATTTTCATATTCCCTCCCGATCTTATATAGGATCTCGATTTAAACAACATTGGTTGATACGAGTATTAATTAATATTTGAGCAAAAAAGCGAGTATTAATTAATTATTATATCGGTGAGCGGCTTCAATTTCGTGAACGCACTTGGTATTGTAAATTTTTTAAGTTTGAATTATGTGACTGTTTGGTGAGGCTGGCTAATAGTATTGTAAAAGAAATGTTATTCTAAACAGAATTGGTGGTAGGTTGGCAACCAACACTATTGGTATTGGGCTGTTTGGGTTGGCTTATTTTTCAAATTAGTGTGTAAAAATTTCAGTGGCTTTTAAGCTTCTGCCCGATGAGAAAAAGCAGCGAATTTTTCTGTTTGGATTGCCCATTACGTTGGCTTAATTTTAAGTCAAAAAAGCTCAAAAAAAGTCGGTTAAGGAAAAAGCTCCGAGAATCCAAACTTTTTCCATAATGTTCTCAAACTTTTGACGTGGGCCCCGCCACTTCTATTACCATCAATCCAAACACAAATCATTATCTATAACTCGACTTTTTCCTACCGAGCTTTTTTAAAGTTAGATAGGCTTTTAAGCCCACCGCCCTATACCGCCAACCCAAACAGGCCCATTACCGTTTAGAATTACACGTAGCTTCATGCTTTTCTTCTTTCAATTTATAACATTTTTAGCCCACGTATTTTTAATTTATAACTAGTCTAATAAAATATGTCAGAATGACACCACAGGAATTTTTTTTTTTTTTTTTTTTTTAAAAAAAAAAAAACGTGAAAGAGGTTTATAGATGATAGACACAAAATTATTATCACAGCCGTGACGAATAAAACTATATAGATGATAGACACAAAATTATTATCAGAGAGCCTTGACGAATTAAACTAACTTTCAATGATTTTAATATTGATTTAATGTTGCGTCATGTTGTGATGAGGACGATGATGTTGTATGAATTATATACTTTATTTTATATTTAAATTTTATCTTTTATTTAGAATCCTTATATTTAAAATCTGTGGGAGTACATTACTTTGATGAATAAAATTTTTTGTAAAATTGATAGTAAACAACGATATTGATAACGTCTTATTCTTAGATGGTCCCAAAAAAAAAAAAAAATTAGAAATTGAAAAGTGTTACGATTTTTGACATTACTAAAAACCTTCAACTTTATGAACAAAAAAATGTCTTGCAAATGCGAAAAAATTGTGACTGCCTATGCTGCAGTGGAACTTTTTTTTTTTTTTTTTTAATTCTTATTTATAAAATATTTTTTTAGTAAAATGATCTAAACCACACTCTTCTTATTTCCTTGGATTACACAAAGTCCCTTCTATTTTTTAAAATATACATTTTAGTGCAAATCATTGACCCTGTTACAGAATATTTTAAAAACATTTTTGAAACATATTTTTTAATTAAAAATCATATTATAATAAACAGTTTTTTTACGAATTTACTCCATTGTACCAAATCCCTAATTTATCTTTTAAGATTAATATTTATTAATGATCTAATTCTTATTTTACAATATTTAGAAATTAATTAATTTTTATGTGAAAAATATTAAAAATCTAATTGAATTGAGTAATTTCTTTTTAACAAACACATGTTTAATGAAATATATTTAAAAAATTCGAATTATAATACATGAATATAAGAATATCAAATTTATATCATTTTTTAAAATTTTACAATTTAATTGAACATACATATATGTGTATATGTGTGTACATAATATATGTCTGTATGTATAGGATCATTGAGCCCATCAAACGTATTGGTACGGCTTTGATACCAAACAGACGAGAGGTCAGTTAGAAATGATGGAGGGAGAGATGAGGGAAAGGAAGTAGAGAGGAGATGGACTCCTTAAAACATTAAAAGTAAATATGTAAAATAAAGAAAAAGAAGATGGGACTAAGAATGGAGGTAGGAGAGCTCACCAAGGCTTAGCCCATCAAGAGAGGAGGAGAAGATGCAAATGTAAAGCATAAAGTATAGAAATTAAATATGCAAAAGAAGAAAATAGAAATGTACTAAGATGGTAGGCGGTCCTCACCAAGACTTAGCCTATCAGAAGAGGGAGAGGGAGGAGAAGATGTAGCTGCAAAACATAAAGGAAACACAAGCTTTATTGAACCAGTGTTAGAACTTCATTTTCCAACCGGCTATGACATCGACATTTACTTTACCCTTGATCTTCGGTTTAACAACCTTTGATCATCTAAAACATGTAACAAATGATATAAATAATGTTAAGAAATATTATAAGTTATTTGGGAAATCATCGAATGTTTATCAAAAGAATCAAGATTTCCGAAACGGTGATTTTCTACGAAGCAAAGATGTAAACTCAAGTTTGCATTTGAAAACTCGAGTTTCCTTTTGTTTGTTGAAAGCTAGATTTCTCTCTCGTGAGCCAAACTCGAGTTTGTTACTTAATGACTCAAGTTTGATGGTTCCTTTACTCCAAATTGCTTTTTGTCTTGTCTAAACTCGAGTTTCCTACTAATAGACTCGAGTTTGGTTCTCTCCAAAACCATCACTTACTCTCTGCCTTCTGTAAACTCGAGTTCGATACTTACAAACTCAAGTTTTCAAGTTTTTTTTTATACGATCAAGTTTGCAAGTTGTTCTGCCCTTGCTCTTTGACTTAGAGTTTGGACTTTGTTGAGCATTTTTGCAACTTCTTGAACTGACTGTCAACTTTCAAAGGCCATATCTCCTTGGTCTAAACTCTGTTTTGGTCCGTTCAAATCTTGATGGAAAGCCCTTTGAGTCTACTTTCATATGGCAAAGTGGGTGGGAATTGATTGTAAGTCGTGCTAATTCTTTTCCATGAGAGGGGGGCAGCTAAAGTAAGCTATTCAGAAAGCTGGGTGACCTATTCACTGATTTCAGCTCAATTGGATTTGTAGTTTGTGAGATACACTCAAAACATTGAAGTTTGGTTTGCTGTGTGGTGTGGATTTCACTGTCAACTTCAACAATTCATAGCTCCTTGATATGAACTCCTTTGGGCTTGAATTTTATCAAAATGACGCATTGGGAGTCTAGTTTCATATGCCACTGGTTTCACCTCAATCGGATCTCTGGTTTGGGAGATATCGTCAAATTACCAGACCTCGCCCAAGCTGAACGTGAAACAGAGGTGAACAAAGTTGCTGATCAGCACTATAAACTCGAGTTTGTACTTAGAAACTCGAGTTTTCCTAGTCCAGAGATACTAGAGGTGCTGAAAACACTACAAACTCGAGTTAGTTAGTGACAAACTCGAGTTTTGTGTCTTTAACTCAAGTTTTTCCTATCCGACAAGCAAATCGCTGCAGTATGGTAGTAAACTCGAGTTTAAACTTCGTGACTCGAGTTTGCTCATCTTGAACCTTATATTTGCTTGGTTTAACTTTGAATTGAGTCATTACAACTTCCATTTGATTGTGGAGACTTCTAATATCAATCTAAGAACTTCTATATAATGATATAATCATTCCATTTAGCAATTTCTTCTTTTTTTTAGTCTCTTCTCTTCTTCTTGGTTATCACCAAAATCCATTGATAACATCTTGCTTCCTTGACAACCTCTGCAAGTTCTTCTTTCTTTAATACCTTATCTCCTTATTGATTATTCTCCAAATTGGTCACCTGAAGAACCAAATTCTTTTATGTTAATGGCCTTTTCCTTAGAAAGCTAGTGTTGTACTCCATCATCTTGACAGTTTTTGAGTGCAGTTTGTAATATCCCGAATTTTGGACCCTGAGAATTGAGAATAAGCCTAAAATAGATGGACGACTAGGCCCATTTTGGGAAGAGTCCCAGGAAGGACGAGAGTTAGGAAGCCTCTCTGAGACTAAGTAACTCGGCCATACGGGTCGGTAGACCTAGTATGCTGAAGGCGTGGAACTAAGGTACTAACGTAAAATGGGTACAAAAGATGTATACGGTGTAAGTCTGGTCGGAAAAGATGTCGCCCAACTATGTCCTGAGGTATGGGACACTTAGTTGAGCAAAAATATGCCGATGCATGAGTAAGTATACGGCATTTTCGGAGCGTCATGGGAGCCACCGTTTTTGAAGGAAACAAGAAGGGAGGAGAGAGAAAAGGTGTATCCGGACCCCGAAGGGAAGGAAAAGTTAGTAGTAGTAGTAGTAGTAGTGCTACGTCGGACACATGGCATTTCGAGGCCAAAAGTTGGATTACAGAGTAGCACGCATTACGAGGTGGATCTGGGGTACTGGAATAAAGGTTTCTTGATCCCCAAGGTAGCATGCCCCGTCCACTTGTGGTCTGGGAAAAGTGACTGATGATCCGGGCGCACACAAGTCTAGTTGAAGGACACGCATTACGAGGTAAGGTGGGACCGGCAACCGGGAGTTGAGCGGGGTCGGTTAGGATTTCCCGGAGTCGGGCCCAGGCCCAGGACACTGATAGGGGTGAAATTCCAGTGGGCCCATAAGAGAGAGAAAATATCTTGCTATGTAATTATGAAAAGAGAGAATGTCACATCAAGTCATCATGAAGAGAGAGAAAGAATAAAATAATCAGAATTAATCTGGACCACACAAATGGAATCTGACATGACAATGAAATGACAAGTAATTATGACTCATTATGACATATCTAAGGGCAGATTTCGTGGGTCCCACGGCTTGGAGAAGAAGCAGTGCAAAATGACCGTTTTACCTCTGGACCTAAAACCTACCCAAAGTCACCATCAGGGGCAATCTTGGAATTTGGATTTGGAGGGTTCAGATGGTGCCACATGTTCTGGACCAGAATACTCTAGAATACCCTGGAAGAGAATATTCTGGAGCATCTTTGGGAAAAATCTAGCGGAAAATGACTAGTTTACCCCTAAGGTGTTATTTTAATTACGGAGCAAACCCTAACCTTTGGAGCCTATAAATAGGACACTCCTCCCTCCATTTGGATCAGCCTATTTCGTGGTCAAGGTGAGGGAGAGGAAGGTCCAGCTGAAGGTCTTGCTCCAAGGAAGAGGAAGGCACCCGCAATCAAAGTCCTAAGGTAAGCCCCTAACCGACGACTTGGAATTCTTGCTTCTGCCCTGTGGTGATTTTCGTGGATTTGCAGTAGTGTCTTGGTATTTTTGATGTTTCATTGAGTCCAGACGATGTTTTTGTGTAGGGTTAAGTTGGATCACCTCTTTCGAATCTTAAAACCCTATGTCTTTCTTATACGAAAATCTGTCGGTTTTTACGGTTTCTGGGCGTGAATGGAAATTGGTAGTTATAAAATAGTAAATAAAGTCTAACTGCTTTGAAATTTTACATGGTACAAGTAGACATCCTAAGGATGATTTTGATATAAGATTTTGTGTCATTTGGAGTTTGCAACAGAGAGATATTTTAGGTTGAAAATGACCTAAAAACCTGGACTCTGTCTCGGACCCGGTAGCTAAGTTTTAAGAATCGGAAAGGACTCGAACCCGAGATGGCTTTGGTAATTATTTTTATGGTAAAATAGACATTCTAAGGGTTCAATGGCCACTGATTTCATGTCGATAAAAGTTTTCTAGAATTTATTAAAGTCGGAGAAGTTGGGTCAGCGTTTCTGGAAAGTTCTGGTGTTGTGCGAATTTTATGGAACTTGAACGAAAGTGTGTTCATATGACTAAAAGCATGATGTTTGGCTGTATCTAGGGTGTTTTAATGCGGGGGCCCTATTTTCAATGTCAAGGGAAGAGTTTATTATTTTGCAAGGCGTGCCAGGTAGTAACTATTGACTTGCATACTCTATGTTGCTTTTGCATATATGTTTTATCATGATGTAGGAGATCGGGCTGCAGTGCCTATTGGACTGCGTGTCCTTAGGTTTCTGATGCAGTACCGAGATCGGGCTATAGTACCTATTGGACTTTGTGTCCTTAGCGTTTTAGCTACAGTACCGAGGGCATGTAGGATCGGGCTGCGGTACCTATTGGGCTGTGTGTCCTTAGGGTGTTGCTGCAGTACCGAGGTATATGGGGTAGGTGGAGCCTATATGACTGTGTGTTTATAGGTGTCCACTGAGGCCCTAGGCTAGGGGTCGGGGTCGCTCCCTGACTACTGAGGCCTGTTTGCGCACTGTTCCAAGGGGCTTGTCTTGACCAGGCGGTCCTGCGAAGTTTCTACATGTCAGTTTGTTGTGACAAAGGCAGAGTTATTTGTACTTCCTGATTGTGATTGGCATTGCATGCATTGTACACATATTGTATATGAGTCTAACAGTTACTCGGGGTTCAACTTTGAACTCGGTCCGGATCAAAAGGATACGGGTGTAAGGTAGTAGCAACCTGGAAGGCTTGAAGAAGATAGAGCTTGGTGCGGAAAGACGAAGAAATAGTGGATGCCTGGTTGATTCTTATACTTCTATGATTGGGACGAGTGTATGATTTATACTCCTTTGTTTAGTTTTTATTTTGGACGATTGTACCCTTAACGCTTTGTGGACTTCTTTATGTTATGTATGTACTTTACCAGTATATTGGAAGTTGTCCAAACCGATCCAATGCTCTGCCGCGCGTACTCTGATATAAATTTAAAGTGACAGTTTATCTAAGAAAAGGTAATAAGCGATAAGGATCCCTCTAACCCGCCACCCGAAAGGGCGAGGCCGGTAGGGTTGTAACACAGTTTTCTGAACATAAGCGAATAATTGCCCGTATCTCAAGTGTTCATAAGGAATTACACCATCTTTTTTATTTCTAAAATTTTCTCTAACCTTATGACCAATAGACTTCCGTAATCCTACTAGGAGTTTTTCTTTCCAAAATGGTTGTTTGGCATCATCTCTTATGACTACTCGAAACAGGAATGTATCTTTATACCATCTAAAATCATATAGAGATTTACATTTAAGGTTTGAAAGAAGTTCTGTCGAACGATCTCTCATTAAGGAAGGATCCTTAACGAAATGTTTAATGATAGTAAAGATAAGGGTGTTTATGGGATCAGGAATGGTTTATCCTTCATAAAGGATTGGTGTAACATCCGCTTGAGTTTTAATGGAAGAGAAAATAGTTGATTTATCACCTAGAGAGAGATAAAAATACCACCAACCTTTAAGTTGTCTAGAAAATCCAGAAACTAAATATTAGTAATCTCTCCATCAGAATAATCATTTTTTAGCCTAATAAGAAGTACTTACCATTTTCATTTGTTGAGGTGTTTGGAAGATGTTTGATTCATTCTGGCCATCTATGTTCCGCTCATAGATATTTTTGGCATTGAATGATTTGTAAGTTTGATTTTGGTGTTCTTCGTGGGAAGATGAGGCTCGCCGGAGATGGGAAAAGGAACGGTGATGACGGAAGAAAACCACAGGTGGCAGTTGTAACACCCCAAATTCCATACTTCAAATTGTGTCGGTTGACACATAGTTTTAGAAAAATTAACAGAGTTTGAGTTGCTACCACTCAGAGTAATGTGGAACGGAGAGCATGCACTAACGTTTGGATAATGAGTAACTGACATAAAATGCCCAGGCATAGGTTGATATATTAAAAATTTCCCGAAGGAATATCCATGTGATACAGTAATACAGAACTTGTATAATTACAACTCTTGACATAATAACTATACAATCTTAAATTAAGCCTTAACTAGACTTGTGGCTATGAATCTAACTCAGTTAATCAAACATATTGGCCAGGTCGGTGTCTAGTGGAAGTCTCCCCGTCTTTCACGGTGACTTATTGACTGAACCACATAGACGAACCCTTCCTTAGACACCAAATGGTTTGAAGTAACCTCGTTAGATTCATACCAGAAACTAGCCTCTCATCTTGACCGATGCCTCTTCATGACTCCATCCATCGGTGCCTCTTTACGGCTCCGTCTACTGTTGCATTTTCACAGCTCCATCCACGTTGTCTTCTTAGATCCTGGTTCCTTTCCTGAACCTTTAGTCAAGGCTGAGGTTCAATCGAATTGAATCTCAGGTAACAGTTATCCTCTATAGCAGATATAACAATATATGACAGATATTCATTACATATCAGCATCAACCATACATAGCACACAGCAAATGTAAGGTTACAACGTTTGCAGTAACCAGTGCCACGACAACTCCTCGTGTCCTCAGTGCTAGGAAAACATACTACGGCATTATCATTACTACAACCCGCACAAAGCTAAATGTATATAAACATGTGACCTAAGCCTCACAAACTTAGTCACGGTGCATGACCCAAGACCTAGTCTTGTCCATGACTTCATGAATCAATCAATCATATACAATCATACAAGATATATGTGATTAAAGTTACTAGTACGCGAACGTACCTTTCACCGTGTAATGGCCAACATGCCTGACCTTTGAATCCGACTCCGGACTTCCCGGATATCCTATACATTATCGTCGGATTATTATATGATATTGTGATAAATATCACATTGTTTAAAATAATATCCTAAAGGGTTATTTCCATTTCTTTTTACCCTTAGTGGATTATTCCCTTTGTCATGATATTATAATTATTATCATATTTCCTAGAATAATATCAAAAAGGATATTTTCACCTATTTTGACATTTCTACCCTTAGTGGATTTGTTATTACAATTTTTCCCTTACATTTTCTTTAAAAACGAAATGCTGGATTTTCTGGGCAGATTTTTCAGCAACTTTGAAAAATCATAACTAATTCTAAAAAAATCTAAATGAGGCTCTGTAAAATTCCTCATGACCCTTGACATGTCTATTTTCAAGGAAAAATATTTCCAGAAGCTAGAAGATCAAGAATCATTCCCATTTTAATTGTTTCTCAACCACTGTTCAGATTAAATCTTAGAACAATGGCTTAAATTCAACAAATTGTATCTCCTTGTGTAGAACTCAAAACGCTTCACATTTTATATATTTGGAAAGCCCTACATGTCTAATTTATTCATGTAAATTTTCATGATTAAATGACTTCATCCCATACATAAAATAATAGAATTAATTTCGCTGCCTCCAGAAAACAGCAAACCGAAATTTTACCAACAATTTGCTACTTCGACCTTCAACTTCCAAGAATTATGTTCCACCAAAATTTCCATCATACTTTCGTTCTAAACTCATTTTCAACCTCAAAAACAAGGAAACAAAATTACTTTTGAAGATTCAAGATCAAAGCATAACTCTACTATAAATTTAAAGACCAAAACTCAAGAACTTACCTTGAACTTGCTTCTACTCATTCAAGCTTCTCCACACTAACTCTCTCTACTTTAGAAATCACCTCTTGGAACTGATTTGGTGTCAAGAATGAAGAGGAGAGCATTGCTATTTATAGGCAAATCCTAAGGTTCAAATGGTCATTTAGCAAGGAAATCCAATTGTTCTTCTTTCCTTACAACCATGGGATTAAAATCACTTTATCAAATCAAATCCCATCTCTTCACTGTGGTTAGAAAACCCTAATCACTATTCTAGATTTTTATTTTTAAAACCACATGTGTTTTAATTAATATAATTAAATAATCCCCCCCCCCCCTCCCAATCCTCTTCCATTTTGCATTAATGAGCTTTTAACAAAATATCTCATCTTATCCTCTTCCATTTGCATGTGCTTTCATTTATGACAAATCTTGGATATTAATTTCAAATCTTATCAAAATCTTATTCAATCCTTCCCATGTGCTAGCCGAAATGCCTCTCTTCCATAGCCATCCAATGTGCTTTTATTATCACATAAGTGTCTTGATTGATTGATGAAAGAGAAAAATAAGATCCTATCTAATATCCACCATGAGCTAGGTGCCATCTTTATTGTGCCTGTTTGGTTTGCACATTAACACCCCATTTGCGGCGTTTTAGTCCATTAGGATGAGTTTGTGACAAAAAAGCCCAATGTAGGTAGTTTGGGTTGGCATTAGACTTAATGGGCTTTTCCCAAAACTCCCATTATACTCAACTCACCGAAACTGAGCGTTTTGGCATTACATTAGGCGCGTTTTTGGAATTGTGTCGGCCTTTTCACGTGAAGGTCATTGGGATTAATGAGATTAGGCAATGGGAGAAGCTAAAAAAATAATAATCCTTTTTTTCAGTTTAAATATAAATATATTTTTAAATAATAAATACATTTATTATTCTTTTTTCAGTTTTAAATATAAATATAAATTTTTATCTTTATATTTATTACAATATATATAACTAATATTAATATATTTAGTATCTAATAAGACTCATGTCCTTTTTAGTCATTTTTCATCTCAACTCACTTTTCAAATAATAATCCAAACACTTATCAGTTAAGAAAAAAGTCACTTCTGCATAAAGCCAAACTGACAACCCAAACACAAATATCTGACTTTTTTCCTACCGGGCTTTTACAAAAGTCAGATAGCTTTTAAGCTACCGTTCCTACCGCCAACCCAAACAGACCCATTGACTTTTAGTATTGTTACCTAAAGCTTGATTAATATGCTAAACAAATGCTTGTACAATTATATTATCATGATTTAAATATAATAATCTCCCTCTCCCATGTGCTAATCTAATGATTCAAGCTCCTTATTGGTTCATTTATTTTCATGAGGATTTAGCTTAATTTGGTGATTAACTAGGGCCATTGGATTTAATTTGTGTTTGTTTAAATTCAATCCTCATCCTTAATCTATGGCTCAAGTCTCCTATTGGTCCAATTAATTATCTAAAGAGTTAGATCATTTTCTTGATTTTTCATTGGCTAGATGCCATTGTTGACTTTTCAAATTAATTAACAAAGTTTAATTAACTCTTAATCCAATGCTTATATGCCTCTAAATTACATTTGTCATTGGTTAATTGATTTATTAACTAGCAATGGGAATTAGTGCTTTGCTAAGCTCCTTTAATTATAAATTAATTACTTAAGTGTTTTCATAACACTTCCTTGTCTCTATTGGTTTATAATATAATCATCCTTTTATGTGTTAATTATATCACATTTTATTGTGCTAAATATGTAGTCTCCAATCCAACCATTTGTCTATTAATTTTCTAGTGAAATTTGGATAAAATTATAAACAATAGATTATAATTATTTGAGACACATATACACTATTGTATTTTAGTAATTATTTTCCAAAATACAATGTTTATAAGAGTTATGAAAATTAGGGTATTATAGCGGTGATGAAGTGCAGCTCGATGGGTGGTGTTGGCGATGAGTGATGGTGGTCTCCAAAAACCCAGACCTTTGTTCCCACAAAATCGCGGCCACACTCTCTTTCCCAGTCGGAGGTGGCGAAGTGAGGAAGGGACGGTGGTGATGGTGGTTGTTCTGAGCTCTCTGCCTCTCTCCTGATTGTCCAACGCAGTTGAGGAAGATGATGGCAGTAAGGTCTGATCTGAGCTTTGTGGTTCAAATCTTGCTCCCTCTTTCGAACTCCCAGCCATGGGGCACTCTGTTTTTTTTTTTTCCTCTTGAAAGCTTCCAACGATGATGGCTATGGGGAAGAGGAGGAGCTCACCGGCGACTAGTCACTCCCTGATTTTCTCATCCTGCATTTTATCGGTGCATTTTAGGTTGATGGCCAGATGCCAAGTAATAAGACCATAGGTCGAGGCCATGATGCATTCAACACCTTCTTCAGTGAAACTAGAGCAGGAAAACATGTACCTTGTGCAGTTTTTGTAGATATTGAGCTTATCGTCATTGATGAAGTTAGGACTGGGACATATTGTCAACTATTCCACCTTGAGCTGAATAATGGCAAGCAGGATGCGACTAGCAACCTTTCCTATGGCCACTATACCAGTACCAATTCTTTCATTTTTTAAGAGTTTTTCTTTTTAGCTATGACTCTATAGAATAGCAGATTCTTACATTGGTTTTGTTCCAGTTGGAAAAGAGATAGTTGATCTTTGCTTATATCGCATCAGAAAGCTTGCAGACAACTGCATAGTCCTCCAAGCACGGTCTCACAGTCTTGAATGCTTTCGACGATGGCGGCTCTTTCGTTTGATGGTGATGAGCTTTTTTTAGTATCCTTTTGAAAATATTCTAGAATTTTGTTGTATCTAATTCCTTAGGTAGATTTGGCAACTTCTATTTCCTTTGGTGTGTGGTATCGTCACTTGTTCTTCACTGGAAAAGAGTTGCAGAGAATGAAGGTTGGGAGGGAGCTAGGGGGTGTTTTTTATGAGGTGAGGGCCATTTTGGTATTTTCATAATGTACTTAACGCCTGTTAAGGCAATTTAATTGTGATGGTATTTTTGCTCTGGTTTTACAATGTTATGGGCATTTTTGCACCTTCGGAAAGCATATGGTAAGAAGACCCTGTTTAATTTTTTTTTACTAGAAGGATATGAATTCATAAGCCTGGAGTGTTTTTTTAATATGTAAAATGTTACAGAGTGTTAATTCTGTTTATGTATAAAATTATATTAAGTCTTTCTATTTAATAAAATTTCAAACATAAACTGTTCACCAATTTTTCATTAATGTTTCAGTTTGATTTACAGTTTTTACAATTTTCATAGTATGTTACGTTATCCCATAGGTATAAACCTACCAATCTGACAGTGCGGGCTGATCACTAAAATACATGTATATAGACAATTAGTTTGAGTAAAATAAAATATAATAAAAAATGGTATGCATATCTACGTATTTAAATATTAGAATAAAATATAGGGAAAATTACACATAGGTCCCAAGGAACATAGAAAAAGTATAAATTAACAACAGAAAATGCATGTATTAACAACAACTTTTGAAAACCCTAAATTTATCTTCTTTCACTTCCGAAGCGATTAACAACGAAAAAAAGCATAAATTAACAACGAGAAAATGCATGTATTAACAACAACTTTATTTATTAACAAAATTCAGGGTTTTCAAAAGTTCTTGTTAATACATCCATTTTCTTTGTTAATTTATGTGTTTTCTCGTTGTTAATCGCTTTCCGGAAGTGAAAGAAGACAAATTCGGGTTTTCAAAAGTTGTTATTAATACATGCATTTTTGTTGTTAATTTATGCATTTTCTGTTGTTAATCGCTTCGTGTGAAATATGCACTATGGGCGAAAAAAGTAATTTTACGTTCTGAAATAATTACACAGAAGTCCCAAGGGATTTCTGAGTAATTTTGTCATTTCAAGGTACCTAAATGTAAATATCTCTGTTCCTTGGGACCTATATGTAATTTTCCCTAAAATATATACTCTACCTATTAGATTTAAAATTATAAAGATTTTTTCATTCATCGCGCCTGGATTAACGGTAAAAGGGGAGTTCTCTCTCTCTCTCTCTCTCTCTAATCTTATATTCAGTAGTATCAAATTGAGAAAAGAAATAGTTTAGATTTACAATTCTATAAAATTATTATTTTAAACATAAATAAATAAATTTCACAGTTAAAATCTAAGCTACACAATTTATAATTGTACTACAAACAAATTTTTTTAAAAGAAATTATAAAATACTACAACAATAGTTTTATAAAATAAAATAGTAAATTTGAATCATCCATTTTTTAATCTAAAAGTAGATTTTGAGAAGAAAATGAAAAAAATATTTTGAGAGTATCGCTAAAGATAAGTTATTTTCGATTCTGCAAAACTACGTCATTTTGGATTAATGAAGAGTGTTTTTGTAATTTTACACCCTTCATTAATTCACCTAAAATTATAAACATACCCCTCATTAATTCAAAACGACGTAGTTTTATGTTACAAAACTTCTATTGAAAACTGATTGCTTAAATTTATTTTGGCCCCACAGCTTTCATGAACACACGTATTAGTTTCTAGATCCTTCTTGGCTAATATATCGCACAATAATATCCCTAATGTCTAATGGAATCAAATCCGGTCCGATATTTCATAAATCGAGATTAATTTAGCTTTTTAAAAAATCTTTTATTTAGCTAAGCAAATTCACACAGCCATCATAACGCCAGCTACAACCTTTCATGAATACGTGTTTGTTTTAATTTTATAAAAATACTTTTACAGAGTTTGAGGTAAATATATGATAAAGAGGTTTGTCTTGTCTTAAAGAAAAATCCTTAAAACACTATTTTCTATACTTCCCAAATAAACACTTAAAGGAAGATTTAAAGATGAGGTTGGCCCAAATGGCTACAGGTCAATTTAGGGTTAGTGTAAGAAACGTAGGGTACATTATACTTATTAAGAGCTACAAGTTCTTATCCACTAAGAATCTCTTTAAAACTTTACTCACAATAAGTGAAATTGTTACATGAACCGTTAGCACCACATCATTTAGGAACTACTCAATAAAATCACACCACATCGATCTAATTAAATTCTATGTGTTTAATTTCTCTTCTCTTTTTACATTTATATCATGTGAAAATATTTCTCCAATCTCACTAAAAGAACTACCGATTCGTAGCAGTTGATTTGTAATGGTTAAAAAAAAAAACGATATAAATGTAAGAAATTGTAGCAGTTTAGACCAAAACCGCTACAGATCTGCAATGTAAATGACTCATGTCAAATGGCAT
The DNA here is from genome assembly GCA_019022655.1 of Acacia acuminata. Classification (NCBI taxonomy): domain Eukaryota; kingdom Viridiplantae; phylum Streptophyta; class Magnoliopsida; order Fabales; family Fabaceae; genus Acacia; species Acacia acuminata. The sequence continues at coordinate 1,566,882 of JAFJYI010000127.1, read as the reverse complement.
GCAAATTAAGAAACGACCTTAGTCACGGTTATCACAAAATAACCGCTACAAAAGTTAGCACTAAGTTGGCAACTGTTTTTATCCCATTCAATTCATGTGATTTGTGTAGTTGTTTAAAATAAGACTGAAGCAAGTACATAGGAAGAGACATAAAACCCGTTTAGATTAACGATGATTTAAATGATTTTTTTTTAATATGACTTTTGTAAACTTAAGAAATTATAAAAATCATATTGTAAATATGATTTATATTTAAATTGACGATGGAAAAACTCATCTACACCTTGTGAAAAACATGTCTTAGTGGCTTCTTCTTAAAATAGCTTTTGGTCTAGTAGTTTCAAATATGCCAACATAAAGAACTCATTTTATTCACATCATATGGATTTAAAGCAAATATATCTCTTTTTTTCCTTTTCGTTGGTTTGGTGTTGTTTGGTATTCCAATCAATCAATTCATTTTTTTTTTTTTATGGAATGGGATTTCTTTCATTAAGAATAATTACAGATACAAGGGTATTAAAACAAACTGTAAAAAAATAGAGATACATGAATCATGAAGATATGGACTTTACAAGATAGATCTTGTTAGTGAATCAATCAATTCATTTTTACACTCTCGTGGTTCCCATTGAACGCTCACTTGCTGACAAAATCTACGAAAGACTGGTCCTTCTTCTTTCTCTCCCTCCCAAAATAAAATCAAACCATACCCTTTTCGTAAACGACTCCTCTAATTATGCTTTTCCACGAAAGTGAATCAGCTGGAGATCATGCCAGTGTTTTGGATCACCACGCAATTATCCTTTCGTATTTGGTCCTGCATGCTTATCCTTAAGTGTTATCCATCCCATTATGAAATAATTATTAAGAAATCGGTCTTTCATTCTATTTTTTTATCCTTATTATAAGCGCACCAACTAACAATTTATATAAACTAATAAAAACAGTTAAAGTTAATAAAGTTATCCTATAATTTAATTAACTTCCAATATTATCCCTACTAATTGTACTAAACTCTAATATTATATAATTATTACTCTCTCCTGTTACTTTTATTAATTAGAGGCATATATGGAAACAAATAATTAATGCTTATTGGGAACAAGCAAGTGCCTTATAAAAACCATCAAATAAACTTGCTAGTTGGTGCCTTATAATAAAGATCAGAGGGAGTATTTTAAAATTTTTTCTTGATTATCTTCATAAAGAGAAAGATTTTCCAATAGTTGCGAGAAACTGGAAGAATGAATACAAGTCTAATCACTGATCAATAAAAGAATAATGATGAATCTTTCAGTTCTTGCTAGCCCTTGATATAATTCAGATATAGTTAATAAATTAATCAAATCTGGATGTTTAGGAATTGTAACTCCATTTTCAAATGTAATTTTTACTATTCTATTAAATCTCTAAAATAAAATTTATCAATAACTTTGTAAATTAAAGTATGATTAAATTAGAATTTTTTTTAGAATTTAAAACTTGTTTATAAAGTACCAGCGTTAGTTACTGATTTAATCATGTCTATATTTAATCAAGCTCCCCATCCTGTACTAGATATATAGATAATTTTCTTTAAAAAAATTTAGGAGGGGCCCAGTCCGCCCCTGCAATTAGAGATTTTAACCTATTGTCATATGGGGGTTGAGACGGGAGAAGTTAACATCTTCTGATTTTGGAGTTGGCTTTCCTCCTTTGCGGAAAGCATCCGCTGCCATCCGCTGCCTTGGAACGCTGCCGTTTTGTGCCAAAATGATGAGCTGGTCCCTTAAAATAAAAAAAAAAAAATTCAAGGTACAACTAGGTATTAAAAAGATAATTCGGATATCTTAAATGATACATAAAAAAATCTTTATGATCTTGAAAGATTCTTTTAGGATCTTAAAAAATATTTTATGATCTTGGGTGGTACTAAAAGGATACTTCGGATCTTGACTCAGCTACAAAAATAATTCATGATCTTGAAAAAGCACCCTAAAGTATATATTTGGTAGCAGTAATTACCTTAAATATTTTTTCAAGATCCTAAAATAAATTTTTTAAGATCATGAATTATTTTTTTAGTACCATTCAGTATCATGAAGTATCCTTTTAGTACCACCCAGTATCATAAAATATTTTTTTAAGATCCTAAAATAATCTTTCAAGATCATAAAGATTTTTTTCTGTATCATTTAGTATCCTAAATTATCTTTTTAATACCCGGTTGTACCTTGAATTTTTTTTTTTTTTAAAGGGACCAGTTCATCATTTTGGCACAAAACGGCAGCGTCCCAAGGCAGCGGATGGCAGCGGATGCTTTCCGCAAAGGAGGAAAGCCAACTCCTCTGATTTTTGTCATTGTCCGTGAAGGAACCTTTTTGCAAATTAAATTGATTTAGTCTGGATAGGGATACCAGCTAGTTTATTTTATTTTATTTTTTTAAAGGTGTAAAAATATACAAATGATTTATTTTTAAGAGCACCCAACGCTAAATACTTTATCACTCTCGAAGTGGATGCTTCAGTTCTGGAGTCAAGGAGAAGCGGTTGTGGAGGTGGTATTAGTGGAGACGATGGACGATGGATATGCGGATTCATATGTAAACTCAAGACAATTCTCTCAATAATAGCAAAAATCATTGCGGTCATCCAAGGTCTTCGATATGGTAGAATAAAGGATACAAAAATGTTATTGTACTTTCAAACTGTGTTCAAGCTGTTAATGCTTTGATTAGGGGTTACGATTATTCTTACCCCTTTAAGAATATTATAGTTGATGCCAGGTTATGGTTATCAAAAAAATTGATAAGTTTTACTTAATTATATTCTTAGGGAACAAAATAGTTTAGCAGATCACTTGACTAAGTTAACTCATAATATCGTAGGAAACTTTTATCTCCCTAATCATCCACCACTTTCATTCCAGGAGGTGTTAATTAGTGAAAGATAGTAGTTTGAAGTTTTTTTTTTTTTTTTTTTTTTGTACATGCCCTTTTAAGTTATTAATGAATTCCAATTTTTATTGAGGATCGAAGAATGGATTTTAAGTGTGCATGTGGGGGGTTGAGACGAGAAGTTCACATCGCACCTTATCCGTTTTGGCATTGTCGGTGAATGAACCTTTTTCCAAATTAATTTGATTTTGTCGCGATAGGGATAAAGTTGTATTTTTCCCTCCTTTTCCCCATGAAGATTTTTTTGGCCGGTCTACACAAATTCCCTCCATCCCTGAATATATAAGGTAGAGTCGGGAAATCGGTAGCTGGCCATCGGACCGCCCGTTTAGCTCTCCGACGTATGTAGGGCTCGGGTTTAAAAAGTAGGCCAGAAATTTGAAATAAGCCGCAAAGGCCGACCTGTAGCCTCGGGCTTAATCGGGCCGGCCCGTTAATCGTAACTTTTAAAAAAAAATTAATTATTTAAACTTCCACTTAATGAATGTGTTTATTTGTAATTACTTAGATTTTTTTAGTTGAAACTATAACCCTTTTTTATGTTTATTATTATTCTGTATCAAAACACATAATTAGTTATTATAAATTTTAAAGAAATGATGTTTTCATATTAAATAAACACATACTTTGATATTACAATATTATATAAGTAATAAATTATAAATATATTTTGTGTAAAATAAGTATAATTATTTTTACCGCAAGAAAAATCATGCATAAACCTAAGGAATCTCCAGACACACACAAAATTACAAGAGAAAAAAGCATTTTGTCATATATAAAGAAATTCCTTTCTTTAATATTTTTTGAAAACAAAGGAAAAAACATATTCTTTGTGTTTATTTATTTTTTTATTAAGAATTAATGAATGTATTTATTTGTTAAATAATTTATATTGTTTAGATATTAATGTTGATAACATTTATTTGATAGATTAGAACTTTAATGGTTGCAATTTACTAATTATATTTTTTTTGAAAAAATCAAAGAAAAAATAGTTAAAATTTGGAATAGTAATTTTCAGGCCCTGTAGGGCCGGCCCTGGCCCTGCTACTATCGGGTCGGACTTTGAAAAATAGATGTTTTCTTTACCCCAAGCCCTATAGGGCCGGCCCCGATTCCCAGTTCTAATACAAGGTATACTTAACTATTTATTTAATTTCAAAATAGCTAAATTAGTTATATATAATTCTTACCTAGGAAATTCGCAATACTTACCACATAATGATTAAAATTTAATGTGTGCTCAAAAAAATAATCTAATAAAAAATAATAATATGAAAAAGTTGTATTATTATTTATGTGATATACTGATATGACAGGTGAAGCTTCCCCTGCTTTAGCGTTCTTTTATTTCCTTAAGAAAAGTAATGGGCATAAATTTCTCTATCATCATTTTATACATAGCATCTCTAAGATCTGCGTGGATGGAGCCTTCCCTTAAAACTGCCAAAGGCCACCTCAAAAAAAGTCGTCTAACGAGTGGATCTCGAGAATCTGCGTGGAGCTATCTAGAAACTGCCAAACGCCACCCCAAGAAAAATCATCCAAAGAGTGGATCTAGGGGATTTGTATGGAGCCTTCTCTAAAAACTGCCAAACGCGCCCCCAAAAAAATCATCTCAAGAGTGGATCTCAAGGATCTAGGTGGAGCCCTCCCTAGAAACTGTCAATTAATTGGAGGAAATTTATTGTAAAGAAAAAGTGAGTGACATATGTTTAATAAAAATAAAAATAAAAAATTAGTTTAAAATTTTAAACAACCCCTATAAAAAGGAATCTGCGTGGCGCTATCTAGGAACTGCCAAACGCCCCCCCCCCCCCCCCAAAGAAAAATCATCTCAAGAGCGGATCTCAGGGATCTAGGTGGAGCCCTCTCTAGAAACTGTCATGGAGAAAATTTATTATAGAGAAATAGTGAGTGACATATCATATGTTTAATAAAAATAAAAATAAAAAATTAGTTTAAAACTTTAAACAATCCCTATAAAAAGGAATACTTTCTCTGGTCTTTATTATAAGTCACCAACTAACAAGTTTATTTGGTCCTTTTTATAAGGCATTTGCTTGTTCCCAATGAATATTAATTATTGGTTTTCATGTCTCCATTAATTAATGAGGGTAGTGTGTGAGAGTAATAATTAATACTCCTCCGGTCCTTATTATAAAGGCACCAACTAGCAAGTTTATTTAGTCGCTTTTTATAAGGCACTTGCTTGTTCGATGAGCATTAATTATTTGTTTCCATGTCTCATTCCATAATTAATGAGGGTAGTATGTGAGAGTAATAATTAATATGATATTAGAGTTTAATACAATTAGTGGGGGTAATATTGGAAGTTACTTAAATTGTAGGGCAACTTTATTGACTTTAACTGTTTTTATTGGTTTGTGAGAAAAGTTAGTTGGTGCCTTATAATAAGGACCGGAGGGAGTATAATATTATAGTTTACTGCAATTAGTAGGGGTAATATTGGAAGTTACTTAAATTATAAGGCAAATTTATTGATCAATTTAACTTGTTTTCGTTGGTTTGTGAGAAAAGTTAGTTGGTCTTTATAATAAAAACGAGAGAGAGAGAGAGAGAGTATTTCTTTAAAAAAAGTTGTGGAGCCGTAACATGAAACACAGTTCAAAGCAAAGAGTACAAACTGGAAAATAAATAAAAGAAATGACACGAACCTCAGGCCGAATAGAGTATTAACCAATCCCCCATGCGCAACATTGCCGGAGCAGCCACGGTTGATTTTTCGATCAAAGGTACCATGTGAAATCTCCAATTTTTCCCCTTTCTCTATCCCTATCTTGTAGATATAGTGTTGAGAGTTGAGACAACCTGATAAACTGAAACATCTTAGTAGTCAGATGAAAAAAAAAAAAAAAAAAAAAGCAAAAACGATTCATGTAGTAGTGGCGAAGATTGCAATACGCTCGTTAGCAGGGCTAGTGTTTTTACAGAAATTAATGTGTTCTTCATTGGAGGATTCCACTTGTTCATTAAGAGTAGAATTATAAAAAAGAGGGAAACTATTCATAAACAAATGGAATCCTCCTATAAAGAACACATTATTTATGGTGATGGGAGCTGCGGCCGATCAATGTTGGAGCTATGACGGCCGGTTGGCAGTGGCCACTTTGGCCTGGCCACGGCTGGTGACGGGTCGTTAAAGCTCCGACAACGATCAAACATTTTCTTTTCTAAAAAACTTATGCAACGGTCATTATTATCTTTTTATCTACAGAACTTATTTTCATTTTAGTTCTTGGTCTTGCATTAAAAATTCAAAATGTTTTGGTCTTTAATTGAAATAAATGTGGTTTTGTGATTCTTTAATGAAATTTTCCCTATTTATTGTGTACTCCATGGGAATAAAGGTAACATAAAAATAAATGAAATGTTAAATTGTATATGCATATGAAAAATTTAATGTGTGACTTATAAATAGAGCACAGAAAATTTTAATATCCAAATTTCAATTTTTATTTTTGAGATATAATTGAATTTTCAAACCGCTAAATATGTAAAAATATTTAATTTCAAATTAAAATTTAAAAATAATATAATTTTCTTTAATTTTTATAATAATAACATTTTTGCAATAAAGCCTCTCAACTTGGTAAGATACTGATTGAAGTGATAAGTAGCCTCATCCCAAAAATGATAAGAATGTAAGTTCGAATGTTGGGAACACATTTATTGTGAAAGATAAAAATCCTTTACGCTCTAAATCTCCCAAAAAAAAAAAAAAAAAAAAAAAAAAAAAAAAAAAAAAAAAAAACCATGACTAAATAAATAAATAAAAAAGCGCCACAACTAGTTCTACAATAATTCATATGTTGATTACAACCATTCAAAATTCATACTCTTTAATCTTAAATATAGGACATAGTTTATAGTACAATTTATACTACCAACAATATTCTATATCTAGGAGGGGTGGCCTATAGGAATTCAATCATATTTAGTAGGGGTGTTCATGGGTAGGGCGAGACCCTTGCTCGATGCCCTGCCCAATACATCATTGGGCAATAAAATACGGCCTAGTGCCCGGCCCTGCCCGATAGAAGCTCTAAAATTTTTGGGCAAGGCAATAAGGGGCAAGGCAGGGTGGCCCTCCCTTGCCCAAGTGACGATACCCTGTAACCTTGCCACACTCTATGTGAAAAAAAAAAAAAACTTTAGTCATACCTAATAAACAATATTGCAAATTTCAAATGAAATCCATAATTCTACATTTCGAATATTCAAACATAAGTCTACAACTTAAGCCTTGAAATTAAAAAGACAATCATATGTCTTAACAAAATAACAAATAGTCAAATATTCATAATTGAAATATTAAATAACATTCATAATTCATTAAATACAAGGCATCAAAAAATTGCATTTAAAGCCTTGTAAGCATTCATCCACCACTAGCCAACCGACAACCATAACCATTATATTTCCCCCTCTCCATGTACAGCATCTAGGAAGAAAATAATTTGACATCCGAGTCCGACAGTGGGAAAAGGGAAGAGTTGAAGAAATGAGGATATTTTTTTATATTATAAGTTATATAATTTGCAAAAAATATATAATACTATTTTATAAAAAATATAAATTATAAAATACTTTTTTATTCTATTAAAAAAATAAAAAATATTATATACACTGCAAGGCGGTCAAATGGGCGGGCGGATACCTTGCCTAGTTCCCAAATGCCTTACTCAAGAAAAATGCCCAAATTCCAGTTGTGCCTAATTTTTTCCAGTCGCTTTTCTTAGGGTAAGCGGGGCAATTTTTCATTAGGCGGGGCGGGGCGAACGGGGCGGATGGGCATCATGCACACCCCTAATATTTAGGACGAAACCAATAATTATTACTCGGGAAGTTTGATTGAAATTTAATTTGACTGACAACTAACTTTAATAGCACCAATTTACTACAATTAATTTGTCATTTTAAATTTTTTTATAAAGATACATTTAAATATTTCATATTAATCGAGAAATTAAAAATTGATACAAAGCCTCTTGAACTAATAAAAAACTAGAGTAAAATTCTTTAATCTCCTTTGTGTTATGTCTTAATTATACGTACCTTCACTCTATTTTAAAAATATACATTTAAGTCCAAGCCGTTAACTCTATTAAGGATCTTTATTTTTTAATTAAAATTTATATTAAAATAAGTTTAATTTACTTATTTACCCTTAATCATTACTAATTCCTTAATTCTAGCTAAAATTGTTTATGTAATTTAAGATTTTATTTCTTAATTTTGCAATTAGTTATTTGTTAAATTTTATCATATTGAGATAAAGACTTAATTAATGCAAACATATAAAATTTAACTAAAAAAATGATTAATTATTTTGATAGATGCATACTTAAATAAATGTGTTTATAAATGTATTTAAAAATTTATATAATGTCTCAAATTTATATTTTTAATACCATTGGACGCAGTGAACCAATTATGGTGTTGTGGAAAAAAAAAATGTTTTTAGTCATTTAAAAGAATACTAAATAAATAATTTTTAATAAATATGATAAAAAATTTAATTTTTTTTGTATATAATAAAAATTAATTAGTTTCATAATATATTGAAAATTTTGAACATTTATATTAGAATTATTTTCGTTTGTATAAAAATTATTTTTAAGCAAAGAATAGTTTTTATTCATTTGTTGAAAGAGGGGCATTTTGGTTAAGAAAAATATTTAATAGTCAAATTTAACAATCAACTAATCTGGGTGGATGAGAATAGAATCTAAGATATGTAAGAGAGATTTTTGTAACATACATTATAATTGTAAGGGATGTTTATATACATTTTTAAAATAGAGGAGATGTTTGTATAAGTTACAAAAAATAAAGGAGTAGTCTATATATTTTGCTCTTAAAAAATTGGTTCAATATGAATTATTTCCTTAAGAAAATAAGTAAAGTAGGAAACTCTAATCCATCGAAGCAGGCAGTCGTGCTTGTGGGGACTATGGAAAGTCGGAAACTCATTTTCAATTTTGCTTTTATGTAATTCTCATTGGAAAAAGATAAAGATAAAAGAGGTGTGAATGATTTGTAAATGTGAAGAGAGAAAGTTTTAAGAAGGGAAAACTTAAAAAATTGTATCACTTTAGGACATATTTAATAACTTAATTATCCTTTTTTGATATGTGAGAATTAATTAAAATGAACTTATAATAAAGATTTGAGTGATATAACTACAAATGGGAATTAAGGATTAACACAAGGAAAATTAAAATTGATGTTTTATTATATTACTCTGAAATATTTGACATTTAAACGATGGTTCAAAAAAGTTATAATATAAAAATTTTAAGTCTAATTTTTTTTAGACATAATTGAATTTTTTATTGTTAAATATGTAAAAAAATATTTCATTTCAAATAAAAAATTAATAAATAATATAAATTTCTTTACTTAGAGCTTCCCAACATCATCTTTCCATAATAAAGCCCCTCAACTACTTGATGTACAATATTTCATACATTGATAACAACCATTCAAAATTAATAGCTCTGAGGCTCTGTTTTGGATAGGAAAAAAAGTGGGAATGGAAATGAATAGAAATGAAAAGAATGGAATGGAATGGAAAATATGTTGCCTCGATGCGATTGGTTTGCACTAGAAAAAAAAAAAAAAAAAAAAAGAGTCGATGGGAAATTTTTATTTGGTTGAAAGAGAATGGTACGAAAATGAAATAAAATATCATTTTACCCTATAAGGATAAAATATTAGTGTGCATTGTTTGTGCACGCGCACACCAAAAAGTCTTGGACCAACACCCACCTGCGACAAAGCTCAGGTAAGAATGATAACGAAATAGGTGGCCTGCTGCGGCGACTGCTTGCACTAAAGACGGAGGAGGGCTCAAAAATGGCTTTAAGTGAGGCGGTGCCAGTAGAAGAAGTGGGTAGCTTGCAAGCAGAGGAAGAAGAAGCATAAACAATGGATTTGGGATTGAGTACGGCTAGGCATTCGCAGAGGCATATAAGACATAACCCAGTGAAGTTCTCTTTTAGGTGACGATCACAGGAGGTGGAAGGTCAGTGAGGTTGCAATGGAGGTTGCGGGGGCAACAATGGCAATAAAGAGGGATTATTTGAGGATTTACTACAATTGGAAAATCGATTCCTACCAACAATGAAAGGAAAATATTTTCACATGGATGAAGGAAAAGTGGCCGTCGTCGACAAATATTTTCCTGGGAAAATGGTGAACGAAATAGCCAATGCCAACGAAAAATCTGATTTTCCTTATCCTTCCCCTGATTTGCAGTGATCCAAATGGGCCCTAATTTGGCTAGGTGTGGATGGGCTATACAAATCTAATCATGTTTAGAACCAAAATAAGGATAGTATTACTCAGTAATTTTGATTGAAATATGATCGTCAACCATGACAAAAAAGACACGCCTTTATCGATGGAAATTATCATAGAAATTTCGTCGGTAAATCTATTTGAGACAAAATTTACGATAGAATTTCGTTGGTAATTAATTACCGACGGAATTGCGAATGGAACAAATTTTGTCACAAAAAATACCGTGTCAAAGACAATTCCCGACGAGTATTTTTTCGTGGGTAATTTTCCCTCGGAAACTACGGAATCATTCTTAGTAATTTAAGACGGATATTACACATGGAAGTCCGTGGTTTATTTCCCACGGAATTGCGTGGTAATTTTGTTGCAAATTACGGTCGAAATGATTGCGTCAGTAATTTCAGTTGGTAATTACCCTTGAAATTTTGAGACAGAATTTCGTGGGTAATTTCCCACATTTTAAAAATACATGTATGCGTACATGTAGTTACATATATTAAAAACAGTTTTCAAGGTATTCAAATGAGTTAAATTCTTAAAATTAGGACAAGTCTTACGACCAAAAAAGTATCAGTTGAAATAAATAAAAAATATTTATTCATAAAAGTTCACATTTAATTTAAATTATAATCGAATTCAAACTTATATTCTCAGTAGTTACTGTATTTGTGGGGGCAAATGATTGAAGAATGGTAAAGGAACTGGAAAAGAAGAGCAAGAGTTTCTTATGGGGTTATGATGAAAAAGGAAAGAAACTCCACCTAGTATCATGGAGCAGGTAACTAAAGAAAAGAAGGATGGTGGCCTCAGAATAAAAGATAAGCGCAAACAAAATGAAGCTTTCTTGATGAAGTTGTGTTGGAATATTTTGTGTAATAGGGAAGCTCTTTGGGTTAAGGTATTTCGTAATAAGTATAAGGGTGGAGAAAGGTTTGGACCTGAAATCCAAAAGAAGGAAGGGGCGTCTCTTACATGGAGAGGGATATGTGCCGCTTGAAATAAGTTCCAAAGGGGTGTTGGAGTTAAAATTGGAAATGGTGGATCAGCATCCTTCTGGTTCGACAATTGGTTTGAAATCAATAGACCCCTTATTGATCTTATTCTCGGTTATGAAGCTTTCGCTAACACGAATGAGAAAGTTGCTTGATTATGTTGACCGTTGGGGAGAGGGGTCGAAATAAGTTGATCGGTGGTTCCAGCCGCAAGTTGTTGATCGATCATATGTGCACACCCTCCTCGAGAGGGGAGAAGGGAGGATAAATACTATGGGCAACCTTCATCTGATGGTTGTTTTTTTGTCAAGTCCGCATATCATTTTCTTTCTGCAGGTACACATCGATATGTAGATTCTATTTGGAAGATGCTATGGAAATGGGTTGTCCCGAAGAAGATTAAGTCTTTTATGTGGACCTTTACACATGGGAGAGTTCATACGGCTCGCTTGAGATTTCAAGGAGGCATTGAGGAGTCAACAAGATGCCTATTTGAATGCAACCAAGTGGAAGACTTAATGCACTTAATGAGGGACTGTAGCAACGCGAAGGAAAGATGGATCTCAGTAGTTACCTCGACCTTATGGGAGAAGTTCACATCACTTCAAGGCACAAGGTGGCTGCAGTGGAATCTCAAACATGAAATAGGAAGGGATTTCACAAAGAGAATCCCATTGGCTACATTGTTCGGTTATATCTGTTGGGACATCTAGGTGGATCGTTGCAAGAAATTATTTGGAGAGGACCTCACCAAAGATAGCACAAACGCACATGCTAGCCTTTTCAGGGCAAGCTGGGATAAGGATTTAATAACTAAATGTCAATTTTACTCTAACCAGAATTTTGCAGGTCGGGTCAGCTGAGAACGTCAACAAGGATTTATCACTCTCGAGGTGGATGCTTCAGTTCTGGAGTTAGGGAGAACCGATTGTGGAGGTGCTGTTAGTGGAGACGATGAATGATGGATATGCGATTTATGTGTAAACTCACAACAGTTACCATAATAGCGAAAATCATTGCGGTCATTTAAGGTCTTCAAATATGTTGGAATAAAGGATACGAAAAGGTTGTTGTACTTTCGGATTATGTTGAAGCTGTTAATGCTTTGATTAGGGGTTGCGATTATTCTCACCCCTTTAGGGACACTATAGTTGATGTCGGGTTATGGTTATAAAAAACTGGTAAGTTTTACTTGGTCATATTCTTAGGAAATAAAATAGTTTAGCAGATCACTTCACTAAGCTAGCTTATAATATCGTAGGAAACTTTTTTTTTTTTTTTTTTTTATTAATCATCCACCACCTTCGTTCGAAGAGGTGTTAATTAGTGAAGGATAGTAGTCTGAAGTTTTTTCTTGTTATAGATACTCTTATTAATGAATTCCAGGTTTAATTTTTTTTTTAAAAAAAATGATCGAAGAATGGATTTTAAGTGTGCATGACGAGAGGTTCACATCGCACCTTATCCGTTTTGGCATTGTCGGTGAATGAAACTTTTGTTGATTTTGTCGGGATAGGGATAAAGTTGTATTTTTCCCTCCTTTTCCCCATGAAAACTTTTTTGTCCACACAAATTCCCTCCAGCCCTGAATATATAAGGTATACTTAACTATTTATTTAATTTCAAAATAGCTAAATTAATTCTATATAATTCTTACGTAGGAAATTTGCAATACTTACCACATAACGATTAAAATCTAACGTGTGCTAAAAAAAAAAAAAAAAACTCTAATAAAAAATAATAATATGAAAAAAAATTTAAATATGGGAGATAAATATAGTTGTAGGGTTAAGTAACAAATTTTCCTTGGAATTATACGCCGTGAACAATTTTACTTTAGAATTTTTTTAGCTTAATATTGCCCTAAAAATATAAAAAAAACGTAACAATCTTACCCTTTTCTTTGAAAAATTAACTTCCATTAAGAAGCACTCTGAATGAAAGTGGAAAATTTAGATATGGGAGTTCTAAACATTTCTATATCTGACAACTGTAAAACCATTATAACTCCGGTTGGTTCTTCATATAGATTCACTCTGAGTGTTTTTTTTTTTTTTTTTTTGTCAAAGCACTCTGAGGGTCATTAAAGACATTTTTCAATTTTACCTGAATAAAAAGAAATAAGTGAGAGGAAATGTGTAACAATTTTTCATTGTAAGTAGTCGAAACATAATTTTTTTTCCTTATTGTTAAAAATGTTAAACCATCATCGTGAATGTTAGTTCTTTTAAGGATTAGGGTGAATTTTTCCTTTTTAACACTTTCAAGACAAAATTATTCATAAAAAAACCTTTAGATATCTAGTATTCTTATGTGGTTACTTTCGGAAAAATTGTTCTTTAACCCCTTTTTTAATAATCATTAAATAATGGTGAATTTGAAAAATTCCATCAATTTAAGATATATTAAATATTTTAATTGTTATTTCTCAGTATGGGAGATTTGGTCAAATTATGTTTATACTAAGGACGAATGTGGTATAAACAACATTCTCTCACATATGGTTGATCTTATTTATAATGTAAGAGACTGTTTTTTATTTTTACCCTCAATTAATTACATACCCTTCTCATATCTCTTTTCACTCACTTCCTCTCATTTCTTTTTTCCCTCATCGTCTCTAAGACTCATCATCTTTAATAAAAAAATTTAATAAGAAGAAAAGTAGATATTTCACACATTTATTGTTAGTTGTTGTTTAAAAAAAAAAGACTGGAACAAGTACATAGACAAAGAGACATACCATTAGGGGTGAGCAAATCAAAACCGAACCAAATAATTCGGTGTTCGGTTTTTTTGATTTTTCGGTTCGGTTTTTAAAACTATTTATTTCGGTTTTATTTTGGTTAAAACCGAAAAAATCGAAATTTTAGCAAAATTGATGAAAATTTATCCTTTATATATAATTATCACATTAGCTAATATCTTTTAAGTTTTCGAGTTGAAAGTCAATTTGGAGATTCTAAATGGAGCCCCAAACAAGTGAAAATCGATATATACTGGGTGTTCAATGTAAAGTATACTTATATAAACCAAGTTGCATTCAATAGTCAATATTGTAAATTGATTTAGCAAAAAAAAAAAAAAAGATTGGTCATTTTACGTAATTAACCCAAATAAGAAGACCCACAATAAGGCCCAACTCAAGCCCAAAAAAACCGAATTAATTGCAAAACCGAACTGAAATATTTTGATTTTTTCGGTTTTCGGTTCGGTTTTGAAAATATACATAATTCGGTTTTTCGGTTTTAACCGAAAATTGAATGCTCACCACTACATACAACTATAAGGCACCCGAATAAATGATGGGGATTTCATATGATATTACTATCTCCAATTCTAATTATAGAAATACTTTTGTAGTTCAAGTATTCTTATAATTAGGATCAAAGAGAGTATTAATTAATTGATGGTTTAATAAATGGAAAATCCCTCACAGGTCTTAAAAACCAACAACATATCAAAAAAAATCCCAAAAAAATAAAATACCAGAAAAATCTCTAAAACTTGTTAATATAATAGATGAATTGTTAATTAACGATTAACTTTTTTAATATCTAAATTTTTTGTGGAACCTTGAAGCCTGTGAGAGATTTTCCCCTTAATAAATGACTGGAGCTAGTTGTTTGTCACATGGATCGTATGATGATATATATTTTTTTGCTCAGGGGATCGTACAATGATATGACCACACAATAGGGTGTAACATGTGTTTGCATTTAATAGCAGTCAAATGTAAACAGACAGCTATCAAACGTGTTTGCTATCAGTCCACTATTAACAAATGGATAGGGGACAAATGTGGTATAAATAACATTATCTTGATCCTGTTTATAAGCACTAAATTGTCTATCAAAAAAATATAAACGGAAATTTCTATTAAAATACTATTTGAATTTATAAAATCTTCATAAGTCTCTTGAATTTGTAAAAAAGATTGAGAGGTATAAGGACCTATAAGAGATATCAGATTCAAGTGAAATTACCTTTTTTTCTTAGTTTTAAATAAAATAAATAAATAAAAATACCCTCATCGCCGCCCGCTCCGCCCGTGGCCGCCACTGCCTGTCCGCCCGCTGGTGGCCGTTGGCGGCCGGCCGGCGCCCAGCGTGGCCGACGGTGAGAGTATTTTATCTTTTTTTTTCAAAAAAAAAAAAATTTAACATTAAGGGCAAAAGGTAATTTCATCCGACTTTGATATCCCTCATAGGTCCTTAGTACCTCTCAGTCTTTTTACAAATTCGAAAGACTTCTGGGGTTTTTATAAATTCAAATGGTATTTTAATAAAATTTTCCCAAAATATAATGTATTGTTTTTATTTTTATCCCTAATTAATTATATATTCATCTCATATCTCTTTTCACTCATCCCCTCCTGTTCCTTTTCTTCCTCATCCACTGTCGCAGTCACTCACCATATTTAATAAATAAGAGTATATTTAAGAAAGAAAATAGATCTTTCACACATTTATTGCTAGTTGTTAATTGAAAAAAAAAAAGAAAAGACTGGAGCAAGTACATAGAGAGAGACATACAACTATACAAGAAACCCCGATAAAATATGGGGATTTTTTAATATATTATTAATTAATTGATGGTTTAATAAAGCATATATATATCATACTTATTATATTAGTGATTTTAATTAATTAAATTTGAATTGAATAAGCTGAACTATAACTCTTTGAAAATTTGAAATTCATTTTACTAGTGAAAAAACGGTGAACAGGAAAGATGGATATAGATGCATGACCCATGATAAAGAATGAGTCAATGAGGCGTGACAGCTGAGATAGGGTTCCAGTGGTGAGTGAAAAGGTTGTGGTTTGTTTGTTTTGGAAGAAGAATATTAAAATTTGACCAAAAAAAGAAGAAGAATATTAAAAAGTATATCAAGTGCATTATAGCAAGTTTTGTTAGCTTCTCGTATTTTGCATGCATTTATCCAAGAGGTGATTTCCTAATTAAATGAGTTGTCAATTGTTTTATTAATTTTTTTAATCTTATTATTATTATTATTATTATTATTATTATTATTATTATTATTAAGATTTTAAATTTTAAGTAGTTTTTTCTATCATTTTTCTAAAAAAGATTTGAAAACATTTACAAAAAATAATTAGCACTGCTACTTTAATTTCAAAAGAGAGGCGAACAGGAAAGATGTATATAGATGCATAAGACATGAAAAAAATACAGTTTTTATTTCTTTGAAATTGCATTACAAAAGGTTAGTACAAGAAGAGTTCCTTTGGTTGTATGGATCCACCATTGTTTGGCCATAAGAGAACTCAATTGAAGGTCTAAAGAATGATAATGGAGAATGGATTTTTGTGTCGGGAACTGGTACAGATTATCAAACCGGATAGCTACCAATCCTTCTGAGTAAAAAAAAAAAAAAAAAAAGGATAGCTACCAATCCATGTCCCCAGCAAGAAATATTGTTTGTACGATGATAGCGTGCCATGTGCTCTAATTTCGGGAGAGAGCTGTCAAATGTCTCGGGCAGCTTCCAGTCCACTATTGTGTGGTCACTATCATCGTACGATCCATTTCCATTTGACAAACTTGCTCATTTCTTTTTGGGAAAATCACTGTAGAGGCCCTTTTAACAAAAATAAGCCTAAAAAAGACCCCAACAATCTGACATTCCCAGAACAGGCCCTAGGGCCCTGATTGGGATTGAATGAATAAATGAAAAGACACACAACACCCCTGATTTGAAAAGCAAAAAGGAACAAGTCTGGAAATAAAAAGTGAACAGACGCATTCAGTTTTGGCGCCTACACGAGGAAGAGAAGAAACCATCGTACAAGGCAAATGCGAGGGAGAGAACAGCTGGGTTTTTCTGAACCTAGATATTCTCAACTCAGCGAGGGAGAGAACATCTATATTACCAATCATCCACTTCATTATACGCTGAACTCATCTACCCATGAATTTGCTGTTGCTGAACGTTTTTTTTTAGTTGAAGGTTGGGTGGCTGAAGGTTGGACCTTGGCCAAATTTATATTATAATAAGATAGGAAATAGGTAAGAAATACTAAGATTTTGCTCAAGATATCATTATCACCATTCTAGTTGGTCTTTAATCATTTTTGGGTTGGGTGGAAAAAATGTTGCTCTGTTTTTTAGCATGAAAACAGAGGGAAAGATGTGTTTTTAAGTGAGAATGGGTGTTTGGGATGAAGCTACACTTGGTTGAAAAACGCCGAAATGGAATAGTTGTAAATATGACTGACATAGTTGTAAATATGACTGATATAGTTGTTAATATGACTGATATAGTTGTTAATACGAGCTGAATGTTAAAACGCTGTAGGTTGCTCTGTTTTGGGGAATGGAAACAGAGGGAGGTCTATTTGTAAGTGACCCCTGATTTTGTTGTAAGTGACCCCTGTTATTGTTGTAATTAGGTACTGTTATTGTTGTAAACGACCCCTGATATTGTTGTAAGTGACCCCTGTTATTGTTGTAATTAGGTACTGTTATTGTTATAAGTGACCCCTGATTTTGTTGTAAGTGACTCCTGTTATTGTTATAAGGGACCCCTGTAATTGTTGTAATTAGGTACTGATATTGTTGTAATTAGGTACTATTATTGTTGTAAGCGACCCCTGTTATTGTTGTAAGCGACCCATGTTATTGGTGTAAATGACCCCTGTTATTGGTATAAATAACCCGTAAATGACCCCGATGAAGTTGTTAATCCTTTCCATTATTTTGCAGTTCTCACTCCATGCCCACTTCAAAACAGAAGCTAAAATTTGTTGTTCTCAGTCCATGACCATATCAAAACAGAATCAAAAAATTTCTGTTGTCACTAAATAGTGATTATCAAGTTAGCATCAGTAGACAATTTACAAAATAACAAGAAGTTTTAATGTCATCCTCATGAATACAAAGGAGTCATAAATACATATGTGTCCTAACACTTTCGTCCTAATACAAAGTATCCCCCTAATGTCATCTCCCTCCTCTATGTCATGTCCATCCTCGTCCTCAGACTCCTCGGAAGAAGATGGCTGGTTGTTGGGTGGCTGACCTTCATGCTGGCCTTCTTGAGACAAGCTATGTTGAAGCGCCAGCATTTCTTATTTACCTGATTGTAGACTTGACAGTGGAGCATTTGGGTGGTAGAGGATAAATAGGTGATATCAAAACTTTCCTTGTCCCACAAGAGCCAGATACCCCCGAAAAACCCACTAGATTCCACACGAATCCAATGACTAAAGCCAATCTTACGACAAACATTATCAGTTCTAGTACTGCTAATCTGAGGCTCCAAAAGACAGAGAATATCAATGTTATATTTTTTGACAATATCTTTAACAACTATTGGGAAGGTCCCGTTACCGGCCCCCTACAATTCCATGAGGCTATAATTATTAAAAAATATATATATTTAAAATGCAGGGGAGCATATATGGCGAGTCGATCTGCAAAAACAAAGTAGAAAACAGCGGGGGAACCAAAGCCTCGATTAGCTATGGTAGAGTTGATCTCCAGCGCTGCAGACTGACTTGGACCCAGAAGGAACTCACGCCCGAATCCGAGCTCTCCTTCTCATAGGCGAACGACGGAGGAAGGGTGAGGCGTAGAGAAGATGGAGGAGAGGCGAGGTGGAGGGTGGGGAAGGCTCTCTCATGGCGAAGACCTCCGCGTGGGCAACAACCGCCGCAGGTAGGCAACGGTCGGAAGCAAGCATAGTTACCAAGAGAGAGCTTCTCTCTCTTCGGGGAGCATATTCGGCCCCACTTTTTTATGTTAATATTCTTTACTTAATGCTCACAATAAAAGTTTATTTTGCTTCAGGCGATGCACTCCTTGCGCTGCCTAGATAGACACAAACCAATAATAATGCTGTAATAATAAAATGCTATGAGCCCTAGCTGAATTATTCTTTGCAAAACTTTCTTTGGTTTGTCCGAGTCATTACAAAATGCTATCGTCTAGGTTCATCCACTATCAATAAAAAAACAATACAAGATAGTGGTTAATTAGTAGTCGCTATATTAGAAAAAACTGCTACCATTTGTTGCATTCATAGAGGTCATGGAACAAACAATTACTAAAGGCCGATTTGGTACGGGAAGATTTAAAGAGGGAAAGGAACTTAAAAGAGGAAAGGAATGAGAGGAAAGATTGAGAGGGAATTTAAAAAAATGAGATGTTTGGTAAACATGAAAATGAGGAAGGAAGATAATAATTTAAAATAATATAAATATAAATAGAAAATATGATTTGTCTAAAATACCCCTTAACCTAAAAAATATCTTCCTCCTCCTCCATCCCTCACTCTCGCGGCCGACACTCAACCAGGAGAAAAAAAAAAACCAAATTCCTCCTTCATGCTTCTCTCTATCGACGCATCCCTCCTTCATCCTTCTCTTTGATCCATCCTTCATACCTCTCTCTCTCGATGACGATCGCTAAAACAAAAACAAAAGAAAATCGAATCCCAACTTCATCCATCTCTCTCAACGGTGAAAACGAAGGATGAGAATGAGGAAGGGGATGAGAACAACAAGGGAGGAGGCGAGCGGCGCCACAATCATGAAAGCCAGTTGCGAGGATGTGGAAGAAGATCGGGTACCATTGTAATTTGCCGGGAAGGAAGATGTAATCCCACCAATATCCGAGGGATCTCATCTTCCCTTATACGTGGGAAGATTGCCGGCATTGGAAATCGATCTCGAAGACGACGCAACCAAACGGGCAACGGCTTGGAAGATTCACCATCTTCCCTTTCCTTACCAAATATTCTCCGTAACAAACGGCTCCTAAGTGGTCATGCTTTGATGCGAGTAAAACTAATATTTGAGTTTTTAATGATGCAATCAACGTCTATTATTATACGTACATGTGGATCATCTAAGCTACTAAGTCCTTGAAATATATATGTATGTATGTATATATATTTGTGTGTGTATATATTTTAGTTTTGTTTTTTAAAAATAATTATGTGAATTATTATTTTTACATAAAAAGGTTTTAATCATTGACTAGAAACAAAACTCCGACCTACCCAATGGCGGAGCCACAGTTGGGGGATGAACCCCACCCAACATTAGGGAGTTTTACAACTTTGCACTCCCGGCTTACTCTTTGAAATTTTAAAGGGCCATGAGAAAATATTTATGTTAATTTTTTTTTTTTTTAAAAAGTGATATTTTTAAGTCAAATCTTATACATTCAAACTCAAAAATTGGAACCCATTAGACTCAATAAGAAAATCTTGTGAGTGAATTCAGCAACAATAACAAATTAAAGTTAATTTATAAGATTTGCTCACAAATTGAAAAAAAAAATAGAATTTTATCAAATAATTGAGATAACACATGAATAATAATATTATAACTTAATATTATTAACGTAATAATAATATTATTCTTAATAATTTAATAAAACATACGTTTACAACCATCCCCACTCATCCATCGTGTTCCTCTTTATTTCCTTTGGACGTGGTACATCCTATCAGGTCTAGTATCTTCGGTCAATGTTAGTTAGTCATATCAAGAATACTTGTTATCTCTTATGCTACCACCGATATCTTACCGTAATGGAGGTGTCCGTTCAAAATACTCAACTCAAGATTTGGGCTAGGAATGAGTGCACCTATGAGTACAATTTCACCTTAAATCTCTTCCATACAACCCAATATAACCCATAACAAAAAAAAAAAACTATAATTTTCAAAAACATCTTAAAAAATTATTATATGACTATTGTATGGTCAATATCAGTCCTGTAAAACTTCATTTTTAACATTTAATTAATGTTTACCTTTAATTAAAAAAGGGACTAAATTACGTATTAAAAGATAAAGTTTACAAACAAAATGTGTGTTGGACGGGGATTTTAGTCACTCCCTCCCTCACCGACACACATCAGCCTCCCTTATATTTATTCACTCCCCACGCGCATACACCTCCACTCCTCCATCTGCTTCGTCCTGCACAGCCAAGAGCAAGAGAGACAGCAATCTTGGCCTCTCGCCTCTCACTCGACACCCCGACACTGCTGTCTCCCTCTCGACCTTGCGTCCTCGACGGGTTGACCTCCTCGTCCTCTTCGGCTCTCCCAGGCGTCTCTCCTCCTCTCCTCACCTGCGACGTCTCAGTCCGTCGGCGATCACCGCGAGTTTCACCGTTGAGGTAAGTTTTCTTCCTTTTCCTATTCGGTTTTCCTCTAGTTTCACCGCGAGTTTCGTATCTCTTGCTCTGCATCTGAGTATGAATCATTTTTCTTGGCTTCTTCTGCTTCGATTATGCAACAAGGGAGTTCGAAATAAGGGTTTGTTTCTTTGGTAGACAGTGCTTGAATCTCTTGCACCAAATTTGTTTCTCTGGGAGTTTGAAAGAAATTACAAAGTTTGGTAGACAAAATCTGTGATTTTTGAAAAAATAAAATGTTACCGTCTGATCATGTTTGCTCTGTCTGATCATGTCTAGGAGTTTGCTCTGCGTATGAAAAAAAAATTTGTTGCTCTGATAAAGTTTGGTAGACAAATTTATTTATGAGGAAATTCTCAAAATCGTGTTTGCTCTGGGTATGAAATTCTTGAAAATGTTACTGTCTGATCTAATCCATGCTCAAATCTAGAAAAACTATATACACCAGCAATCGGGACTAGTTTGACTACCAGCGTTGTTCCTAGTTAAAGCTTTGGCCACTCAAATACGTGATCTTCGTGTAAATGCAAAAAGTGCTTTAATTTGACAAAGGGACATAGCTATATAAAAAGGAAAAAGCTACTATAAGAGTTTAAAAGAATATATATCTATATAATTCCACCTTGGTAAGTGCTTATTACATCACATCCTAGATTTGGATTATAAGCGATCCAAAATAGAGGTATGATTAATGCATTATTACTTTTTCATTTTTGGTCAAAGATTAGCGCTTACTTTACATCCGGGATTATTCCGCCATAATCTTCTATATATATAAAGGTGTGAATGATTGATCTCTGTTCCTTTCAACATAAAATATTTTTAGTTAAATATATATATCATCAAGAAATATTTACCATTAATTAATTGCCAGCTAAAATTTTAATTTTCATTCGCGCAGCTATATTACGTAGAGTACCATCGCCATCTCCAACAAGAGCTTTAATTAAGCTGACTTATGGCAGAAAGCAGCAATTTAGACCGCATAGTTGTAGAGCGACAAGGTCAGGGCCCCACATATAAATATATATTCCCTGTCTCTATTTATAAGGTTCCATTTTTGGAATATGTTTGTCTCTTTTTACAAGTTCTCTTTTGAGTTTGTCTCACTAATAAATAAATTTTCATGCTCAATTAATTTCATACATTCCACTAACTAAAATGGTGACTCATTTTGTTTATTCTCTTGCATCATTTTTCTCCCATACATTCTCTCTACTCATTCATTAAGAAGAGCATATTTGGGGAAAAAAGTATATTTCCTATGTATTTATTAATATTAACTAATTTTAATTGTTTTCTTGAATACCAAAATTCAATTAGAATTTAGAAGAACCATATATATAGGAATAGAGGGAGTATATATATTCTTGCTTTTTTCCATTTTTCTTTTTGATAGAACTACGTACCTCACCCGATTAGATTTGGTCATTGTCTATCTCACAGGCATTTTCTATATTATATTCATTCACATGGATTCAAACTCGCCTGATTCATTACCATTTTTGCTCCCAATCAAATGTCATATTTATTAATACATGCATAATGCACGCTGGTTGGTGATTGTCACAGAGATTGAGAGGGGGATGGAAGATATAGATATGGGTCCTCTGTATGAGGCCATATCTGACAATAACTGGCCTGCTGCAGAAAGATTTATTCATAGCCATCCTGTAGACTTCTTCAATGTAGAATATTGGTCTTCAAAAGGCAGAACACCTCTTCATGTGGCTGCAGGGTTTGGACATGAGGGCATAGTACAGGGATTGGTACAATTAGTAGCTTCAGAGTATGTTGAAATACATGATGCTTTAGGCAAGACTCCACTTATAGTAGTTGCAGAGGTTAGCGGAGTCATTCCAATAGCAGAATGCTTGATCAACAAAAATAACAAAGTACTAGAAATTTCAGCTAAACGCGATGGTGAAGACCTACTCCCTGTTCAATGGGCTATCTTTGTTGGCCACAAAGAAATGGGACGCTATCTCTATGAGTTCACTCCTCCGCAACTGTTCAGAGAAAACCAAGACCGGGCTTCTTCGTTCCTGACACTCTGTCTCACCAATGGAGTGCTTGGTAATATTCTTGTAGATAATAGTCCCTCCAGTCCTAATTATAGGAACACTTTTGTAGTGTAATTTACATTATAAAAGTGTTCCTATAATTAAAACCGGAATAATTAAAACCGGAGGTAGTAATAATTATATCAACAAAACATAATATTATTTACATTTCCGTTTCAATTCTTTTCTGTTTGTTTATGTATATGATTTTGATGCATATATAAATAGATATTGCCTTCGATTTGCTTGAAAATTGCGAGGAGCTGCTTTTTGCTAAGGTCGACATTTTTTACTCAACAATTGAGTTTATTGCGATACATCTTCCTGATTCTTCTCTTGACAAAAGTCAACTCCCGTTCTGGAAGCGATGTGTCTATGACTGTGAGTACATATTATTACTTTCCACTGTTTTCTTTTTTCCCTTACAATTTCCTATATGCTTGTTTCCAGATTTTAATTATACACTAGCTAAAATGCTAAGTTATGATGATGAGGATCAACTTTAAAAGGTTGATATATATTTAATGTCCTACAAAATTATTACTATATATAATATCAAATAACAAAATTTATGGAAATAAATTTAAATCATTAAATTTGATATAAACTAGTTCATATCGTTATACTTTTATTAAAATACTTTACACGAGAGATCTCAATTGGAGAAATTCTTGCATACACCAGGTGTGCCTCTTTTTCTTCTTAAGAGATGTTAACTCTTTACTTATCCTTCATCTCCCCTGCGCATTGAAAAATGATAATCTACGGGTGCTCTGCACCATAGCCATATAAAGGAGGATCTGAAAATGATTTATTATATCTTCTATTATTATCTCAACAGCGAGCGACGGTGATTAATCGACTCGTTGAGGAATTTTTCTCTCTTTCATTCCTTGGTGAGAATTAATCCATCCATGCTAGTTTCTCTCATTTCCTCTTAATAATGGAAGGGTAATGCAAAAATATACATGTGTTTTATCCGGAGAAGTGCTTGATGTATTTTTTTGGGGTGCAAAACTACACATGAACCTTCAAAATTGAGGGCCCACTGCAAAAGTAACTCTGTTAGGCCAACTGACGTTGATGTTATTTTTATCCTAATTTTGAAAGTTCGTGTGTAGTTTTGCAAAAATATACGTGTGTTTTATATACGTGTGTGTGTTGGGGGGGGGGGGGGGTTAGTATTTCATGTGTGTATAGGAATCTTCTTCTTATGCAACATGAGAAGTTTAAACCTCGTATATATAATGCTAATTATATATATATATATATATATGTGTGTGTGTGTGTGTGTGTGGGGATTCCACCATTTTATGTATATGTGACATGAGAAAACACTTCTCCTACAACATGAGAAGTGTTTTTTCCTTCTTAGAATTAAGAAAACAGGCCCTCGATTTATTAGGAGGCGGTGGTAATTTATTATGTTGGAAGTTAGAAACTTTAAGAGTATTTCGCAATGCTCTAACATTTTTTATTTATTTATATAAATCAATATTATTAACAAATTTGAATCCTTTTTCTAGGCCGTGTACTTCAAATAAACTGTATAACACGGTATTTTATTTTGTTGATAAATTGAACTCCAATAAACATTATAATTTGAGAGACACACATGTACATGAGATGTGTGAACATGTGTTTGCATTTGTTACAGTAATAGATAACTATGTTAACCCAGTGAAGAGTCGAAGTGTACTCTGTGTTGCTTCTATGTTCGTAATTAAACATAATTGGAATGATATTAGCCTCCGGCCCATAGCATTTTTAATCAGAGTTAATGAAGTTTGAGATTTTTTTTTTTTTTTTTTTTTTTAGTTTGTGTAAAACATATTGAAAGTCTCTTGTAAATAGGATAAGAAGAGTACAACTTTAAATATGTAAAAATTTTGTAACAATTTTCAAATATGTGCTTAACAGAAGTTAATACTTCTCTAGTGTTTCATATAGGATCTGACTGAAAAATTTATTTTGGTTTTAAATGTAAAATCTATTTTTTATATTTGTCCATATTTTTCTCATTTATCCCAGCTCATTGATGCTATGTCAATAATAAATAATAAAGTGAGAGAGAGAGATTGAGGAAATTAAGGAAGAGAGTTAGGATATTTTAGAAAAAAAATATGATTAGCTAACTTACTTAACTTTCTTAATTTAATCATATTAGAAAAACATGATTTACATTAAGGATCGAAGAGAAAACTATATTAGTAATAATGAATTAATTGTATTGAAGGAAAAATATGGAAACAATATTAAATGCTCTAGAGATTATTTCTTTCCTGTTGTTATTCGTATTCGTCTAGAAAAAAATAGATGATTACATTTTTTTTAATTGTTCCTATTGTAAATTTGAGGGTTATGTATCAATTTATCATTTGAAGAAAGCTTATATTTCTCCATCTCTTGATCACTTTGTGGGTGGAAGATATCAAAATACCATCAACGACAACTAACACCGAGAATTTGTATGCAGATGTTCAACAACATGGTGAGAATAACATAGCTCATCAAGGTACATTATTCTCTACCACCTTAGAAGATTAAAGCAAATTACATAACAAGGTTAACACCATTACAGATTTCTATACTTTCATTGAATTTTGGTTTTGATGCATATACATTTTTTCTCATTGTTTTTGTCCCTCTTCTTTCTATCATCCAAAATGTTGGTGTCTTTATTTTCGAAGGATTTGGATATGAAATTAGCTTTGTTAAATTCACTTATGTGGCATTAAGACCATTAACCCGTTTTACGACTATTGATGAGGTTGATTTCGCGAGAAATTTGTTAAAATTTTATTGACATGTTTTATTATGATATTTTAAATGCAATCTTCAAGTTAGCTTTTTCCCTATGTCCTTGTGGAGTTTAACCCCCTTCTTAAAATTATATAAAAATTATAAAAATTACGAGATTGTATTTATTGTAATATTGTTTCAAATACGACCTTAGAGTAGCGATATATATATCTTACCCTCCCTAAACCCACACGAAAGAGCCTTGTGTCTTGAGCTTTCCCATTTTTATTAGTCTTAATGGAAGAGGTTATGATTGCTTAAACATGAATCTTGGTTTTGTGTTCATATGAATACTGGCACTATTGTATCAAAAAATTATGAAAAATAGAACTCATTCTTTTATTTTATTTTGCATATATTACAAAAATGAAATATTTTTTTGCACATGGAGGAAATGATGTAAAGTTCTTCCTTTTATTTATCACACATGGAATCGAGCACGCCTAAATAATATTCCTTCCTTCTTCTTATTATAAGACTCCTACTAACTTTTCTCACAAACTAATAAAAGTAGTTTAAGCCAATAAAGTTGTCCTAGAATCAAAGTAATTTTTAATATTATCCTTAATAATTACACTAAACTGTAATATTATATTAAACATTACTCTCACTTATTACTTTTATTAATTAGGGGCGAACATGAAAAAAAAAATAATCAATGTTCATTGGGAACAAGCAAGTTCCTTATAGTAAAGACCAGAGGGAGTATGAAATAAGAAATTAAAATTGAATTTTTGTAAGTTCAATTATTTGTGCATAATGAAAAGTCCTAACCTTAATTTATGCATAATGTCAATAGGGATAGGTTTGCTCCATAGGCTCATCTCCAAGATCAATAATTTGTCAGGTATGCGTGTCGCGCACGTCTTTTATTTTGGTGGTTTTATTAAAACAGTGTTATTTGAGTAACCAAATAGAGCAGGAATGAAGGAAATATATCAGATGAAGCAGCAACATGCACAAGCATCTAAAATTCTGAACCTGATTTGTAAAAATGTGAAGTCTCGAACAAAGATACGCACTCTATGACCAAGACACACCGATTCTTTGCGAAGTCTATGACCGAAAACGCACCGATTGCTTGCGAGATCTATGACAAGACGCACCGATTGCTTTGCGAGGTCTATGACCGAAGATGCGATGAATCTTTGCGAGGTCTATGACTGAAGACGCACTGATTGCTGCGAGGTCTAAGACTGAAGATGCACTGATTGCTGCGAGGTCTAAGACTCAAGACGAACTGATTGCTGCGAGGTCTATGACTGAAGACGCACCGATGGCCGCGGCAAAAATAGATAAAGTTGAGTTTTTGTTGCAAGTAATAAAGGCAAACCCCGAAATATTATTGGCGCAAGTTTGAGTTGTTCTTTGATGCCGTTAGACATCGTCGCGCTGCGATTTTCAACCTCCTCCGTGGCTTTAGTTTTAAGCATGTGGTGGCATCAATAACGGAAGACAATGAAATTAAGTTGCTGCATTTGGCTACCTCGTTGGCTCCGTCTTCTTATCTTAACCAGGTATCTGGTGCCGCCTTACAAATGCAACGAGAACTACAATGGTTCAAGGTTAGAAATGAAATCTAAGGCTTTTCCATGAATTTTGGAGGAGAGACTAATATATGGAAATGAATCTTTTTTTTTTTTTTTTTAATAATTACAGGAGACAGAGAGTATGGTGGATCCTGCAGTAATGAATTTGCAGAACAAAATGAATTTGTTAAAGTCCAGGAAGTTGCCTCTTGATCATTTCAAGGATAACCACAGAGAACTCAGGAAAGAGGGGGAGAGATGGATGAAAGATACTGCAACTTCTTGCTCAGTTGTTGGAACTCTAATTGTTACCATCATGTTTGCGGTAGCTTTTACGGTTCCAGGAGGAAATCATCAAGATTCAGGGTACCCAATATTTTTAGAGGATAAGTTATTCAAAGTTTTCTTAATATCAGATGCACTTTCCATGTTCTCTTCCACTACTTCTGTGCTTACATTTTTAGGAATTCTCACGTCACACTATGAAGAAGAAGACTTCCTTTACTCACTACCTAACAAATTGATAATAGGTCTTTCCACACTTTTGCTCTCTATTGCAACTATGACGGTGGCTTTTTCGGTCACCATAATTATCATGTTGCAACATAACTCCTCACGATTAAGGGCTATTCTTCCTATTGCTGTGCTTGCTGGCATTCCAATAATCTCCTTTGTGTCATTACAATTCCGTGTTCTTGTTCAAGTAATTTCTTCTACTTATGTTCGAGGCACATTCAAGAAGAAGGCGGACAAGTGGCTATGAGGTGTTTGTGTAATCCACATATTACTTTATGTATTTTCTATTGAATGAAGATTTTCCTATTGAATCATGGAACGCTCCCTTATATCTCTTGATTATTAGAAGAGTTAATACACAGAGGAGCGTATAGATCTGGGTTGGACGAAAGAGTAATTGATAAAATGCGGAACTGGGATAATTATTTACAATCTGTCCCAAAATTAAATTAAGTATACACCTAAAAATACATCATCCCAAATATTATACAAAACAAAAACCTTTCCCGAGTTCCTCCTTTCTTCCCGACTCCAATCTCATAGCACCGCGTTACCTCTTCTTCCAAAGAACTTCCTGCACCTTTATTCTAGTCTCGTATTCACGAATGAGTCTCGGATAACATGTTAACTTCTGTAATAGGTATATAAGCATATGCATAGTTTAATTGCCGCAATCAGGAATTTAAACATTAAAACACAGTTCAAAAACAATGTGTTTGGAAGACATGCAAGAACCTACTCGGTTCCGGGTTTCTTCATACAACAGTGAATGGCCAACACTTAAACATATTGTATGCAATTAAAGGTTAAGCGCAAATAACAACTTATGTGACTATTTTAAGATTTATCAAAAATTCAGTCTTTAATTTCTTTGAGAATTTGGGAAATTCATAATTTGATTGATATGATTCGAAATGGAGTGATTCCAATTTCTACTTGGATCTTGATAAGTCTATTTTCATAAATTAAAGTCTCCAAATTGATTTATGGTTGAGAAAATTCGTATGTTTCAAAAAACACAAACAATATCCAGAATTTTTCATATTTCCTGACCAATTTTTGAAAAATCATAACTGGAGTTATGAACCTTTTTTTTTGGGGTGATCTAAAGCTCATTTTAAACCTTAAGGAGTGTAATACTTTCAAAATTTCACAAAAATGTGCAAACCCTAACTCCCGAAAATAGCTTACACAAAATGTTATGTTTTTCTAGAAAATCATTTTAAACTTGCTTTCACATTATTATTAAAAATAAGGGAGGCAAGGACTTGGCTCTTCTCCTTTTCTTTTTTGGTCCGCTCTCTTCCTTTACTTCCTTTATGACCATTGGATCAAGATCTAATGATCTACATTTAATATCTCATTCTCATCATTCTCTCCATTTCCTTCCCATTCTTCTCTCTTCCTTTTATAAGAGGAAAAGAAACATTAATAGCATTAAATGTACACCAGTAGATCTTGATCCAGTGGTTATAAAGGGGCTAAAGGATGGAAGCGGGCCAAAAAAGAAAAGGAGAGAAGCCAAGTCTGGGAGGGAACCAGAGCAAAAGGTAGGTTAGATTTAGCGTAGGAGCTTCAAAAAAGATGACTTCGTGGGTGAAAACGATTACACTGATAAGTGGATGCGGCGGTGTGTTCGAAATCTCCGTTAAAGCCGCAACTCAACCAAATCTAGTACAGAACTTGCTTGACGATGTTGGCGTGTCTGGAAAATTCCCCTTAAGCAATGTGAATTCTGCAACGTTGGCAAAAGTCACAGAATACTACCAG
This sequence comes from Acacia acuminata, assembly GCA_019022655.1. Lineage (NCBI taxonomy): Eukaryota > Viridiplantae > Streptophyta > Magnoliopsida > Fabales > Fabaceae > Acacia > Acacia acuminata. The sequence continues at coordinate 1,536,761 of JAFJYI010000127.1, read as the reverse complement.
AAACATGCTGATCGTGAGACAACGGTACAAGACGGTGGAACAGAAGAGGAACTGAAGAAGTGGGAAGCTGAGTTTTTGAAGGTGGACAATGATATGTTGTTTGCTATTGTATTTGCAGCGCACGATATGGGCATCAAAAGCTTGTTTGATTTATCCTTTCATGCTGTGGCTGATATGCTAAGGAGCAAAACACCATAGCAGATTCAACAGGTTTTTGCTAACAGACGTTTCTCCTGAGAAGAAGAGGAGACTCGCAAGGAGAATTAATGGGCTTTTTAGGATTGAAGTTAAATTTTTCCTTTCATTTTTGTTTTGTTTTTGGTTTTGTATTGCTTGAATTTTTTTTTTCCTGATTCAAAATTATTTGATTACTTTTGGCTTCGAATTTTTAATGATAACTTTATGCTTTTTTAGTTTTTAAATCTTGAAATTATGTTGAAAGGTATTAGTAGTTAGAGTATATATATATACTCCTCCTGACCTTGATATGAGATATATTTACTTAATTTGATTAGATTAATAAAGTTGTTAAGTTGGTTAGTATGACATTTTTTTTTTCTTTCTAAAACACCCTAATCATCTTCCTTAATTCTCATATTCCCTCTTCATTGAAGGAATATCAATAGAGGTAAATTGACAAATATAAAAGCTAATCTTATACTTAAGACCGAGATCAATTCTATAATATATTTTCTATATCAAGGACCGAGGTAGTGACATTCAAGAACATACATAATTCACCAAATGGGGGCAAATACATATTTTGACTTGCCTTCACCTTGAAATTGCGCTAGCCCCAGAAGAAAAAATCAAGTTCCTCGCGTTAAGTTTTAAATGTTACACCGCCACCCGCCTTTTCATCTCCATATCTGCCTTCCTCGGTCGTTGCCTTGCATTGTGTTCTTATGTGTATTGACCTGGACATAAGTAATTGGCGAGCTAGGCATATAGATTTCCTATTTCTTCTTAGACCAAGAAGGACTGATTTATCAAATGGCGGAGGAAGGAGTAAATTGGATGTCGTAAATTTTGAACTTGCAGTCTTACATATTTTGATGAGCAGTGTGTAAATGATATAAATAAATAATACTTCTCCAGTCCTTAACATAAGACATATTTATCTAATTTGATTAGACTAAGTAAGTTAGTTGAGTTAGTGGTGGTATATGAGATAAGGAATATCTAGGGTTTAGCTAAGAGATCTAGGGTTATCCATTACAATTAGTAAATGAAGATACTTATCCAGATTTGAATTTGAGTTTTGAATTTAGGATTTAGATTTTAATTTTGAGTTGTTATTGTATTATTTCCTAAGCCCCGTATAAAAGTTATGGTATGGCCAGAGGCGGACCCACATACATTAGAAGGGGGCAAGTGCCCCCTTGATTTCTAATGCAAAATTACAAAAATGCCTTTCTAGGGCTACATTACCTTCCCAGCCTCAATACAATACACAAATGAATTTAGACTAAATTATAATATTGATCAAAATTGATGGCATCATCAGATTGTTTTCCCAAATAATATGTATGGTTACAATAAAAAATAAGGCATAAAAGGATAATATTGTAATTATTTTAATTGTAATATATTTTTATTATTAAAATATATGTACTTGAACTTATTGAGTGTCCAAATTACTTACATTGTAATTTATGTAATCGCATTTCTAACTAAGACACTTAGCTTTGCTTTTCTAAATGACAGTTTGTAAAATAATTGTCTCTTTTAGTACATCATCAATATTCACTTGATTTCAAGAATATTTTTTAATATTTTTTTCTTTTCTTGTGTATATTCTTTTATTTTTTAATGCATTTAAAACTTCAAAATAATAATAATAATAATAATCGGTGCGCCGCCTCGAACCCCAAATCCCCCGCCACTTGTGCCCCCTAAGTAATTTCCTGGGTCCGCCACTTTGTATGGCTCTCAAGTTTTGTTTGATTGAATAAGAATTCATTTTCCTCTAATTATTCTCTCCCCCCCCTTCTATTATCTGATTTTCCCCTTCTTCTTGTTGTCATCCCCTCTCCATTAGTCTCTCTCCCCTCCCATTATATGAATGAAGAGAGGAGAGGGAAATGAATTCTTATTCAATCAATTAAGACTAATTACGGAAGAGGATTCTCTCATTAGTAAATTTTCTCCTCATCTCTCTTCATCCAATCCAATCAAGACTAATTACGGAAGAGGATTCTCTCATTAGCAAATTTTCTGCTTATCTCTCCTCATCCAATCCAATCAAGACTAATCATTGAGTTTCGCCTTCTTCTTGTTGTCATCCCTCCTCTATTTTTTGTTGGTTGATTTAAAATCCAATTATGTTCTTTATATTTCTTTATGTTTTATTCAATCTCTTACTAATTTGGATGAGTGCGAGGTAAAGTTGTGCTTTTATATTGTGAAACTGTTGCAACCGCGCTTCGTGCGGGGGAGTCACTGAGCTTGTTATATGAATGAAGAGAGGAGAGGGAAATGAATTCTTATTCAATCAATCAAGACTAATTATGGAAGAGGATTCTCTCATTAGTAAATTTTCTCCTCATCTTTTCTCATCCAATCCAAGCCATTGATCTGAGTTAATGAGGTTGTTGGTGTGGACAATTTTATCAAATGTATGGTCCAGATTTAAAGCTAATGAGGGACAATAAGAAAATGCTGATGAGAGGATGTAGCCCCGACTAATTACAATAAGAACCCTAGCTATAGGGCTTAGGAAATAATAAAATAATATTAAAATATCAATTTCGAGCATAGGAAATAATAAAATGGAACTTTCAAAATTAAAATATACATCCTAAATAAAGATCATAAGACACTAGATATCTTCTTTTATTGAGATACTCGCAAATATTATAATAATAAATCTAATAAATCATAGTATAATAGATAAATAACCTTATTTAATATCCTATAACCCTAATCTCCTAAGTCCTAACTAAAGCCTAAATATTCCTTATCTCATATCCCAACATTTCTCACCAGCTTGAAAGATTCAGCTCCTGCAAGTATCAGAGCCTCGTTCACGCTTCCCTCCACACTCTCAAACTCCATTGAATCAGCCAAACGCACCTCAAGAACAGTTCGACAGCCTCTGCCAAACCGTTCATCCTCTTTCAGGTGTCCCTTCACCACACAACCACCAACCTTGAGTTTGCACTACAAAATCAACTAGATCCAGTCGACCCACCTTCAAATCTGACCCCTCTCTGTAGTGAAACACCCAAACGCGTGACCCTCTCCCACGCACAACACAAAGATTTGCCGCCTCGGTCTTCTATCCTTTGCCCTTCGAAAGTCGGATCAGAATGAGACTACCATCGTTGGAAACCTCGAAATCTCGCCTCTAATGGCAGTAGGGCGTGCCCTCACACTCTGACAAGAGGCACTTTGCGTGGATTTCACTCTCCCCATGCGCTTGCACCACTGTGGAGTCCTAACCATCCAGAACACCATCTCTTTGGTAATTTTTATTTCTTTTTCTGATTTAATTTTGTATTTAAACAAACCGTAACCAGCCCAACAACTAAACCTTTATGCCACCCGCTCTCATCGGCTCAGGAGCCACATCCACTGAAAATAATTTCTACATGCTAGTTGACACCAGGCCCAATCTCACCCGCCTTGATTCTCGATCCAATAACCACCCTAGGCAAACGTTGGAGTTCTTCAGATGCACCATGCCCGGAGGTTACTGAACTTCTTGCAGAACGTGAACCCTAATGATATTCATCATATCTTGCTCCATTTATAGTACAATCTCCTAATCACCATCTCTAGCTCCTTGAATATTCTTGCTACAAACCCGCTGTTACCTTTAAGTGAAAATCAAACAATTCATTTGGCATAAACAAAAACCAAAATCGAACCTCTTCCAAAAAAATGGAAACACAAACCATACACCTCCAAAAAATTAAAGCCAATAAAAAAAACCAAAATCGGAGATGGATTTTGAATGTGCGATCAAGGACTTTTGTTTGTAGGGGACGAAGATAGATGTGAACGATATAGATATTTTAGCTATGGTAAACCAAGGCCTTATTCTTTCTGTCTCATTCACAATCTCAACGTGGTCAGCATCAAGCTGAAGAACTTGATTTTGCCAAATCAGAACCTTATTTGGTTCCACCGCATCGAAATGCTGAACCCTTTCAGAATATTCTGTTGAGGCTGGAACTGGCTTTTGCCGGTGGTGGGAAGAGTGGGCATCTTCTCCATGGCTGTGAGTAATGATGGAAAGAGAAAGGGGAAAGGGGGAAACGATGAGATGTGATGTGTGTTGGAAAAGTCGAACACATATGGCTGCTATATATGTAAGCAATATATGGTCAAAATAAATGATGAACATAAATGATGGTTAAAAAGGGCAATATCACCACTCCATAATTTTTGTTTCAATTTTTCAAAAAATATTTTAAAATTTTTCTAATTTTCTAATGAGTATTTACTTCATTTTGTAATGGTACTAGTCCACTCCTAAATAATAGATATAAAGAACCATTCTTGTGAAGTATTTTGTTATTTAATATCCATTCACAATTTTTTTTTGTAAATTCTTCATTATTGTAAAATTAATTTTAAAATAGAGGGAATTTCTCATAAATCAATATTATATATCTTCAGCATATAAAATAGTCACAAACGCCAACTACAGCGAAAGCTTCAAACAAGGAAAAATGAAGCAATCTCAAAAGTGAGAAAAAGAAAAGTAATAAATTAATCCCACATGTGCAAAATAACGAAGCCAATCTAATGAATCTATCATAACAAGTCTGGACCAAAAAAAAAAAAAAAAAAAAAAAAAAAATCTATCATAACAAGCAAGTAATTTATTCTTTAAGCAATTCATAAATTAACTATAAATGACAACAAAATAATTTAAATATGAATATTTATAGTAATTTATTTAACTACTTACCTCTCGCATATGCATCACCAAGGTTGAAATTTTGATTGGAATCTAGGCTTAATAGTTGAGTCATCCCATTCCAAATTGTCCCACCAGTATCGTTCTCCTTGGATACGCATCAACTTGAGCTTCGCATGGTTGGAATCAAGTGGTAACTTTTTTAGATTTGGACAACCATATACTTTGATGAATTTGAGGGAAGGAAAAGACAAGGGTATCTTGTGGATACTCTTAAGCTCAGGCAAGAGCGATAAATATAGCACTACAAGAGAAGAGAAAGTAGAAGAATCAACAATCCCAACTTCTGTGGCTTCATCCTTTATTACTTCTTGAATTGAAGAGCAATGAAAGATGTGAAGGTATTGAAGGAGTGGAGCATACTTGAGCCATGTCACATGAGTTATTGAATGACATCTACTAATACTCACACCTTGTAGCATGGTAAAACGATATGGGTCAAGAACCAAAGAATCTACTATCTGACAATTGGAAAGCTGAAACCATTGCATTTGCCTCATTTTGGATATGAAAGGCAAAAATGAATTCATCTTAAAGTCCAGCCCATCAAGATGAATAAAATATATGCAATTTTGCAATTTTGTTGACTCAAATAATATGTTGAAGCCACCTATTGTTGTTATTATCATCCTTAGTTCCTCAATTTTTGGTAGGCACTCCACCTCCTCTAGAAGTTCTCTCTCTTTGCTCTTCTGGTCATCATTTGTCTGTGCATAAAAGCTAAATATTCTTAATTGTTGAAGACATGATATCACTCCCAAAGGAATGCTTGCATTACCACCAGATATTTTCAACTCAAAAAACTTTAAATTTCTCAACTTCTTCAACTCCATGGGAAATTTACGTGCCTCTATTTCTCCATGCAAAGAAAGAAATTCCAAAAGAGCCAAGTCACCAATTTCTACTGGAAGATTTAAAATCCCACTTACACGTAATTCCAAGCACTTCAATCTTCTCATATATCTGATATTTTGCAACCCTTTTATGATCTCACATTCCCTAACCAATAATGTTTTGAGATTGGGGCAAGTTGCAGATGGTACATGCCATTGATCACCTCCCATGATTGAAATCCTCTCAACAATGTTCCACTTTTCAACATCATCATGGGACACGACTCTAGCATCTCCTTGTACAAGAACTTTTTTAATTCTTATATCTTTATCACAAGCTAACCACAATGCCATATCTCGAAGCATATCATGTATCATAACTACACCATCTTCAACACTGATATCCAACAAGCACGAGAGCTTTAATTTTGCAAGTATAGACTCACAATCATCGCGCACTTCTTGAATGCTTTTTGTCATATTTCTATAAAGCAATCCTTCCCCTATCCATTTATCAATGAGATCAAAAACTGAAATTCTATAATCTTCTGGGAATAAGGCACAATACAAGAAACAGTTCTTGTGTACTTCATCCGGTAATCGGTCATAGCTAAACTTGAGAATAGAGAACACATTTGTCTCCAAATCTGAAGCAATCCAAGAAGACTCTAATAAATTCCTTTTTGAGCTTTTCCATGCTTCCATGCTCTTCACACCTGCCATAGCACTTCCTACAACAATCAATGCAAGGGGTAGCCCTTTACATTCCATTGCCATCTCCTCTGCTAGTTTAGGAATACTTGGGTGTGAATTTAGAGTTTCTTCACCAACTTTCAAGAGAAATAACTCAAGTGCTTGTTTCTCTGGCAAAATTTCTACCTTTAATTTCATTTGAGCATGCAATTTTTCACACATGTTCTCAAGACGTGTGGTAAATAACATTTTGGACCGGAAATTGGGGTCCTTTGGATACGGCACTCCTACCAATTTCAACTCGATTTCCTCCCATATGTCATCCAATAATAAGACAAATTTCTTTTGTTTGAGGATTCCATAAATCTTTGCTGCTTTTTCAAATTGATTACTGCATTGACTCCAATCATCATTCCCAATCTTTATTAATTTTCTGATCTTTGTCCATAATCTTTGTCTAAATTAGGCTCTTTGGATATGACTACCCACATCACAACATCAAAATCCAACCTTCCCTTTCCAAGTTCATTATTAATTTTCTTGAGAAGGGTAGTTTTTCCCACCCCGCCCATGCCGTATAAACCAATAACACCAACATTTTCTGCTTCAATACCATTCCACACCTTACCCAACATCAAATCCAATCCCACTGTCTCATCTGGAGGCATCTCAATTGCTTTGGCTGGTACTTTATGAGCAACTAAAAAATCTTTACTGAAGATTGTCCCCTCAGTTGCTAGTTCATCCACACCCTTAAGCATCTTAGCAACATTCTTTCCTAGCTTGTAACTTGACATGCAAGTCTTTGGACAACATTTATTAGAGCATTTGTTTTGAATTTCTTGAGCTCCTTGAGCTTCAATATCTTTTAGTTCCTGTAAATATAATATTGTTAATTAGGTGCATAATCTTCGCTTTCTTATTTGTTGTGTGGGTAACCTTTTATTAAACATAAATACTTCCGAGTCATGTTTACATGCGCAAGTTATATTATGATCTTTGCATACATTCCAACTCTGATGTTCATTAGGGGTGGGAATAGGCCAACCTCTATTTTACAACTTAGCCTATTTAGAGCCTGGTCTAGCCTGACCTATTTATTAAAAAAGCCAGGCCAAGGAAAATTTGAAGTCTAAATGTGTAAATAGGCCAGACTTATTTTATTAATGTCTGACCTGTAAGCCTTCAAGCCTGGCCCGTTTACACATTAAATAAATATAATTAGATTTATATCATATAAATAACATAATATTAATTATATAAATTATATCTTATAGTACTACCCCTACTATTCTTTGGAACATCTCCTTGACTATTCATGGTTGCATTCTTACTATTCTCTTTAATGACAATTATGTTTTATTTTGAATGATTTTATTATTAGCTTTGAATGTTGGTGATATCAATTTTTTTAATAATAATAAATAAGATTTTATTTTAATAATATGTGGCCTAAAAGCTTATTTAAAGGGTACAATTTGTAAATATTATACTTTGAAGCCTACTAAAAACCTACATTTATATAGGTTTTGATAGGCTTAAAGTGTATAAAGCCCATTTATGGCATTCAAGACTTACAACATAAGGCATTTTTAAATGCCTATGTTGTAAATAGACCTATAAAAAGCTTTAGGCTTGAACTAGCCTTGTGAAAGTTCAGGCCTGAGCCTAAAAAAGCTTACATTCAGACTTAGGCTTTAAACCTTTTACCCCAAGATATAGGCTCAGACCTATTTAGTCAAAGCCTGACCTGGCCTATTTCCATGCCTAATGTTCACCCTATAAAAAAATATCATCATATACTTCTTTTTCAAATATTTACATAAAAACAAAATGCTAAATATATCAAGGCACAAAAAATCCGACGGGCACTGCATTGGTCGAAGAAGTGGTTTAAGGGACAATGGGTTAGACCAAGGTTAACTTGAGGTTAGACTAGCCCTATTAAAATAATACAATAAAATTGATAATAACAAAATACAATAATCATTAATAATCACTAACAGCAAAAAAACAATAATTGTAACGATAAAAAAATACAACAATATTGAGAAAATTCATCCTTACAATCCCTCAATCGCTAACATTAATAATATTATATTTGGTATAAAAACATTTGGCTATAAGAAATATTTTAATGAAAGTAATATTTAAAAATAGACTTATTAATGCTAACATCAGTTTTTTGTTTGAATCTCTTGTTTCCAGGAATTGAAGCTCGAACATAGAGTCTGACTATAGTATTTATTTGGAGTTATATATGCATATACTCATTATTTTCATTTTTGAATAACTTGATGTTATAAATATTTTGTACATCAAAACTATAGTTTTTTTTTTTTTTTTTACTGCTAAATACATGTGATTTTACTTTCATTGAGGTAAAGTTCAAATCTAGGATCCAATATATTAGAGAAAAATAATTAAGAACAAAATACCTTATAAAATCAAATTACTCCTAAGTTCGTGAAAATGATGTGTTAAAAAGTAAATCATAACTTGAGAACTGACCTGTTGAATTCCTTCAACTCGTTGCCGCCAACCATTGAGTTGATGAGATATTTTCATCTCTGGATTTTTTCAGATTCTTTAATTTGAGCTTCCGCATCTTTCTTAATGTCTTCAAGCTTCTTCCTTTTATCTTGCAGCAGCTGCAGATTGTTTTCCAAATCAAAGACTAAATCAGCTTCTCTTTCGACAGAGCCACAGAAGCACTTGGCAGCATCCCATATGACTCCAATAAAGGAAGATGGATCCATGTTAGGATTGAAGTTGAACAGATCTGAGATGAGATGTTGAGGAAGATCCAGCTGAGAGTCAACTTGTTCTGTCTCAAATGTCAATATATAAAAGCCAACTCCCTCTATAATAGAGAGAGACAACATTTTTTTATCAAGTAATAAAAATAAAAATATGTATGACTATAATTAGCACACCGTGTAGTGAAAAGGGAAAAACAAAAAAAACAAAACAAAACAAAAATAGCACACCATGGTGCCCAGGAAATTTCTGCATAGCGAAAATTCCAAACCAGTTATTATCCGCGTGGAGCCCATTGTAGTTTGTGCCGGCCAATAATGGAATTTCAATTGGCCAATATAATGCGTAGAGTAAGACCTGATGAGCCGAGATCGACATTTATAATTGTAAAATGCTACTTGCTCTTATGCGATATATATATATATAACATATATATATAAGAGATAATTTTCTAGATATGACCTGATATGTTTGAAATTTGTAATATCATTTTAGATTTTTGTCCTACCATTAATTATTGGTCTGTATTACTACATTAATAATTAGTTATTAAATCCGGACCAACAATTAAACTAGTCGAGATAATGGGTTTGATGGAAGTTAAACTATAGCTAATCTAAAACTAAACTAATAAGAAAGTGAAAATTTTAAAATTATTAATATAAAATTTAAAAATAAAAATTAAATTTTTTAAATAAAAAGTATTAAACCGGTCAAACCAACCAAACCAAACCGTTTAGATGACTGACTCTCCAGTTTTCGGTTCGAATTGATCAGTCGGATTTGGTTTGGTTTTGATAACTATGCTCTTCATAAATAATTGTGTTGAAAAAAGGTTTTATTTTTATACGTGATTATTTCCTTTATCCAACTTTTTCTTTAGATAATTTAATTATTTGTATCTTATAAAAAAGTTTTTTTTTTCGCTCAAAATATAAAAAGGATTTGAGGAAATACTGTTTTGTTTAAGCTATTGAATCCTTTTCAAGAAAGGCTAGTCTTAAGCTAAGAGCATGACTTGCCCGTTATAATTGATTTGACTGGTCTAGCTTAGTCAAATGGCTAGTTTTATTTTATTTCTAGCCATTATTTTTTTTTTTTTTTTTTTTTTTTTTTTTTTTTTGATAATAACGATGGCTAAAAGCCAATACAAAAGAAAGGAATTACAATAAGGGGGAAATTAATCCCAAGCATTCTTGGCTTAACCAAGATCTCAAATAAGAGGGGCAAGAATTCATAATGGAAGAGCTAGAAATACCCATCTTAGCAAGGGCGTGTGCCAATCTATTCGATTCTCTCGAAATAGGAAAGATCTTCACTTGCTAGCTTTTTCTCATGAATTCCTTGATTTTAGACATCTGTAGACCGCCCATGGAGTTGGTTCCATCCAGAATCAATCGAACCACTTCAAGAGCATCGACTCAATAATTATCCTTCTTAGGCCCATATCCCATGCTATTTGAAGAGCTTCAAGTATGGCACGTTCCTCTGCAGTGAAAGACTGGCATGTCCCAATTTCTTGAGTGAAGCCCAATATCCAGTTGCCCATGTGGTCTCACGAGCACACCTCCACAAACCGCATTTGAAAGAGTCCAACATAGTGGCCCCGTCAACATTAAACTTAAGGCAACCTAGAGGGGGCTTTGTCCAATTAGAAGAGCATGCAACAGCCTCACTAGTACTGACCGATGCACTAACAAACCCAATAAAAAAAATTAGACTAGATCGTGGAGATGCACGTCACAGATTCCTCGGTTTAGTGAAATTCTCAACAAACAGATGGCAATTTCTCCGGTCCCGAGCTTCCAAATTGTAACACCGAAAATTATGTTCCAAATGTCACCACCCCTCTTACCAAGGTTGCGTGTTAAATTCATTCTCAACCAAGCAAACGGTGAGATCGCGAGAAAAAAAAAGGCGGCTACAAATGGCAAAAAGCGAGCAACTCCCGCGCGACTTTTTGCAAAGGGGCGGTCTCTTAAGATATGAAGGGTGCTTTCCAAATCATATTTACATAAATCACGAGAGGGACTATCATGTTGACTATGCAAGCAAGTACTGGGCCGAGTAAGTTGGGTAAGAATGAGTTCATAAACCCGTTGGGTATTCACTCATACCAATGCATGCTAACTATATGAAGGTCAAGGGTCTTCCCAGCTAGCTTGGATTTCCATTTTTATTTTGATTGGATTTCCTTTGAATTATTCAAAACATATAAATAAGGGAAAATTCCATTTAAATACTACTTGAATTTGTTAAACCCTCATAAACCCACTGAATTTGTTAAAGGACTGAGAAAGCACATGGGGCAATGAGGGATATGCAAATTGGGGTAAAAAGTTCGCATTGCCCTTTGAAAAGCTCCAAGAAGTCCGACTTTGCATACAAGTTTACTAAGCTTGTATGATTTAGAATTCCTGGAGCTGCTAGGCAAGAAAATGGCTTGTCCAATAATCAATTTTGCTTTATGTAAATCCGACGGCATTGACGTTGTAGGTTCGTTGTTAATTTATTTGTTAGTGTTAGTTGGGAGATGGAGTATAATGAAGAGGATATTGAGTTGCCATAACGTGATGTAAATGGATATTGGGGTTCTTTAGTACTATAAATGGAAATGTTTCATGGGCTTGATAAGGTGTAAGTGTGTAGCCATGATGTGAATGCGGGATGATAATGTTGAAAAGGCATGTCATCATATTTATTATAGTTGCTGTCATTAACAGTTTTGGTGTTTGGTAAATGTCATTATTAACTTGTACTTACCATTACTATATTTGTACTTACCATTACAAAATTTGTGAAAATCATTATGGAATTTGTGAAAACCATTAATATTGGAGAAAGTATTCATTATAGAACTTGTAATTACCATTACTATATTGTTCACTTATGAAATATGAAATATATATAGTCTAACATTGTGATGAAATATTCATTTTTTGTTGTAGGTTATAATGCAAGATGACATCGAATATGGCGCCAACACCTTCTTCAAAGTCACTAATTTGTTTTTTCCATGTTGGGGGAGAGTTTATAACCAATAGTGAAGATAAAGTTAAATATAATGGTAGGAGTGTGAGGGTAAAATCGATAAAAGAGGGGATGAAAGTTGAAGAATTGAGGGTGATGATAGGACAATGGTTTGGTATAAATGGTCATAGGTGTGACATTAAATACACTTTAAGCGTTGATGAAAAGATTTTAGTAGACATTATTGATGATTATGAAATGAAAAATATGTTTAATTATAATGAAAGAATTGCACATGTGTTTGTAGGATATAAAGGTACTAATATTGTAGGAAGGGAAATGAATGATCAAGAAAGGTATGTCACAGTTACCTTGGTTAGAGAAGTAAAAATATCATATACGGTTGTTGGTAATATGTTGATAAAACTTGTCATTATCTATATAGGGTTCAGCAATTTGTGGGTCTTATAGAGCAAATGGCTTACATTGAGGAGCCGGTGTGTTACGGAGTGAGTGATGATTATGTAACAAATGAGTGCGGTGGAAGACCTCCTCTGAGCCTTCTGTGTGCAATTCAGGGTGCACCAACACCGATGCCGAAGATGAACTCTAAGAAGAGGAAGGACTTGTTCGTAAGAGCGAATCAAACATTTGCAAATGCGGATGAGTTCAAGAAGGTGCCGCACAAGTTTAGTATTGCCTACAAATTTGAGTACACATATGTGAAGAATTCAAGGGAGTGTGTGCATGTTAAATGTAAGGTTGAAGATTGTCCTTGAAGGATAACTAAAAGGACAATTGGGAAGAGCAATAATTTCGTACGTGTGACAAGATACACCAAAGACCATGATCATACAACCCAAGACAATCTTGAGGTGACACATGCTCGAAGTGCTACCTTGACATCAACAATTATTATTGAAGATGTTAGAAATCACATAGGCAAGTGTCCGAATGATATAAGGAAGAGTCTGGTAAGAGACTACGGTGTGCACTTGACATATAAGTGCTGGAAAATGTGGCAAGGGCTGAATACATGGATGTTGAGATATATGGAGGAGGAAGGGTGTAAGTTCGTGCAACAAGTGAGTTGCCAAAGGTTGAGTTGTACTTACGTGAGTACAATGTAGAGCATGGAAAATGTCAGGTATTCCTTGTCCTCATGTGTGTGCAACCATCAAGGGGTCACTACAAAAAAACCGGTCATTTGTAGCGGTTAAAAATACACATTAGTAGCGGTTTTAAACGTGACAAATGCAATTTGTCGCGGTTACTAAAACCGCCACAAAACGACCGAAACAAGAACATTTGTAGCGGTTAAAAAAAACCGCTACTCAACGCACATAAACCGCCACTATATAAGGCTAAGCCGACAACTAATGAACACATTAGTCGCGATCAAAAAACCGCTACAAATTTTTCCCGCCATTAAATTTGTCGCTATTAAGGTCGCGGTCAAAAAACCGCTACAAAACATTCGGCCATCACATTTGTCGCGGTCAATAAACCGTGACAAATGTGTTTAAATAATTTTTTGTCGCGGTTATACAACCGTGACCATTTTCAAAAAATTTTGCCGCTTTTTTATTTGTAGCGGTTTTTAAAACCGTGACAAAGGTGTCAAAACAATTTTTTGTCGCGGTGATATCACCGTGACCAAATTCCCGCCCTAATTTTTAAATTTCAGATGTCCCTCGTTATTTTCGTTTTTGTAGCGGTGTCATAACCGCGACAAAAAGATGAAATTTAAAAAAAAAAATTTACAAAAATTTTTTTGTGATTATAAAATGTTGAATTAATAAACATTTATATTAAATGGATATTAACATTTGATAGAAAACTGTATAAGATGTCTTTAAATGTGTAAAAAGAATGAGAATCAACAATTTATGAGTTAGTTAAATAAAATGAATTTTAAAAAACAAAAATGTGGGAAAGTTGATCAAAGAATAAGTAGGTGAAAGTAGAAAGAAAGTTGAGAATTGACAAAATATACCCGTAAAATAAGATAAAATAATATCATCGGGTAGAAGAAAAAACAAATATTTTGAGAATGGCTAGATTTGATGAAGTTTAGAGACACTTACCCCATCCAAACACTTTGCCTCGTTCGAAAACGTGAAAATATAAGAGAGAAAACGTGAAAATATAAGAGAAGACGATTTAGAAAACATATAATTATAGCGGTTGGTGGCGAGGTATTTATTTTGATCTCGGCGCAACATTTTGTAGCGGTTGTTGTGTCGGTTTTTGTAGCGGTTAGCTTCGTCGCGGTTTTATCTAAGTAGTAGCGGTTATTAACCGCTACAAATAAAATTTTGGTAGCGGTTATTTTTATTCTTGTAGCGGTCATGAACCGCTACAAAATAATTTTTTTACATTTTTTTTAAAAATAAAATAAAAGGAAGAGAAGGGATAATTTTTCGTCTCAATCACGTCGATCCCTACAAAAAAAGTTTGTATAAAAAGTTATGTTTGAGTTGAATTTAGAATAAGACATATATAAAACTTTTGTGAAATCAAAATTTTTATATTTCATATTGCGTCTATTTAAAAACGTACCGAACTATAGGTAAAGTGTCATCGCCGTCGGGAAGAAGTTTTCAAAACCGGCGGGCCGGAGCGGCTCACAATCGTAGGCGACGTTCTCACCATCGCCCATGTCATAAAGGTCCCGAGGCTTTAGGTGAACCACCATATTCCAATCCCCGTGCCTCTCATCGGCGACATAATAAACCCGATGGGCCTCGAGGCGAGAATATACGGCTCGTCATCTTCCCGACCGACCGGTGTGAATAGGGCGAGAGAAATTCACCGATGTGATGCCTAAGTCATCGGTCGTGAGTCCCCGGACGTTGTCGTATTCGCCCACAAACACTTGAACAGCGTCACGAAAAATGCCTTGGTAAGTTATCCCGACCACATCAAGCGGCTTTCCATAATACGGGACGTCACCGAACCGCATGTTCCCGTCACCGTCGCTCATAACTCCTCGTCCCAAACGTGCCATATACACCCGAGTTTTGGGTGAGCAATCCCCGATCTCGTGAAACCGTGCAAAACTTGAAGCCATTCACATTGTATGCCGTAAATCTTTGGGCGTGGTCAAGCGGGCCGAGTGCGAGAGCTCAATTCTGGCGAGTGGGGTTGTGGTCATTCATTATTCTCCTCCTAAACCAACCCCGGAATTCTCTCGTGGACCTTTCTATCAATTTCGGAGGATGTCGTGAACGGATCCTCAACGACGCTTCACATGACTCCCGAATTCCTACAATTTAAACATGCGATGACGAGCAATAAATGTGCCTATAAAATGTCGGGAAACATATAGGATAACAAATATATCTCGTGTGCAATCCTTCGAAGGTACGGTTCAACTTGAGTGCAATTGATCAAGACATGTCTATGTGCTTGAAACTTCTCAAGTGCCGTGAGTTTGAAGTTCTCACATCCGCCAACCGGTTTACCAACACGAGGGAATAACAACTCAAGCCGCGGCTCGGTCCGCTCGGACAATCGTCCACACGAGGCGGCCGGTTGAATGACGTCTCAATGTCATCAAGGTACTGGAACAAAAATATAAGACCTCATCCCCAATATAACCTTCGCTATTGAACCTTCAGCCACGCCTTATTCCTCACGTAAGATTTCGGTTTCCCAAGGAACCTATAAAGTAATGAGGAAAAATGTCGATACATCAATGGTTAAACATGCGACTAGGAAGTAATATAATGCTGAAGTAATTAATTTTAAAAGAGTACCTCTCAATAGGATACATCCATCGGTAGTGAACCGGGCCACAAAGCTTTGTTTCGTGAACAAGGTGTACCGTCGGTGAACCATGACCGTGAAAAATGAAGGAGGAAAGATCATCTCCAAATGGCACGGCGTAAGAATGATTTGCTTGTTGCAACCGGTCGAGCTCCTCCACGATCAACACCTTGGAACACAACTTCCGAAAGAAAGTACAAAGCTCGACCAAAACGATCGACACATCGAGAGGCGCGTATTTTTTATGGCCACGGAAGTAAGCTGCTGCATAAGCACATGTGAGTCATGACTCTTCACCCCGAACCTTCCGAGCTCGCACGTCCACACATCGTGAAATGTTGCTTGAATACCCGTCGGAACTTTTATTTTCTTCAAAGTGGCGAGGAAGATTTCCTTATTCGGTTTTGTCGGGGTGAATTTTGCCGGTTGAAATCTGTCATGCTCATCCGGCCACGCGTCCGCACGAACCCCATCTCCCATAAATCTTTCCTCGCTTGAAGATGATCTTTTGACTTGCCTGGTTCATTCATAATCGTGTACAACACATTGTCGCACACATTCTTTTCAATGTGCATGACATCCGCACTATGTCGGAGCAAATTATCTTTCCAATACGGAAGAGTGAAGAAGACGCTTATCTTCCGCCATTCTTTGTCCGGAACCGAAGCCCCGACCGTCTTTGTCCCGGCCTTTGCTGGATCGTCTTTCTTCCCATACTCAAAATCAACATCCACAATCTGCTCTATGATCTCTCGCACCGGATAATATGCGAGGAGGTCCTCTTTTTCCCGTTGCCCATTGAAACGGTTGCGTTGCAACCTAAACCCGTGCGTACCATCGAGAAACCTCCGGTGACCCATGAAGCACCACTTACGACCGTGGGGAAGGCGCACCGAGTCGAGTCAAAATTGCAAGCCGGACACGCAAGGCCGGTATGCACATTCCACCGGATAATGTTCCCGGTCCGGGGAAGTCACGATAGTCCACATCAACGCCGCACGCAAGTTGAAGAGTGTCTTCTCGTGCGCGTCATACGTCTCGACGCCTACGTTCCACAACTCCACCAACTCCTTGATAAGCGGTTGTAGATACACATCGATGTCATTTCCCGGTGCCTTTTTGCCTGGAATGATCATGGACATAATGAAGGAGCTCGTTTCATACACATCCAAGGGGGCAAGTTGTAAGGTATCAAAACAACTGGCCATATACTATAACTTGTGCTAAGATTACCAAACGGATTAAAACCATCGGTGGCCAAAGCAAGACGAACATTTCTAGAGTCCGCTGCGAAATCGGAAAGTCTCGAGTCGAACGCTTTCCACGCTTCACCATCACGTGGATGTCTCGAGTTTACCATCTTCGTTCTTGTCGGCTTCATGCCACCTCATATGCTCACCGTTGTCTTGGACGACATAAATAATCTTTGTAATCGAGGTTTTAAAGGAAAGTACCGAGAATCTTTGCGGGTTTCTTCTTCTCGCTTTTTCCCTTCGAATCGTCCGAACCTCGAAGTGTGACACTTCTTACAAGTCTCCTCCGAGCGTCCTCCCCCCCAATAAAGCATGCAAATCGTTGGGGCGGGCATCAATTTTTTCGTAGTTCAATCCCAATTTGTTGATTATCTTCTTGGCCTCGTAGAAGGTTGTGGGAATGTCCACGTCGGGAAAGCATCTCGTAGTAATTCCAACAACATCGACATCGCCTTATCGGTGATGCCACACATGCACTTGATATGGTACAATTTGATCGAAAGGATAATTTTGAATATTTCGACAACCTTGATACGAGGACGATCGCTCTCATCCATGAGGCTGAAAAATTCCCGAGCCGCTTCATTCTTGAAGAAAACTGGTTCGAACCCTTCACTTCGTCGTGAAGTTGTCGTCTTGAACACCAAAAGCGTCGCGAATGCCTTCATTAACCGGATCATCTTGATTTATTTGATTTCCTACTTGTGAGGTTTGAGGAAGATGATCCCCATATCCCATACCACGTTTCTCACCATGAACATCCCGAATGTATATGCTTCGGAAAAGGCTTCATAAGCAGATGTTCCATAGCACCTTCTCGTGTTTGCCACTTCTTAAACTTGCATCTACAACAAGGACACACGATCTTGCCATTAATGCTAGCGTGAGAGAAGGCGAAATCTATGAAATTTTTCAATCCCGCTAAATATACGGAGAACTGCGCGGCATCTTGATCCATGACTTATCCATCTCGTAGTAAACAAAGCTAGGAAAGCATACAAATGTGGAGACAATGTTTAATTACTATCATCTCAGAACTGGAGATGTTTAAATGCAACAGGGGAAAATTTGTAGCGGTTACAAAACCGCGACATCCACCGCAACGAAATTTAAATTTGTCGCGGTTCCTTAACCGCGACAAATTGAATAAAAAATCCGCTTTACCTAGTAGCGGTTTTATAACCGCTACGAATTCGATACGAGATGATGACCGTTATTACATTTTGGCGGTTTTTTCCTTTGAAATTCAAAATTTGTCGCGGTTATGAAACCGCTACAAATGTGAATCGCATTTGTGGCGGTTCTTCATTGAAACCGCGACTAATATATTAAAATTTAAAAATTTTTAAAATGTAAATTTTTAATAAAAATCATATTTTAATAAAATTTAAATTTTCATAACATTCCGAAAAAAAAGATAACAAATGTTTAAATTGTAAAAATCTACGAAAAAAAGAAAACAAGTAATTACATTTAATAAAATTGTCATCAAACATCCGGGGCATACAAAAGAAGAACTAACTATCGGAGTCCGATGATCGATCCCGTCTCGGGGGTCTCTCTCGGGGGCGCGCGAGCTCGACCCGGAGGTAACATCGTCCTCCTCCTCACCAAAGCAAAGCATGTTCGGGGGGGCGGGGGGAGGCGGGGAGCCGAAGGGGAATCCTCGAAGATGAACGGAGGGGGAGGCTCGGGAGACGGAATCGTACGTCGGGCGGAACTTCTGTCAAGGCCCGACAATTGATCGCCCGGCCTTGCTTCGAGTAGCGAACCAACCGTTGAGGCTCTCCCGCATGCGCCTAGTCTTGGCCTCATTCCTCGCGATAGAATCGCGCGGCAACCGCTCGGCAACTGCGCGGCAACTTTCTCGGCAATCATCGCATCAACCGCCTCGGGTTGTTGCACTCGCCGAGCCGAGGTCCGGCGCCCGAGGAGGAGGCCTTGCCGTACACCATGCTAGGCTTTGGCGCCTAGCCCAAAGCCCCTAACACGGCCGGGATGCTCGACGGGGCCCACACCAGCTTTCAAAGTGGCCGTAGGATCAATAGAACCCCGTGACTCCGGGCCGCGACGCTCGTATCTCTTCTTTGCTCGCTCAATCCGGGTCTGCCGCACATATTTCATAAAACATTAATCAAACAATTAAATTAAATTAAGTTAAATTAATATTTTTTTTTAACTTACTATTATCTCCTCGCCAGAGAGATCGGCGTCCCATCACGGTGTCTATGTGTGAGTGTCCACAACTCCCCATAGTCCGTCTCGACGGTTCTCCTCCCGAGCCTTCTCTTGCTAAAAGAATATAAACTTTGTTATTTCTAAAACGAAACAATAATCATTTAACATACGATGAATTTAGCTTTTAATATACCATCTCACCGTAGGTCACGACAAACGTCTTGGATCCCGACGTGTGATTGACCCTTTGAGTACCCCCGATCTGTGTTCCTCTGCGATAGAGCACCGCAAAATAAATGAGTTGTTTGTGCAATTTAGGTACAATAGAAGTGTAGTCAATGTATTTTACTCTAATTAAACCAAATCTATATTTTACTCTATATTTAAATTTTTAAACTACATTCAAACAAAATTAATTAGAACAAATTTTCAACTACATTCAAAACTAAACTATATTAATTAAAAAACGTACTGTCATTGGACTCCTCCTATATTGGACAAAAGCTGCCCATTCATTTGGCTCCACGCCGTCCGGGACGTTTGCCATCGGTTGTTGCACGGGCATAGTCCCATCTCCATTCTCCGCGGTCGTACGAGACGACCCTCCGGCTTTTCCACGCTTCTCCCATCTTCATCTTGACATACCTCTTCGCGTTGGCTCGCAGTTTAAACTTTTTCTACATTATAAAATAATTAGTAATTAGTAATTATTAATAATTATTTAAGAAATATATAACGAAATGAGCCACAATTTATACACCTTAAAACTATTAACATGTAAAATTTAATTACACAACATAACTTACCTGCACAATGTCCTCGAACGCCCTATCCTTGTTTTCCTTCGGGACCTTTTTCCAGTCGTGGAAATAGATTGGGAACCATGCCCAATTCCCACCTAATGACATGGTATCGGTTTAGCAGTGGCCACCGGTCCCGTCCCGGCCGGTCCGTGTCCGTGTTCCGAGGGGACTATCACGCGATAGTTGTCCCCCTCCCGACTCGACTCGGCGTATGAAGATCCGGCGTCCCGCCGACGTTCCCATGTGGATCTGCATAATTATAACAAAATTGTTATATTGTATTTAAATTTAAATTTTATTTATTTCCAATAAATTACTTATACTTACCTTCGACATCCACCGCATATCGGTGGAACGAGAAGACGACGGTCGGGGTTCCCTTGCTCCCGCTCGTTCTCCTCATCGAGAAACCGCTCGCTTCATTTAAGGGAAACTCAATGTCGATGTCCGGATTTTCCTCATTGAGGATGTCCTCAATCGATAGAGTTACGCCTCGACTTCCACCTACGGTCTCATGTAGGGTCGCTGGGCTTGGGATTGGCTGATTTACAAAGAGCTCATCAAACTCATTCCCAACCCGAGGGTCTTGAAGAGGGTTATCTCGGGCGAGGGGCGGGATATTTACTCTAGGAGGCTGAATGGTGATATTTAGAATCCCACGACCTCTCCTACGGCCCCTACTACTACTACCACCACCCCCGATAAACTTTTTTCGGTGGTTCAACTACCTTCCCTTTTCCTTTATTGGGAGAAACCATGATGTTGAAAGGTAAAAGCGAAAAGAGAGAAGTGAAAAAAGAGAGGAACAAGACGCGCGTGAATTTCAAAGGTGAGAAGGTATAATAACCGCTACAATTAGTCGCGGTTATGGCCAAATAACCGTTACAAAATTAATAACCGCGTGATTTGTGTAGCGGTTTTATCTAAGACCGCCACTAAAGCCGCGACAAATGTGCCTCGTTCGGGTGACAATTTGTAGCGGTTCTGTAAAACCGTTACAAAATTAATACGCGTCATATTTGTAGCGGTTATGCAAAGACCGCTACGTCCGCCGCGACAAATGTTCCTCGTTCTATGTGAATATTTGTAGCGGTTATAAAAACCGCTACAAAAGTTAACTTGAAGAATTCGGTTATTGCCAAAACCGCTACAGATCTTAATATATTTTTTTTAAAAAATTTCCAAACTAATTAGTTTGATTTATCAAAAATCAAACTAATTAGTTTGGATTTTTTCTTTATTATAATCAAAGCATTCTCAATTATTTTCTTTAATTTTGTTATAAAATTAGAAATGACAAGTCTATTGAAAAATGTCCAACATGCTGTGAATATTCGGATTCGGTATAGCCACCGATCTCCCAGGAAAAACTCACCGACTCATTTTGATCAGAGATATTTGCCAGAGACAAAGGTGGCTAGTATTGAACCCAATATTCGATGGCGTGTTAGACATATTTAGAGGAGTAGAAGTCTTCAGGTCAATGAATATCTGAATCTGGATTGTCACTGAAGGAACCTTCTCGGCTTGAACGATGAGAAGACAGACAAATATCTGCAGCACTCATCTCCCGAGATCGGTGCTGCAGATATATGCCCGTCTTATATTTCTGAGAACAAAACCAAGAATGCTCTTTCAGCGACAAAGCTAGATTTAGAATATTTTTAAACATTATAATTGTTGTACGGATGGAATGGGCTATTTATAGAATAAATTTTGTAGCGGTTATTGTGAGAACCGCTACCAAATTTGAATTTTTGACGCGGTCAACGTGGCGCTTTCTTCTAACCGTGACAAAGGTGTGTCGTTTCGTGATTTGGTAGCGGTTATTTTGACATAACCGCTACGAAACAACCGACGGACTTCGCGCCATAACGCGCCAAGGCCGGCGCCATATTTGTAGCAAATGGGTTTTGTGAACCGTGACAAAAAGCGAAGCAAAATGGTCAGCATTTTGGCGGCAATGCTTCCGTTACTAATTTGTGGCGGTTGGGGTTGTAACCGCTACTAATTTGTTCATTTGTAGCGGTTGCTCTTGACCGCTACAAGATCACCGCGACAAACGTTACGTTTTTTTGTAGTGGGTAATGTGTACAGTTATGTTGACAATGCCTTACGATAACATCCCAAAAATGGTTTGTAGCTGAAAGGTTGAGTTGTACTTACGTGAGTACAATGTAAAGCATGGAAAATGTCAGGTATTCCTTGTCCTCATGTGTGTGCAGCCATCAAGGGGTAATGTGTACAGTTATGTTGACAATGCCTTACGATAACATCCCAAAAATGGTTTGTAGCTGAACCATGATTCCTGTTGTGACAATTGACATACCAAATCCAAATGACTTCCGCCTATATGATATAGGAAGGAAAAATTTTCTGGCACTTCCCAAGACTAATCATCCACCGAGAAGGCCAAGAGTTGTAAGGAAAGAGTCACAGTTTCGCATCAAGAAACTTTACCATTGCAGCTCATGTCATCAAGCAGGACACACAACAAGAACCTACAAAAATCCATACCCAACTTAACTTGCCAATTGTGAGTCAGGTGGTAAATATTTTGCAAGTCATCTATGGGTTTATATACAATGACTTTGATCCCTTAACATATTTTTTGGTAGAAGGGCTATAAGACTTATAGGATAACTCAATATGTAACTAGTGTAAATGGAAAAGAATATGTTCTTGCGTGAGAATGACATGAAAACATTAAGTTCAATGTGGAATCGTAATATTCACTTGTCATTTGACTCTATTTTGTACATGATGTTATCCCATTACAACTTTTTGTAAATGCCAATAGTGTACTTATCAATGCCATAATGACTTTTGTTATTGGAGACTCTGTCAATAGTGTACATATCAATGCCACAACGAATTTTGTTATTGGAGACTCTGTCATTATAGTTACATTTATGGGAAGGATCATGGGGAAAAACCTGACGAAAACACTGGTAATTACAATTGTTAGCTCTCGGTATTTTGATGATCACAAATCCTAAGTTATTGAATTAAATAATAGGTGTTTAAGTTGAGTTGGGGTTTGCTCAAGCAAGGTTTAGCTCATGCCCGAGCATACCTAATCTAATAGCTTGTTTAAGTATTTCAGGGTAGATTGTTCGAGCAAAGCATTTGGAATGCTCGGGGTTTGCTCAAGCAAGGTTTAGCTCATGCCTGAGCATACCTAATCTAATAGCTTGTTTAAGTATTTCAGGGTAGATTGTTCGAGCAAAGCATTTGGAATGCTCGAGCAACATCAAGCTAAAAGTAAAATCCTCCAAGTTAAATAGTCATGCTTGAGCACGATAGTTGGCTTGCCCGAGCATCATCGGGATAATGACATAATGTGCAAATTGGAGTCTTGCTCGAGCAGGGAATCTAGGATGCTTGAGCACCATCTTACTAAACAAAGAAACAGCAAGATGAAGAGTCATGCTCGAGCAAGGTAAAAGAGCATGCTCGAGCACCATGCTCGAGCATAAGAAAAAGCTTGCCCGAGCAGCGTCGTTAAAACATGATTTCTTTGCCTCTGTCTAACTTCTACTCGAGCACGCCCTTATAGCTTGCTCGAGCACTGGCGATATGAATGATCTCTTAGAAGTGTTAAGAGATGATTGCCCGAGCAAGCTGAGATTCTTGCTTGAGCATAGGGTGATCTCTAGTTTTTCAATGTTCCTTTTTAACTGAAGCCTGAGCATAAAAATAATCATGCTCAAGCATGGTCACCCCTGTTTTGAAATCTCCGACTTCATAAATCTTGAATCATTCTGTGCGAATTCATTTCTTCATACTATTACTCATTAACATTGCTAATTACTTTTAATCAGTTCACTAATGAGTTTCAGGTGCATTTATCACGGATTAACCACAAATTTGGATAAAGTGATTTATGTGTCAAAAGCATTAAATGGAGTTGCCAAAATTGGTGATAATCTCCGTAACCAATACTATGATAAATGTAAAGCCTTTCTCTAATATTTTGACTACGCATTAAATGCCATTTCACAACGAGCAAAACAAAAGAAATGAAGAGAATATTGTGACTGTAAAATCCACCTGGATTATTTAAACGGCGAAAATCTTAACCGATTTCATCTATCTAACAGATACATTCAAGACTCTCAACGGCTATTCTTCAAGCTTCATCAACGGTCATTAATTGCAACATCTATAAATAGCCGAAGCATAGAATTCGCCACCAATCGAAACGCTGTGCATTCAATTTGAACTTATTGCAATTTGCTGTTTCAATTGTTTTGTTAATATCTTCGGATATTCATTTCTCTTCAGTGTTCATTTATTATCCACTTATGAGGAGTTATTTAAACACTTATTCCATTTTCAGTTTAGATCTTAGGTTGAGGAACCTTAAGTGTGGATGTACGATTACAACTTGTAAGAGGGAGTGAGTCCTAGGGGATTAGGATCATCTCGAGTACAGAGTGTGTAATTGTAACCATTTGTGATTAGTGAAATACCCAAAGGATTTGGGGGTGAACGTAGCTTTGTGTCTTTCTCTCCTTTTTGTTTCTATCTTACTTGTCAATGTGTTAGACCATTACGAACTTATAAATACCATTACTGAGTATAAATTGCTATGTGTCTTTCTCTCCTTTTAGTAATTATCATTACTAAATTTGTTATAATTGAACAACATTTCTATCTTAGTAATTACTATTATTGAACTTGTAAATACCATTGTATTTGTTACAAGTTTGTTATAATTGATTCACGAAAAGTTTTTTGAGATCACCATTTACTTTTTGTTATTCATTGACTCCAAACATTATGCACAACAAAAATGAATACTATCCATCCATTTATGGTGATATTCCTACCCTTCATTATCATTACTGAACTTATAAATACCATTACAAAATGGGTATTTCCTATTACAAGATTTGTTATAATTGACCCTTATTTGTTATTTCATCATACACAAGTGATAAAACTAAATGTCAACGCATCTTGAAAAACCAACAAGGCAATTACCATTTAATCCACTTCCACAAGAACTAGTATGTAAAATAGTAGTTCAAATTCCATAATATGGTATTTTGTTTCAACAAAAAATTACATCATAGGGATGATGAGTGCCCAAATAATGCTTCGCATATATGGGTCATTTTGGTGAGTTATAGTTCAAAGTTTATCTTCTCTGTGTTGGTTTTCTTTTGGTATGGTTCTTTTTGACATCCAATTCACCTTATGGTAACTTGACATTTTCACTAAATTGAAGCAAATGTCAAATATTGTAGTTCTTCATATTTATTGTCTTTTGCTAGTTATATTATAGTTTTATTTCTTTGAGATGCCATACTATATTGATACTAAGAATATTTTATACATTTTAGTTTGAAACATTAATCTAGAAACAATCACAACAAGTTCTCAAAATAATCATCAAGTTTTTTGTTCTATAATAAGAGTGGCAGATATATTATTCTTCCATTTGAATTTCATATTATTCTTCTTCAAATCAAAATCATCACAGCCCTAATTTCATATTCTTCTTCTTCAAATCACAGCAATGCTAAGCAAATTAAAATATGTAGTAAAAAAATAAGTATTTGAAATCTTACCATTAGAGAGAAGTCGATCCACCATGATGAAGACGATGACCAGCAACAATAAGCTAGAAGATGACGATCGAGGAGGACAAGCTAAGTAGACGATGATAGGAAACGATGACAAAAGCACAATGTGACTCTTGAGTGAGTAGGAGAAGGACTGCTTGTAACATCCTCCATTTTAAAAGACAATTATTAATTATTAACTTAATTAAACCATTCATTAAAAATGTTTTATACACATATTTAAGCTTTAGATATTACTAGACCCATACTTTTTAACTAAGTATTGCTTCATAATTTTCCAAAATATCCAATATATACTAAAGAATATGCCAAGTGAGCCCTAATGTGGCAATATACAATAATTCAACACGTACCATAAGGGTGGAAACACTATCATTAGCAAGAGTAACTTAAGCTTCTGAAGACTTCCCTGTTTGACTCATACGAGAACTATCACCTGAAAAATATTCGTAACCATCAATCCAGCTCATTATAAACACTAATATGTACTCGTGAGGTGCCAAGTGGAACATTTTATATAACAAAGTACTAGATATCGAATTTACAAATATATCAAATAACAAGTTTTCTATTAAAATTTCTAAAACAAATTTCATATCATGAATTACATATATAACATGCAAGCAACAAATCAATACCCGAACAATCCTTATCACCCCCCATCCTTATTCTGCTGATAGAACCCATGGGCTGTAACGTAATAGGTGTAGTCTCTATGACAAGATTGCATCAAGCTCTCTAATAATGAGGTATAGTCCAGCCGAAGACTATAGAACTCATATCGAACCATAGGTTCCCTTTCTTTCGAATATGGAAAGGTGTCCCTGTACTAAGGGCTGACTCTTAACCCGGCCAAAGGAAAATAGTGATACCAAGAGCCTTGAAAATATTAAAGCCATCCATTGTGCACCAAGTGGTGGCATACCGCTTGGTGTTATATACATAATAACTCCCATCATAATAATCTTGGCATGTATATATAAGATTCCAAACATGATTTATAAAAATAATATATCATCTCAATAATAATTAAGATAATGATATTATTTCAGTTCAAGAAACCATAAAAACACATTATCCATAACATGTAATATCACTAATCATTTCAAAAGAAATCCCACAAGGCAATTTCACTACCAACGTAGTTTCACAGATTTATATAATAAAAAATCACTCACAAACATCATAGAAGCAAGTACAACAAGTGGAAAGTGGTCACCTCCAGTTCTTAACACAAAAACTAAACTTGAGAAAGATCAAGTCCACTCTAAAAATAAATATATAATTATACGTTAATAGAATTTAACGAAAATACCAACTAAGATAATGATAATTAATAAAAGCTTCACCTAAAAATTCAAATATTTTCATTCATTTATAAACCTCCACATCCTCAAAGTCATATCAACTCTAATTTAAATTCCCAAATCCCAATTCATAATTTCATATAGTTCAAGATTTAGTAAAACTAATCAATTACAACTATAATAATACTTCCGAAAATCCAACTAAATGCCTTAATCCTCATTTAACCGGTAAAAATATCCTATAAAACATAAATCCTAAATTATTTTAAATATAAAATAAATCTAAATTCCCACAACAATTAACTAATAAATCTAAACCGATTAAAGTTATTTATTAACATGCTTTACATATATACGAGACTTCTATTATTAAAACTCAACTTTATCGAAATTCTAATCCCAAAATTTTCACCAATCACTATTATATTATCTTTATTAGAAAGAGAAAAGTACTTATAATAGCTTTCATGAAGAAAGTGTATTGAAAAGAAATTAATTTAACTACCTAAATGATCTTATAAAATAAACAACATACCTTAAAAACTCAAATAGCTCCATCCTTTTCTCTTTCTCTCCCTCTTTTCTCATCCCACTCCCGCTTTCACTCTACTAGCTCACAACTCGCACACACCACAGACACACTAATATATATACACACACCAGGGGAGGGGCGGTGGATTCATTTGCATTAATTACTCCCCCCCACGTATATATATTAGGTGGCGGCTAATATATAGTTTTTTTTAACATTAATTTATTACATTAATTTATTCGTTATTATTATTATTGTTGTTGTTGTTGTTGTTGTTATTATTATTATTTTCTTTTTATTTTCTTCTCTTACACATTTTTGCCCCTTTCTCTCTCTATATATTTTTTTTACAACAATAAAATATTATTACTTTCACATCCTTATTCCACTCATTTCTTTTACTATCATAAATGACGTTTTATATGAAAACCTTTATTTTGACAATTACATAATAAATTCATGTATCATGATTAATTAATTTTTCTTATTTGTAATTAAATCCTAATGTAAAAATTAGGATGTTACACTGCTGGCTAGCGGTATTTCTAGCCCTACTCACAGATTGATGTCGTGGAGATGAAGAGGAAGAATGAACAATTTTGTATGAGTGATGAAGATGAAGAACGTGCGCCTGGCGGCCGGCTGGAGCAATTTCCATTCTAACTCACTGATTCACGACGTCACAATGAAGAAGAAGAACTCACGCTAGGGCAGTCAAATGAGCGAATGAATTTCAAATAAGAATGAAGTCATCGCCCTCCAGTGTCCTCATAACCTATGTTACTTAAGGGCAATGTAGACTTTTCACCCCAATTTGCATATCCCTTATGGCCTCATGTCCCTTCTTAGTCCTTTAACAAATTCGATGGGCTTTTGGGGTTTAGCAAATTCAAGTGATATTTAAATGGAATTTTTCCTATAAAAATTGTGATAGCATAGTACACTTTAGTTTAGGGCTAACGTGTAAATTTACCCTTGAGAAATGTTACCCTTTTTCATCAAAAAGTCATGATTAACACCATTTTTTTAATGGTCAATGGTAGTTTTTAAATGTATGAGACAACATTGCTATATTTTGAAACTTTCAAAGTGACATTAAATCTAAAAACACTTCCAAAACAACATTGCTCTACAGCCAAAACTTCTGGGGTAAATTTGCATCTTAACCCCTTTAACCTATACCGAATACTAAACGTGTGTATTATAATTATAATTTTTTATCCTTTATATTTTATATTAATATAAATCATTGGATGCGAAATAATTATGCTTAACTTCAATTTTTTCAAATAAAAAAAAATTATTTAAATTTCAGTAGATGCTAAATTATGCAAATTGCTAGTTTATAAGCGAAATTTGAAAAATATTTTCATACTTCCTTTTTATTTAAAAAAAAAAATTTGTTTATGAAAATTTTAACAAAATTCATTCTCAACGTACAAAAATAAAAACTGAATTCAATCAAGTATCATTACTTGATATAATGTAATATTTTGAAATTTTTTTAAGACATTTTAAAATTTTCATTTTTTATGTTATTTATAATAATAATAATAATATGAGTTCAGGAAAATATATTTTCTCGTAACATATGTATTAGAACATCATACATCATTATATCTCCAATTTTCTTATCTTCCAGAAATGAAAACAAAACCTAAATACAAGAAAATATAGAATCAACCATGCTAAAATCTCCATCAGGAACAATAGATTGATAATTTGCTGTCCAATGGCTTCATTTAGAGCCCTCCTAACAAAAAAAATATGCCATGACTTCATTTAGAACCCTTTTTACAAGAAAATACGCCATGACATTGGCGTGTCTACTTATATGTGGGATTACCACTTGCTAAGAACGTTGAATCATGCTTCTGAATTTCTGAGTTTTCATGAATTACTATAACCTCATTGAGATATACACCTTCTTTCTAACCTGAATTGATCAAAACCTACTTGCAAGGAGATGTTTCTCTCTTTCATGACATCTCGGCACAAAGTTTTACCAAGATATAGAATGCACCATCGACCTCAACCATGTGCCTTGTGTTTCTTTCATCTACAGAAAGAGCATGTGATTGATGTTGCTACAAGTGAATTTTCACCCCATGCATCTTAGTAGTATGAAGCATGCATCCCACCATTGCAATTGCTCATGACAAAATCATATTCAACTTTACTTCAGATCTATTATGGGTACTTTCATAACGGTCATGACATAGAAGCCAATATATAATGAAGAAAAGAACCTTCCAGTCACCCTCGCTAAGTCCTAATATGTTTTTTTTTTTCTTCGGTCCAAGAAATCCAATCTTCATTAAGCCAAACTAAAACATACCAACATAGTCTGAATGAGTTCAGGAAAATAAAACAAGAACATAAAATAGAAAAACTAAAAACATGATAACATTATCCATGGCCGTCAGCAATTCTTGAAGCATCTTTCTCCAAAAGACTCCGCAACAGAGATGGAGGTCTCCACGTTTCAATGAAGCCTTAGCCGCCCAGTTGGCCCCTAAGTTTTTTTCCCTGGAAATCCATGAAGAAGAGTGGTTTCTTATAACCTTCCTCTGTTAGAGGATATTTTCAATCAAAATGTCACTGTTCCATTCAAGAGATACACAATGAGTATTGATGCAATTAACCAGAGCTAATTTATCCAGTTCAAACACTACATCTTCCAGCTAATTGCCAACTGCATATTTAACAGCTTCAGTTGGAGCCAAAACTTTCGTCATAAACGGAGACTCTGAATTTACAATCTTGTTCTGCCCATCCAGAATCCAACCATTTGCATCACGAACCACAAAGGCTACAGCCGATCATCCATTATCATCAATAAATGCTCCATCAGGATTACTTTTCAAAAAATTATCTTCAGGTGGCTGCCATTTAGATTTCTGCCTTGAATCTGGATTCTGAGCCACATCTGCGTCTCTCTCTTGTTTAAACTAGCTATTCGCCTCCCAAAACTCTTGTAAAGGGGCACCTGCTTGATTAAAGACAAAACTTAGATTAGGGTTTATATTTTGATATATGAAAGCACATAGGCCCTTGCAAATTTGCCATAAAATCCTAGCTAAAAGAGCCCTGTGCCATTCAAATACACCTTTACTAGTAATATACCAAGCAATCCATTGCTTCAAATCCATCAAATCATCATCAATAAACCTGAAAGAGAAACAAGTTCCAAACCACACACGATGTACCCACTCACATTGAAAAAATAAATGGCAAGCAGATTGACTTCTAGAATCTAGAATGACTACAAGTCAGTCACAGTACATCGCCTTTTATTCAGATTCACCATAGTAGGTAATGCATTTGACAACATTTTCCAAATGAAATTCCTGACCTTGTAAGATACTTTTAATTTCCAAACCAGTTTCCACATATCCTTAAGAAGAGGACGATTTAGGAACATTTATGCCCCATTTGGTATGGCGGAAGAGCTTTTATGATATTGGAAGTGGAAATAGAAGTGGAAGTGGAGATAAAAATGTGTTTGGTATGTAGATGGAAGTATGATATGATTTTCAATTAATTCATTAATTTTACAAGTGAAGTGACCAATATACCCCTTTCAAAAAAAACCCTGGCTTCTCCAAAAATAGTAAAAACAATCCCAACACCATCAACCTCCACAGAATGCCACCGTAAAAATCACAGGCAACCATGCTGGAAATCGCCAGGGGCCATGTTGGAAGATGATTACAAGAAATAGAATCACCATAAGTTAGAATTCAAGCCAAGTCAAGCAAGGAAAGTTAGACATCAAAGGAGCTAGAAAGAAGAACCAAAAGAAGAAATCATGAAAGAAATCAAAGAAACCAGAAGGCATCCTCCACCGGAGAAGACAACGAATGAAACCATCTGAATTGGCCACTCTGTCACTGCTGCTTTCTGAAATGAGGACCGATGACTTTTGATTTTATGACTAGAAAAATTTTCATTGAAGAGGGAGAGATAAGTGATGAGAACAACAAAGACCGGACTAGAAAAGCTTCTGATTTGGAGCAGGGAAAGGTTGTAATTGGATAGTTGTTGGAGAAGAAGTGAAGAGGAAGAATGAGATGACAGATCAAAGAGGGAGGGCTGTGGGGGTTGAAGAAAAAGACAGACACAATCGCTGGAGGAGGATGACCTTCATCGTCACTGGAGGAGAAGGATCTTCATCATCACTGGTAGAGGACTGCCACTGTCACTGGTGGTGGACCATCGTTGCTGCCAGCGAAAGACTGTGGCTACCGGAAGAGGGAAGAAGAAATAGCATTAAGGTGTGGAGGGAAATAGGCCCATGGAAATGGAACTAGAACCCAGTTCCATGGGGTGAGTGATGGAACTCACTTCCATCAATTTTGATGGAAGTGAGTTCCATCAAGAACTGAATTCCAGTGCACCAAACAGCCAAAGAGGTGGGTTCCACTTCTAATTCCACTTCCCTCCTCCAAATTCCATGCTATCAAATGTGGCATTAGTGCATTGCTCTCCAGAAGCCTTTGAGCCACCTTGTAACCATCCTTAATCACCTACCCAAATCAACATGTCCTTTCTATTGGAAATCGCAAACCTCACATCTCTAATAGCCATCTTTTCTTCCCCTGTAAGGAACTGTTCCAGTAAGGATAAATCCCAGCCACTATTCCTCCAAAGTTCAGCATCCCTGAGATCACTCATTGAGAGAAAAGGACATAAGGAATTGATCTTAAAATGATGAAGTCCTTTTACCCAAGGATCACCCTAGATCCTAGTAGCCCAACCATCTCCTGTACTAGCCAAAATATTATCACCCATAATTTTTCTGCCTTCAATTATACTATGCCAAAGCCATGAAGCTATAGGGTCCTTTCTTAGCATTAAGAAAATTTCCATGAGCAAAATACTTACCCTTAAGAATTTTTACCCACAACTGATCAAGTTCTCTAAAAATTCTCCACCCTAGTTTGGCCTAAAAGTGCAAGATTAAAAGCTTCAAAATCTCTAAAGCCCAGGTCACCATTTCATTTGTCATATTTCAATTTTTCATTAGATGCCCAATGTACCTTCCTTTTATCATTAGTGTCCTTCCACCAGAATCTAGAAATCAGATTATCAAGTTTATTCATAGCTGTTTTGGGGAACAAAAAGCAGGAAATAGAGTAAACAAGAAGTGAATTAGCAAATGATTTAATAAGAATTTCACATTCTGCATTTGAAAGAATGTTCTTCTGCCATCCTTGTACCTTCGTCTTAACTTTATCCAACACAAAATTCATAGCTTGAACCTTTGATCTTCCCCAAGTAATTGGTAAACCCAGATAATTTCCAGGAACATCAACCAAAAAGCATATGAAATAATTGGGATATTTCTTCCTTCATTAGATCAGACACATTCTTAGAGAAGTAAAGACAAGATTTCTTGACACTTACCAGTTTCCCTGAAGCACTGCAATACAAATCCAGAATGTACTTCTAATTTCTACAATTGTCCATAGTAGCCTTTAAAAAGAAAACAAAGTCGTCAGCAAATAGTGAATGAGTAACCTTAGGATGACCAGATGCCACTTTAATACACTCAATCATCCCCTGAGATTCCATTTTTTAATCATCCTAGACAAAATATTACTCATCAAAATGAACAGGTACAGGGAAGATGGTACCCTTGTCTCAAACCTCTACTTGGAGAAGCTTGAGATATACTCTTCCCATCCACCATAATAGAAAAGTTCATAGAAACTGAGCACCAATAAATTGTTTGAATCCATTCATTTTAAAAATCCCATCCTTTATAACACAGCCACTAAAAAATCTCACTCCACCCTATCATACACACTATTCATATCTGATTTGAGAGCCAATTCACTAAGATTCTTCTTAACCTAAAAGTGGTGAAAACATTCATGCACAATCACAATATTATCTTGAATTAAGCATCCAAGAATAATGGCTCTTTGGCTTTCAGAAATAATAGATCCCAGCACTGGTATAAGCCGATTAGAAATGACTTTTGAAAATAATTTATATATAAAATTGCAAAGACTAAATGGCCTATAATCACTAACAGTTCCTGGGTTGTTGATGGGATACTGGTTATGCGATTAAATAGGGAAATAAAAGGGACAATAGATTTACTCTGTTTTTGAAGAGAAGCAAAGATCTCACTAACTCTTTAAGAACAACCTATCTAAGATAGAGAGTAGACAAGAATCTCACTTCTTCTCTAAATCAGCCCACATCCTTAATAGTAGATGAGCCAGAATCTGTAACTCATGAGACTATTAAAGTTCAAGGAGAATCTCCCGTACCAATTTACTCTCTGAATATTCGACACTTTATTGATGAGGTACTAAGTCTATTTATAATGATTTACAGAGGGTAGGATAGACTCTATTCAAAATATAAATACAAAATATATCTAAATCTAAGATTTAGATAACTAACAATCATAAATCCTAACAACTAAATCTTGACTAATTAGATATTCCTCTTATTTCCTAATTCCTAAAGATAATATCTAATAAGATATTCCTTTTATTTCCTAATTCCTAAATGATAATAAAAATAGACTCAATAATAAAAAAACAAATTCAATTAATTAAATATTAATTCCTAAAATCTCTAAACTTTCCGCAACTTCCATTATCTCCCACGAATCCGGTACTC
Organism: Acacia acuminata; assembly: GCA_019022655.1. Classification (NCBI taxonomy): domain Eukaryota; kingdom Viridiplantae; phylum Streptophyta; class Magnoliopsida; order Fabales; family Fabaceae; genus Acacia; species Acacia acuminata. The sequence goes on along the minus strand of JAFJYI010000127.1, from coordinate 1,502,495 downwards.
TATTAGTTGTCCACTTTTGGGATTAAAACAAGATCAGTCATGTTAATCTCATATAACTGAAAACCACGAGAATAAGATCGCAAACTTGACCTCTAAGTATATGCCATCCTTTATGAAAGTAGGTGCCCATATATCCATTCCATTAGGGTATAGGAGCTTTAGTTCCAACCAGATCAAACGCAATCCTCTTCACTTTCTCATATGAAATTTCCTTCATAAGCATCGGATCATCTTGCTCAGTTATCATGCACTCCACAAAACTTAAAGCTTCAAACAAATCCCTTTGACCCGAATGCACAAATAAATTAGCATAGAAAACATTTTCCAATCTCATTCTCCCTCTCAACCCAAGAATCATCAGCATTCCTCAATCTCTTAATTTTATTCCTATATCTCCTCTTAAGAGTGGTCATATGAAAAAATTTAGTATTCTTATCCCCACACTTGAACCATTGAACTCTAGATTTTTTGGCCCAATATGGTTCTTCTTTCTCTCAAATTGAATTAATCTCCTGCTTCAAAATAGCAAGTTCATAGTATGTCTCCTCATTCCATTTTCTTTTTAGGAAGAATTAACATTCTCTATGAACCTATTCAGCACTTTATTCCTATTACAAACTATTTTTTGCTCCAGTAACAAGAATTGAGCTCAAATAATCCAGATTTTTAACAAAATCTTCCAACAAAAAATCATCAACACTGCCCTCTCAAAATTAGGGTGAGTAAACCTTCTCAACTCAAATATAAAACGTTTAGGACTAGAAGATTCTTCGTGCTCAAACTCAATCAGGATAGGGCAATTATCTGATCCAATTTCATTAAGAATAAACCCAAAACCTTCCAGAAATTTTAACCTCCATCCACAATTGGTAATAATTTTGTCCAATTTCTCTCTAATAAAGTTCTCACCTTCCCTATTGTTTGCCTAAGTAAAATGACCTCCAAACATTTCAACTTCTATCCTATTACACTCAGCCATGAAAGATCTAAACCTTTCCAAGTCCCTATTAGTACATGGTCTGCCTCCCTCTTTGTCCGAATGATATAATAATTCATTAAAGTCACCCATAACAACCCACGGATAACCATTAACAGGTCTAAATCTTTTCAATATATTCCACCAACTAATTTTAGAATTAACATCGCTAGGACCATAAACACACACAATAGATCCTAAATCAATCCCACTAATAACTATTTCATCAATATGAATAAAAATCGATCAATCATGCCAATTCTTACCTCAATACCATCTTTCCACCATAGTGCTAAAGCAGCAGATCTTCTAACAGGATCAAAATATGCAACATTAGAAAAACCCAGTTTGTGCTTTATTCTTTCAATTTCATTCTTCGCATCTTAGCCTCTGATAAAAAAAACCATTTGAACATTGAATCTCTTGCATAGGAACCTTAAGTAATGAATTGTCAGGGTGGTTCCCAGACCTTTTTAATTCGAAGCAAGGAAAATCATGGCGCCATGGTGGATGTGGATGCCCAGCCACCATGCCTTCTTTCAGAAAAACCAGCCCCTCTGTGATTCCCTCCATCGTTATCATTCGAATTCGCATAATGAGATAATGAGAAAACTCTCCTTTAAACATAACCTTTTTGGCTTTACCTTTCTTTTGAGTTTTTCACGCAAAGGTTCTTCATCAGACTCAACACTTCCCTCAAAGAAATTCAAGCTGCCTTCATAATCAAAGGCGGTATTATAAACCATTTGTTCTGACGCCTTCTGATTTCGTCCCATTCCCTTCTTTGTTGTTCGACAGCCTTAATTTCTTTTGCGCTTGCTTCTTCTAATGCCGACTACTCAGCTTGATTTGGGGAGTCGAAGGCAGAATTCTTCCTTTATTTCACAATACGAGCCTCCTATTTTTCAGCTGCGGCTCTTTTCTGGGCGACACAATCTAATCCTTCAACTAATTCAGCAATTACTGGAGCACCTACAACTGGGGGCAATAGCATCATCACCCCGTTTCTTGTCTCCCTCCTCCACCAAATCAACTCTATATCTAGCCCTCCATTCAGGAAAAGCACCAATATAAGGTTTTTTTTTTTTTTTTTTTAAAAAAAATGTACCTGATTAAAACAGATCGGAAACATTTAAACAAAGTAATGCAGTTAGTGACGTAAGTAAAAGGGTTCACGCCACTATCACAAAAGTGTAAGTAAAAGGGTTCACGCCGCTATCACAAAAGTGCCAGTGGAGTGAAGAACGTACATAAATGAATTGAGTGGCGTCTGATTCCATTAAAAAAAAATTAAATTAAATTAATATTAAATAAAATAATATTAATAATAATAAATGATGAAAAAGTGAATAATTTAAAATTCTACTTCATTTAATTTGACGTCAAAAGAAAGCGTGAAGTTTGAAATAACTCACTAAGAACACATTTTAAAAAATTATGCGGTATAATCTGGTTATAATAACAGATCCCAATACAGGGGATTTATATATTTGTTATACGCCAAATATTTGTATAACAACAGTATTGATTTTGGGATCTATATAAAAAAGTATACCGCATAAAAGTGTTTCTAATAAGTTATACAAATCCCAAGAACACTTTTACGCGGTACACTTTTTTATACAGATCCCAAAATCACTACTGTTGTTCTACAAATATTTGGTGTATAACAAATATATAGATCCCCTTGTATTGGGATCTGTTATTATAACCAAATTGTACCGCGTAATCTTTTAAAAGGCGTTCTTAGTGAGTTATTTCAGCTCCATACTTTCTTTGTTTTGACTTCAAATTAAATGAAGTAGAGTTTTAAATTATTCTACTTTTTTATCATTTATCATTATTATTATATTTAATATTAATTTTTTTTAATGGAATCAGACGCCACAATTGGCTTCTGATTCATTTCTATTCACGCCACCTAGTGGCATGAACGTTCTTCACGCCACTAGTGGCATGTACCTTCTTCACGCCACTGACACAACGAACCCCCCCCTTACACCACTAACTGCATTACTTTAGTAAAATGTTTCCAATCTACTTTAATCAGGAACATTTTTTGTAAAAAAAAACTTTATATTGGTGCTTTTCCCCTCCATTCATTCACCCCCAAACAGAACCTTAAGCCTAATATTAGCCGACCAAGCTGGCCTTTGTTTTCGAACCCATGCCCCTTTCTTTCCTAACCTAATATTAAACATGAAAGTATTGGATCTGATAGAAAAAAGGTCAGTCATCTTAGATATATTAATACCTCCCCATAAGTACTTCCTTCAACTGGCCCACCAAACTTACCCCCTATATTCTGTTTATCATTTATTTTTAAGGGTAAACGTGTAAAAATACATATGTGCTTTACCCTGAGAAGCGTCTAACACCAAATGCTTTTTTTGGGTGCAAAAATACACACAAACTTTCTCAAATGAAATAAAAATGCACATCTGCGTTAACCACCTTAAACTCAGTTACTTTTTGGTTTGTGGACCCCACAATTATCCATGTCATCTTTTTTCTTGTATCTCCTTTATCTCTCTCTGGTCAAAACAGAGCTCCACCGAACCCATGCCCAAATAATTCCTTCCATAACCATTCGTATTCTCCAAGGAAGTTGAAGGCAATGACGGAACTGAACCAATGTCGCTGCTTGCACTCTTTGTTGCCAGAGACTTAGAGACCTTGGGCGTCGGAGACTTAGCTCCAAAAAGCTCCTCTAGGAGCAACACCTTGTCCACCTAATAAACAACAAGAGGAAAATGCTGCCTCAAAGTGTTAAATAGATGAAAATTAAGGAATTTTGATTCCAAGAAGATATGGTTTTGCAGGTGACAGAAACCTAAGAATCCGGAACCCATTAAAGTAAGAACTTACCAGCAGTGTCCTATAATCCTAGGTTAATAGTGCTGCCATCAACCACCACATCTGCATTGAAGTTGTCAAAAACTGTAGGCACATAATCCTATAGTTGTATTCCCCCAAAAGAGATCAAATTAATTTTCCTTTTTGATCAATCCAAACCGATTCTTAATTCACAAGTTCAAACATATTCAAACAAAAAATAATCAAACATCTTGTGGCATACCGTGGGAAAAACATTGGTGGTGTAAGATATAAGCATACAAGTCTTTCCCACAGCTCCATCACCAACTATAACACACTTAATGAACCTTGCAGTGCTCATCTTCTTCACTGATCCTTCTCTTTTGCCATAAATTCTCAGAAAGCCCTATCATTTTGCTGTTGTTTCCATTACAGAGATCTTTTGGGTAGTTTAAAGTCTAGAAAAAAAAATGAAACTTGAACAAGAAATTGAAAACAGAGAAGAGAGAGGAGAAAGGAGAAGTGAGTTTGAATTTGAATAGAAATGGAGGGGAGGGAGTGTGGGATTTAATAATATAAGAGAGATCATGAGCACCAACTTTAGTGTTGTTTGTTTTCATCTTTACAATTATAATTAATACTATTATCAGGTGGACAAGGTGTTGCTCCCACAGGAACTTTTTGGAACTAGGTCTTCGACTCCGACTCTGGCTCCGACGTCCAAGGTCTCCAGCGACAAAGAGTGCAAGCAGCGACGCTAGTTTGGTTGCGTCATCGCCTTCAGCTTCCTCGGAGAATACGAATGGTGAAAATGGAAGTAATTATCTAGGCATGGGTTCGATGGAGCTCTATTTTGACCAAAGAGAGATAAAGGAGATACAGGAGAAAAAAAAAAGATGATGTGGATAATTGTGGGGTTCACAAGTCAAAAAGTAACAAAGTTTAAGGAGGTTTATGGAGATGTGTGTTTTTGCTTCATTTGAGAAAGTTCATGTGCATTTTTGCACCCAAAAAAAGCATTTGGTGTTGGACGCTCCTGAGGGTAAAGTACATGTACATTTTTGCACCTTTCCACTATTTTCAATGCCTTTTGCTTTCCCAACACCTTATTAAAACTACAAGAAACAATCACACTACTCTGGGAACTGTTGAGACTTTGTATGCACGTGCTTGAATTCAATGCTCGCCCAACTCCCACCTATGCCCCATTGGAGATACTTCATTCACCTTCACTTGATTTCTTTGTCAGGTTGCAGGAACAAAGACACTAGCATCATCTTTTTTGGGTTAGGTAACAAATCTGCCCCCAGAAGTTTTCCCGAAAAGCAATATCACTCTGGAAGTTTTTTCAGGTTCAATGTCACCCTCAAAGTTTTAAAACATAGCAATGTTGCCTGATACTGTTATAAAACTAACGTTGACGTTAAAAAATTGATGTTAACTGTTAACTTTTCATTGAAAATGACAACATTGTTACGTTTTAAAACTTTTGGGATGACATTGAACTTGAAAAAACTTTCAAGGTAGCATTGCTCCAAAAGGCGATTTGCTACTTAACCCTACTTTTTTCGATGATTACTACTTTTGGCAGTCTTTCCCAACCTACAACATGACCTATTTTCATGCCTCAATCTTCAACAATTAAACCAAAATCTAGTTAATTTTTCATATCTAACTTTAGCATTTGTGTTATCCCTAGACTCTGGCCTTGGAATCAAGAACAAAACAACCAAAAGCCTCTCAATGTCAACCGCCACACGGGCACGACCAAACGACCTTTTTAGTGTATTCGCATCCTTAAGATCTCCATATTCCAAAACTCTACCAACTCTTTCTGCCATTCTCAGAATATTGATCCCATTAATCCCCTCAAGTGGAACATCATGGAATTGAACCCAAAAATTGCAGGTAGAAAAAGATAATTCATTATCACTTGTAAAGGGTGGCCTCACCTGCAAAGTTAAAACATAATTTCAAACCAAGCATGGACTTTCCTACAAAATCCTATTCACCCTCTCTGTTTTTCTGAAAGTAAAAGGAGAAAAAAAATGTTAGGACCAATCTTATTGATATGTTGCTTATCATTGCCTTGGAGAAAAATTTACCCACCAAAAGAAATTCATCCTGACCATTGTTCTTCTTTACCTAGCATTGAAACTCCAGAAGGTCTTCATGTTCTTTATCTAATTCCTCTCTCCTTTCCACTTCCATATTTTCCATAACGATCCGTTCCCCAACGAGACGAGATGGATAGAAATAGTGACATCGAACTGATTCACCATAGCGGTATATGATATGTAAATATAATAAATAGTTGAAAGTTAGTTAGAGTCAGTTAGTAGATTAGCCATTAGAATTAGTTAGAAGGGTTAATTAGTTTAGGCTTAGCTTGGGTATTAAGTCAATCTAGCCTATAAATAAAGGTCTAGCTCCTATTGTAATGCAGATTATGATTAATAATGAAATAGCCAAGACAAGTTTCTCTCTTTTTCTCTCTTGGATCCTCTATTTCTAGTTTCTCTTGATCTCTCTCTCTCTCTCTCTCTCTCTCTCTATATATATATATATAGAATATTAATTTTGTAGCGGTGGTATCAGAGCTTGTCATCCTTGGCTTGCTTCTCTTCAATCTTTGGCAGTCTTGAATCAAGCCTGGGTCATTCTTCTTTTCTCACGGCTCCGACTTGCCTTCAAGAACAGTTAAGAACGCATTCCAACCATTGAAAAAAAAAAGATCCTGTCTTGGCAACCCAGTACTCCAACAACCACCAAAATCCTTGTCGTATTCGAAGTCCGTTCTGCCTCATTTGAATCTAGGTATCTCTCTATATCGTTTATGGTTTTGTACCTTTTTGTTTTTCGGTTCTGTTTCTTTCTATTTCAAAAGTAGAAACAAAAAAGAAGAAAAAGCAATTCTATCAGTCATGGTGAAAAGAAGATCTCAAGTTTTCAGCAACACGGATATACTGAAGCGACTTCAGAGGGTGATGATGAAGGTTAAATAGATGGCGTCCATTCTACAAGAGCTTTAGTTTGTGAAAACAAATGTGGCAGACTTACGAAAAGTGTGGCGAGAGGAAAAGCTTGGTCAAGAAGATAGTGAGGTTCTTCTACCAACAATTCTAGATCAGCCTACAATTATTCAAGAAGCCTCCAGAATCCAAGAAAGCAAGGCCCGCCCAAGAAGAATGCCACTAGTCACATCCTTGCAACATGTACCAAGGGCTGACTATGCCAAGTCCAACCAAAGACGTTGTAGTAACAGTGTCGAGTGCAAAGGAGGAAACAAGAAACGTGAAGTTGTCGTCGAAGGGTGCTAGACCAGAGCTATCAACTATGAAGGAATGAAACAAAGCAGCTATTTTGGAGGAGGCGATGATGAAGACTTGAAGATGTTGGGCTAACGACGAAGCTTCTATCGAACTAGAAATGTTGCTTGGAGTTGTTTTCTTCATTTTGGTGCGTTCTTTTTTTGTCTTTATTGTTGCTCATTTCTTCTTTATCAACGGTTGTTGTTTCAGATTGCGACACTCCCAGACATTTTCAAGAGGTGTCGTAGAAGATGACTTTGTGCTTGGCGCCGTCGTTCTCTACTCTTCCTTCCTCTGTGTCGATGACTTCTTTCACAAAGCCGATGGTAACCGTTGTCTTTCTTTTGCCGTTGAATTTGATTTCTTTGCCAGCATCTCTTTTTCAGTTCATGGATTGTAATATTTTGGAAGATTATAAGCATGTTTCAACGAGTGTTGAGCTGGTTATGGGGTGTACATGTATGCAGAAGGTGAAGTTTGAAAAGTCAAATTTTCTTTCACAAATAGTCAACATTTTTCTAAACGAGCAGGAAAAGTGTCTTGATTTGTCACCCGCACACTAGGTTACCTCCTTCAATGGCTGTCAAAGATATTTTGAAGATTCATGTGGGTTTGTCATGCTCAATGGCCAAATGGGCTTTGACTGTAGCAGTAAAGGCAAGGGCCCAACGTGGTTTCACGCATGGATCAATTTCAAATGGCCTCCTTTTGTTCAAATCTGCCTCATTCCTACACTTTGTTTGATACGGTTTTGGTTCAGGGGAGAGCTTATTAAAATGCTTTTTGGTTCAACCTTGCACCCATTATTTCCATTTGGCTCAGAATCCAACAATTGAGTTGTACCTGTGTGCAGTGGTATTCAAGACAGATTTCCACACGATTTCAAGCAACAGTTTTTCCCCCCTAAAGATTAGCAAAAGTTTTAGAATTAGAAGGTTATGAAGATTGTGTTTTTGTTATTTCAACTTTGTATTGTTGAGGGTCAGTTTTGTGTCAATCATCCTTGAGGCCAAGGATGTTTTGGGGAGGGGGTATTGATATGTAAATTAATAAATAGTTAAAAGTTAGTTAGAGTTAGTTAGTAGAGTAGCCGTTAGAATTAGTTAGAAGGGTTAGTTAGTTAGTTTAGGCTTAGCTTGGGTATTAAGTCAATCTAGCCTATGAATAAGGGTTTAATTCGTGTTGTAATGCAGATTTTGACTGATAATGAAATAGCCAAGACATGTTTCTCTCTTATTCTCTCTTGGATCCTCTATTTCTAGTTTCTCTTGATCTCTCTATCTCTTTCTCTCTATACAGAATATTAATTCTATAATAGTATATACCACTAAGGATTCACCTCACTTTTTAAGGTTTACTGTCACTCTTAGAGAAAGGGGGAATTGTCTCTCTCAGAGAAGAGAGAAAAATTTTCATATAAGCAAGTTTTTATATGATTTGTTCTTCAGGTTAAAATTTAACTAATCTAGGATATGATCTGCAAATAAACCATTGTGAAATTTGTGTGTGAAACTCATCCTATATTACCTATTTGCACTTATTACAATAACCATCCTAATGAAGTCCTCTCTTCCATTTGTGTTCATTTGTTATGAGTCATTCTTGTCCCAATATCTAGGAGAAAGTTTTACATCTCTGGGGATTTTCAACTTCGAGAGCCCTATATGTAGATTTAGCAGCAAAGCAGCTGCTCTTCTCCTTTCTTTTCTTCTTTTTTTTTAACCTACCATTGATGGTCCCATTTTTGCTACTCACTTCCTGTAGCCTTGTGAGTGTAACACTCTCCCTTGGAATTGCCCCACTTGCCACACTAAGTTTGTGGCAAACTCACTTCAGCGGATCCGTCATTCGCCAAAGCGAGTAGTACAATCATATTCATACCCACTTCAATCCAGAATACTACGCACATATCGATCTTTGATTTTCTCGAAGTTTTCATTAAACAGTATTATCCAGCCTTAAGGTTCATTAAAAAATGCCCCACAAGGTAGTTTAGTTAAAAAAAATTAAGGGAATATACTAGATCTAACAGCAATACTGAGTAAAGGAGTTTTCTCAAACATTCTCATGAGAAATACCGATAGTGAAGACATGTAGAAATTTTTGAGCAAAAAAAAAGACATGTAGAAATTACATTACCTGGAATCTTCAAATTACTAACTCAAGAAAAACCACCATTCGGTCCGTGAATTCGAGCTACAAAGCACTGGGAAAACTAAATGAAATCACAACTATCTTCTCAAAAATCCAATTCATACAGTTACTCAAAAATCATACGAGTAACTGCAGTAATATAAAATTAAGCTAGATTTTAGAATTAACTATAACGGAGCATTAGGATTAATAGGTTTGTCTTACAATATGGAAAAATCAATTTGGGAATCCAGCCTCTTGAACCCATATCTTCGAAAAATTCTCAATCTACTACCTACTTCCTATTTTTCAAAGAATATATTCAAAACAAAATAAATTACTCTTGATATCACATTTGATGTCACAAACGTGCTCATCCAATTTCACAACAATCCAATGGTGGACAAAGTTAGCATCGTCACACTTTCACTCTAAGGTTTGTTCTCCATGCTCCAAAAATCTGATCACATTACGCACTTGGTAACTTGTAAATCAAGGTATTAATTTCTAATCTAACCGTTGAAATTACCAACCTGTATGTCTTGGATTGGCTGACCAAATTGCAGCTTGATCCAATGGTTAAGGAAGGAAAAACTGACATTTAACCAAGGCTGCCCGACTAAATGCGAAAATTGAATTGTTGAACCTTAAATCCATCTCATTACCTCATGTGTATATATATATATATATATGCTCTAAAAACTCCCTCTTCTCTATTTAGTAGGTGTGTGACTTCTTGTTCTCTTTTGTTTTTTCATTTATTCACTTATATATAGACACACATATATATACTATATATATATATATATGTATAGACATACATATATATATATATGTATATATATATAGGGTTTAAACTTCCATATATGCGTAAGAAGAAGAAGATTCTTACACACACATGAAATAGTGGGGCCCGCACATATATATAATGCTAATTTTATAAATATATATATATATATATATATAAAAAAAAGCACCATTTCTTGTGTGTGAGATATGAGAATACACTTCTCCTATAAGTTTTTCTATATATATATGTATATATATATAATATGTGTGTGTACGTATCTCACTACTAAAAAAGAAGGAAATAGCGACGGATTAAAAATTCCATCGCAAAATAAAAAAATTTGCCACGGAAATTACCAATCCATCGCAAAACAAGTGTATTTTGCAACGGATTAATATATCCGTCGCAAAATTCATTTGTTTTGCCACGGATATACTGGTTCGTCGCAAACGGAGCCTCAGCTGTGTTCCTCTGTTATTTCGATTACTTTATCTATCTGAGCAAGACGCCCACTTTCCCTTCTTCGCTGCAAACCCTAACGCTGGGCTATCCAAAGAACTCCGAGGATCAGTTTTCAGCTTCAATGGAGGCTTCCAAATGTCGTTGTGAGTTCCTAGACTTTAGTTATATGTCTAATAAACTACCTAGCATTCCCTCCCCAGGAAACCTTGGTTCGGGGAAAAAGCAAATATATGTTTGGGGTCTAGTGTTTATGTTGGGCAGAATTTTCGAAAGCTCAACAAAGTTATTTCGTGTCTAGTCATTTTAAATGCGAGTTTAGAGCTGGAATTATGCCGTGTTTCTGATCTCATGTGGTTTGGTGACAAATGTGAGATTTTGAAGTTATTTGCGGTTTTAGGACAAGCTGAGCTGCTGCAAAAACGAGGGAAAAGAATACTAATTGAATTTGTGTATTTTTCCTCCTCCCATTTCTCAAACCGAAAAATTTCAACTAAAGTAACTTAAACATATCTGATTAGATTTTCTTTTTGGTCGTGGCTTCCTTTTCCGTCTCCTAGTATTTGCTTCACTATCTACCTTTTATTTTTGGTTTCCACGGCCCTGGGAAGGAAAGTCTGAATTCTAACATCCAAATTGATTCTTGTCTCGTGCACCTCATATTTCCTTTGGGTGACATTGAACACGATTAAGAAGGGTTTCCTGTCGTATGTATGCTAATTAGCACACAGGACACGTATGTATACTGGCATTTATGGATTATTATGTGGATATTCGGATTTATTTGGGCTTTAGTTAAGTATTCCTGAGGATACAGTTGCAGTAGACAATTGCTTCCATTTTTTTCCGTTGTGTGAATGTGTCGAGCAGACTGTTATGTTTTGTATTATTCTTGTCTCAGCAACGACAGTGCATACTCACTGAAATTAAAGTTGTATTTTTCCTTAGTGATGTTCCATTCCTTATTCCCAAAGTTATTCGATTTTTCTTTAAATGCCAATTTGGTACAGCCACACATTGAGTGGTATAACAGATACATGTGTCACTGCGTTGTTTGCTATTTTGCAGCAGAGTGTTGCTCTAATTAAAGGAAATGCTATCCATAAATAAAAGTCTATGTATAAGATTGTTTATTATATTTTTGTGACATGTCATAGTGAAAACAGAATAGAGCTAAAAGGAATTATTTGAGGACTTTTTGTATATCTTTATTCTTAACCAAAGTAGCTGTGTGTGTGTGTGTGTGTGTGTGTTAGTTCTTCAATTTTATAAAGTAATTGCCTAAATCTATTGGAAAGTTGTTTTTTCTTGTCTTGGGTCTTCAATGTCCCTTAAATTCATTGTAGCTAAGATAGGACCAATAATGGATATGATAATTATTAACCTCAGTACCTCTTATAATCATTAGCATTTAGAGATAGTATATATCAACCATTGAAATCGCTCTGTTTACTATTTATTTTATAGACACACGAAAACAAATACACATTAATTAACAAATCAAGTTGGCATGTCTGCTTACCCAACAATATTAATTTTTTTTTTTTTTTTTTTTTTTATCCACCAGGATTTTTGACACCATTTTGACAATACCAAGGTTGAGAAAATACCATAACTTATGCAGTGTGGACTGGACGAGTGAATCAATACACAGCAGGTAATCCTCTCTCTCCATCTATGTTTTTTCCCAGCGAATCTGTGCCATTAAACGATTTATCTTAGTACATTATGTTGGTTTTGTTTTGAATTCTATGCTTGGGGATGTCATACCAATCCAGAAGAAATGTTCATGGATTCTTTAATTTTTCAATAAATTTACTTGATGGAACTTTTCTTGGTTTTATAATGGAATAATGACTATTTTGAGGGTCTAAAAATGATTCCAGGTTGCCTTGAATATGATGCATTCTTTGACCTTGTTGATTTTAGCATGATAATTGATGAGCCACATATGGGGTTGTTAGCTTAACAACACAAATATTAATGTTGAATACAGTTACTGGAACTGAAGCTTCTTTACTAGAACATGCATTAATCCAACTTAGAGACTTTGAGGTGGATTTTGTCCGTCTTGCATGACTGTGGTTATGTCATTAGTTCCACCTTTTGAATTTATGCGATGGAAGATATTATTCTTCATGGGGTGGACTTTACTGTGATTAAAGGTTTTTTTTTTTTTTTTTTTTTTTTTTTTTTTTTTTTTTTTTTTTGGGGGGGGGGGGGGGGGGTTGTCATGTCCAATTTAAAATGATTGCATTTCAAATTCTTCCCTCTCTTGGGTGACCATGTATCAAGGAGACTTTATTCTACTTGGTTCTTCTATGTCTATAAATGTTCTCTGTTTGTACATTATTTAGAATAATTGTAGACATGCTTTGTATATGGCTCCAATTTTGGGGATTGTTCCATAGTCTTTGCTCTTGAGATTCTTCTCGAACCTCATATTAAGATGTCACGCGATTTGAGAGTCATGAAAATGTAGGCATGGATTTTTTATGATTCTTCAAAATGTTGGGGTTGAATTCAAAGCAGTCAACTGAAGCTGGACATTGTGTAGAATTAGATGGAAAATTTTTGAAAAAGAATACTTGAAGCTTAATCATGCAGTATTTTATTTTTTCCTCTTTAATGTCTCAACTTTATGTTTATTTTCAGCCTTGAGGAGCTCCAGGCTTTGGATATCAAATTTCTGTACGGCTGTCCAAAACCTACGATTTTGGTTCTTTATCAGGTTTGGACTCAACTATTTTGGGCATATCGCATATAATTCCATTGTGATCTATAATCATTGTTGATACTTAGGTGTTTGTTTGAGAACAAGTTGAAAGAGTGAAGGGGATTTGTGACACTTGTTATATTTGTGTTGCTGTATCCACACGCGTACACACATATTTGCTGGGATTTGATGTTGCATATTCAAGTTTGTTTGGTTGGATGTGTGTGTGTGTATTGTTTTTTCCATATATATTTTTTTAATAAATCCTACACTTAATTTTACTTAATTTGTGTCAATCTGCTATAATAACTTGTGTTTTACAGTAACATGTAATCTTTCATGGCTTTGATGTAGCGTCTTCAAAGACAAGGTTCTTAGATTGAATCTTATAAGGCATTGTTTATATTTTAGAACGAAATATCTAATCGACTGCACATGTGGTTCCATCTAATTTAAGTGACCCTATTCATATTCGTATTTTTCCTATTAATCTCATATTGAGCTTGATGGTTGATTGTGGATGCAAAATTTATGTAGGTAGTATAATTATGGTTTATGTTTTACCTTGTAAATCACTAACACTTTTCATTGCACTACAGAGAAGGTGCTCTTTGGAGGAGTGGGTGACCAAACTTTTGTCAAACATTGATGTATAAGAGTTGGTGAATGTATGAAAACAGGAAGAGTTACTATGGTTCCAGAAGTCAAGAGGGTTATGGATTAGCCAAAGGGACAGGAATACTAGATATTATCATAATAAGACAATGATACATAGAAGGAGGAATAAGGTAAAAAGTCTTAAAAATAATTAGGGGGTTTAGGTGGAGGACGAGAATCTTAATTGAAGCATGATCCAGAAATTTATGATTCTCTATTCTTATAGGAAAATATGAATAAAGGTTGGCATATGACTAGACAAAGCTAGGGAGAAGTGAGAAGGGAGTATATTAGAAGAATAGGAAGGATGCTAGAGAATAAGGAAATTAGACGTGCACTCTTTGATATTAGAGGTTTTTAAGGCTCCTGGAGAAGATGGGTTCCTAGCTGTATTTTATCAAAGGAATTAAGATGTGGTAGGAAAGGAAGTATCTGAAGGGGATGAATAATGATGTACTAGGGAAAATTGGATGGAATCTAATAGCCAAACCGAAAGGTTTATGTTCAAAAGTCTTGAAAGCTAAGTATAGAAGGGGAACTAATTGGCCAGCTGAATGCACTGTGAAACAATATGATTTATCCTTATGGAAAAATGTTGCCAAATTATGGCCAGAGCCCAGAAGTTACTAAGGGTATTGGATGGGAAGTAAGGGATAGAAAGAATGTGAAATTTTTTGAGGATAGGTGGTTGTATAGGGTTGATAAATTGTCAAACTATTATGTAGGGGAATTAGGATGTTAAATCCAACTCTAACTGTGAGTCAAACCTTAAACGAAGAAAGGAGTTGGAAGTAGGCATGGCTTGAGGGAGTATTGTCATATGAGGTATTTCAATTAATAAAAGCCATTCCCCCACCGCGTGATGGTGACGACATAGTATTGTGGAGAGGGGCGCATGAAGATAGGTTTTTTGTAGCTCAAATGTATCAACAATTGAGAGGAGATATGAGTATGCGGTTTGATGTCATTTGGAAGGTGAAAACCACAAGAAGGATCTAAGTACTTTTGTGGTTGGCAGTGTACGATAGACCTCACACAGCAGATAGAAGAGCACGGATCCTAGGAGGGAGCCTACTCGTAGTAGGTGTGGAAAGGGAGTTGAGGACTTTGACCATGTTCTAAGGAGCTTCTTGGAATCTCTTTGGATATGGCTAACTCTAAAAGTGTTAAAGGTACATCCTCAATTTTTTACAA
The DNA here is from genome assembly GCA_019022655.1 of Acacia acuminata. Lineage (NCBI taxonomy): Eukaryota > Viridiplantae > Streptophyta > Magnoliopsida > Fabales > Fabaceae > Acacia > Acacia acuminata. Next base: position 1,487,442 of record JAFJYI010000127.1, on the reverse strand, counting down.
AACACATGAATTGTTGGTTGTTAAATAATTTGCAAACTGGAGGAATGGAGCATAGTTTTTTTGATGTATAGTTGGATGATTTGGGGATGGAGGAACAAAAGACTATTTGAAGAAGGTTTTAGTATGCTTGAATGTCCTGAGTTTGTAATCCAGAGTTATGTTAGAGATTGTGTAAATTCATCAAAAGTTATGATAGCTATGGTTTAAGAAAGGAACCAAGGAAAGTTAAAGTGATTTTTTTTGGAGGAGGGGTGAGTGAAATGGAATTTTGATTGTGTTGCTAAAGGCTGTCCAGGTTTGGCAAGTTGTGGAGGGGTGTTGAAGATGGTAGTTGGATTTGTAGTTTTGGTAAGAAGTTAAGACGTTGCAAAGCTTTGGCTACTAAACTTAGGGGGTTCTGTTGGGTCTTAGAATGGCACACGAATTAAGTTTCACCAAGATCATTGCAGAGGGAGACTCTACTATGACTTTACACATGATTTAAGAAGCTTGGATACAAGGAAGGGCTAGAGACAGAGAAAGTTGAATGCGTGGCTTCGGGACAACAACGAGGACATGTAGATTCGATTTTCCCATACCTTGAGAGAAGATAATTGCTATTGCGGATTGGTTAGCATAGCTTTAATCATAATGAAGATTTTATTGTTTTTTATTCTCCTTAAGTAGGGGTGATATAATTTCTTTTTAGTGATATTGTGGGAGTTGTTTACCCATGATTAGATTTTGGTTAATGACAGTGTTGTATTGGGTGATGGAAACCCAATTTTTTTTTTTTTTCTTAAAAAAAAAACATCACAAATCTTATTTGTATTACAATTTACAACCATGCGAGTTGCAGGATACTAAGAGACCAAATAGAGAACCATTTTATATTCTAACAAGTGGGTAATGTTTAGAAAATATAATGACCCCTTTGATATAAAAAGCTAAAAGGCTTTATGGGTTAATAGTACTAAAATTCCATGGTAAGTGGGAGTTGGCAAAATCCATATGGCTTTTAAATTTTTATCTTTTTATAGAATTTCGAGGAAAAAAAAAAGGCCAATTACCCGTCAACCCGGCGGGCTAACCCATCATGGGGTAAAGTTAGGCAAGCTCATCATGTGTAGAGAGACATTCAATCCATAAAAGCAATCCATCCCCCTTCCCTTATTTCGTTCGATCCCCTCTGCCGTCGCTGGGACTCCTTTGGTAGGCGATCTCGTAAGTCCCCAGTAAGTCTTTCATGCCGGGGCCGTGCCCCCTACCTTGGTGGGGGACTGATGTCGAACCCCTCCAAAACTTTTCTTCTATCAAAAAAAAAAAAAAAAAAAAAAAAAAAAGCGTATCGTACTTTTGGCAAGTAGGATTCGTTCAACAACTGGGACAGTGTGGAGCATATGAAGCTGAAGAATGGGGTATGTTATTGGGCCTAAGAATGGCATGGGAGGAAGGCTTTAAGAGGATTATCGTGGAATCAGACTCAAAAATTTTAGTAGATAGACTCATGATAGATATAAATGAACCCTCATGTAGCATTGTCTTTCTTCAGATTAGAAGCTACCTCAGTAGAGATTGGGAAGTGCAGGTGAAGTTTATTCCTAGGTCCCAAAACAAGTTGGCAGATGCCTTAGCAAAAGAGGGTTTATCATCTTCTGCTATTTTGTCTATGTGTCCGATTAGTATACGGATAGTGCTTTCTAATGATTGTATGGGACTTGATCCCCTTGTTTTAGATAATTAATATATGGCTACGGCCTCTCTAAAAAAAAAAAAGCGTATTCTATCGTACTTTGCATTAAAAAAACAAACAAACAAAATAAAACAAGAAGCGTATGGTACCCGTTAGAAAGAATCGAAGGCGCGATTAGGTAGCACGGAGAAGCGTGTTTGGTGGGGATTGACTTTGACTTGTTGACCCATTAGTATGAAAGCTTCTTGAATGTTCTCATTTTTCTTTTCACACGAGGAGGCAACCCAGAAGCAAGAAGATGACTTCCCAGAAAGTTACCCCTTTTTGTACGTCGTACCCTTTGGGAGAAAGCCAAAACCATTAAAAAGCGAACCAGCAAAATAAATATGAATTTTTTTCCTTGGCAAAATAAATTAAGAATATGATGAGACCCTATTACTCTATTTCATAGTATAAAAATAAGGATCCATAATATTTACTATGTTTTTATTTTTATTTAATAAAAGACATTTTTACGATTAATAATTTTTTTTTGAGACACATATTATATTTTATATTCAAAATTATTTGTATTTTATTTTATTTTATTTTGCATAGTCAAACAACTACCATGACATGACCTGGAAACCTTCTGCAACACGTGGGTCACTCTAGCCATAATTATAGGAAGGAAAGGAAAATATGAAAAGAAGTTCTTATTTTCTTTAAAACTTGTCCCCCGGGGGCCAAGTCCATAATTGCTGCTGGACTATTATCTACTCAAGTCGAAGACTTTGGTGTTGACTTGGTTTTATATTTAATTTCTTGGATCCTAACTCCTAAGTATTCTGATTGCTAACGGCTATAAATTTCCCTCATTCATAGTCACTACTACATCACTACACTTCCATCTCGTAATAATCTCCATCTTCTTCACAACTTTTCACCACTCAGAAGCTTCAACAATAATACCCAAATGAAGGTCAGAATCCAGATCCCTGATCAATCACTTACAATTATTTGAAGTCACGCACAAACACACACATATCGATTTTCGTGTCTAACAACTGTTTGTTTTATTTCATGGCAGAAAGTGGTGTTGAAGGTGGAGCTACACGACGAAAGAATCAAGCAAAAAGTTATGAAAACAACCTCAGGCATTTCAGGTATTAAATATAAAACTAAACTCTTACAAAGTTCTAAGTGAAAAGTAGCCTTACCTTTTTATAAGAGTCTAAAATTTGAATTATTTTTATTCATTTTATAAGAACTTGATAAGAGTTGTCTCAGCATTTAATAAGTTTTTTCATTTGTGCCCCTCATTAATTATTTATATTACATTAATTAAAGGGTTGATAATGCTTATATTTATTCTATTTATCTTTCTTACTTACCCCTTATAAGAAGGGTATATTTGAAAAAAAAATTCAAGAAATACTTATTATTTTTAACTAATTTTAATAATTTTCTTAAACCGAGTGATTCGGTTATCAGACTCTTATAAATAGGCCCAAATGAGTATATATATAAAAGAACATCATGTCTTGTTTATGGTTAAGATTGACTTGACTTTACTATCTCTAGTTCTTAACATAAGACCCATTTTAATGAAAAATTGAACAATAATTAAGGACCCAAGGTATGTTATACTATCTCATCTTTTTAATATAAGATATATTTACTTAATTTGATTAGATTGAAAAAGTTAGTTAAGTTAATTAATATGACACATTTTGTCTAAAACACCTCAACTATCTTTCTTAATTCTATCCAACTCTCTTATTTGATTATTGTTGAAGGATCATCAATATGCGTAAATTAAAATAAGATTGACAAACATGAAAATCAGGATCAACTGTTGAATTAGTTTCTATATTAAGGATAGGAGGAAGTAATGAAAATCAGTTAAACTAGTTTGGTTTTGTTTTACAGGCGTTGAGTCAGTGAACCTGGACATGAAGGACAAGAAATTAACGGTAACAGGAGAGATCGACCCAGTAAAGATAGTGGGAAAGCTAAGAAAGTTGTGTCATACAGAGATAGTGTCTGTTGGAGCAGCCAAAGAGCCTGAGAAGAAAGAAGAAAAGAAAGAGAATACAGCTAAAACCATTGTACCTGCTCCTCTAAGTTACAACCATGTTTATTATCCACCACCTTTTTATTATGTTGAACCTGTGCAAGAGTGTCCTTATAGTGGCTGCGTCATCTGCTAAATTTTGAGAACATGAAATTAAGGAGGAGGAAGAAGAAGAAGATACAAAGGTATATCGTATATGTGTGATAAATGGTGTTTATGTGACACAGAAAGATAGTAAATGAGCTTGGGTGGTCCTTTTTTTTTTTTGTTTTTGGTTCATGCATGGTTACAGACTGAAAAGGCGAAGTTCTGGAAAACAGAAATCAAGTTGAAAAAGAGTGCTTTTGCGGTTTTGCCTGTAGTTGTTTGCCATAAGATTGAAAAAAAAAAAAAAAAAAAAAAAAAGGTAATAAGAAAGCAAGATTCGTCATCTAGTTGAGGATTTGGATATCTATTTAAAATAAAAATGGAAGGATATCTTTTGCCACGTTAAATGTTAGTTATTACTCCCACCAATCCTTAGTATAAAACAAAATCGGATAGTTAATATTGGTTTTAAATATAAGATATAATTATTATATTTGTTACTTTTTCTCTAATTTACCCTATTAATGATTCTTCAACAATAATCAAAGAGATGAAGATATATGGGACTTAATGAAAATAACTATGATACTTTTAGAAAATACGTGTCATATTAACTAATTCAATCAACTTCCTTAATCAAATCAAATTAGGTAAATATATTTCATCTTAAGAATCAAAGAGAGTAATATAAAAGTTTAATTGAGAGGATGATACATATTTATAAACTTAAGCTTTACCCGACAAGAAAATGATGTGTGTGTAATTTGGAAACAAAAAACAGAGTGAGTTTGTAATTGGCAATTTATTACCTTAAAAAATTATTAGAAAAAATTAAAACTGAAGATATTTTAAATTATTACAATTATTGTTTATACTTTATAAAATTATAATTAGTATTTTTTTCATGTTATCATTTATTCATATTTTTCCAAATTATAAATTTAAAATGCTTTATATATTCAAAATTGCAAACACTGTCATCTTAATAATTGAATGGTGAGTTAAGTTGGTCTGTGGCTTTCATTCCTGGTTTCAAATGTCATCTTCCCGAGGGAGATAATTTAACTGCAAAATTATGGGCAATAATCCAAGGTCTATAGATGTTATGGGACAGAGGCTTTTCGAAGACTCCTACAAACAATGATATTAATATCGAAAACAATGATCATTAGAGATTGGATTGTCCAATTGATTCATATATTCCGATACACACAAATAAAGTTAATTAGTTGATTACACCAACAGTTAGCTGAAATGATAAATGGCCTTATCCTCATAAAAAAATTATAAAGTTCGAATTTTGAAAAGTACGTCTTTATGAAAGGGAAATTTGTATTATAAGCCTAAAAAAATTATAACCCTTGACAAAACAAACGGTTAGCTGATTACGTAGCAGCCAACCAAGCTCTGAACATCATTTCTCGTTTATGTCCTATCTTGAATCCTTTGAGAGAACTTAATGATGATATCCAGCAGGATTTGAGTAATCCAGGGATGAAAGCTAGCTCTAGTTCTAACATCTGAGGGCGGTTTCCTTCCATTAATTATGAAAAACAAAAAACAAAGAAAGCTACTCCCCACATCTGAAGGAAGCACCAATATCTTGAAAACCTAAATAATATCTATAAAATATTCAAGAGATAGAAATCTCTTTGTATCTCTCCTTGCTGTTTCAGAACTCCTTTCATGCATAATACGTGAAGTAAGTATATACGCTGGTTGAAAACAAAACAGACCTTAATAGCATTGCTTCAATCAAAATCCTGGCAGATCTAATGGTCCAATTGATTGGACTGTTAGCTAGATTTGATAGTGGCCTAGTTTATACCAGAGAGCCATATTTCAAGGTTGAGCTTGAGCCAGAATTGAATCGGATTTGTGCTCCTTTTGAATTAGAACTCGGAATTAAATGGAAACGAATTTTATAAACCTTAACGAGTTTTGGGTTGTCCAAAGAAAAACAGGAAAAAAAAAAATTTAAAATTAAATGAACCCTCTTCAAAAGCCTAGCTGATTTTTAAAAAATCTTGAAGTTTTTTTTTTTTTGGTTGATAAAGGGCTGATCATAGCAGATCAGCAGTTATTAGTCGAAGAAGAGGTTGTAGAGCCTGTGGTGGTTCTGCCAGAGAATGGTATCCCATGCCCAATGTCAAAGCATGCGTTGCTAGCCAATCTGCGCACCGGTTGCCTTCGCGGTATGTATGTGAGACCGTGACTTGCCACTCCTGATTAAGAAGGCGCTAAATCCCTCTGATTAAGCTCATCTGTGCACTCGGACTTGCAGTCTTATCCTGAACCAGACCTAACGCCACCAAACAGTCTACTTGAGCCATGACTTTCCGAAAGCCCAACCTCCAAGTCAGATCAAGGCCATCCAGCAATGCCCAAAGTTCCGCTTGGAAGGACGTGCATGATCCAATCCGCCGACAAAACCCAGCTAGCCATCGACCTTCCTGGTCTCGAATTAAGCACCCTGCCCCGGCAAGCCTCGACCCCAGTTTCTCTGGTGGTTTCAGCCAGCAAATAAACCTGGCATGTTTCTCCAACCTGGTCTCCCCGCGCAGAGAAATCCGATGAGCCGCTTGTTCATTAAACTCAGCAAAGAGCGTAGCCTCCTTAGCAACTCCGTTCGGTTGACACTGTTTGTTCTGGAAAATGCTCATATTCCTCGCCACCCAGAGTTTCCAACAAGCCAAGCCAAAAATACTTGCCCGCTCTACCCGGCTCCCATCCCAACGACTGGCACTAGTGAGGTTATGTAGCAACCAATGCTGAAAATCCATCTCTGTATCCAGATGGTGACGATTACGCGGCATGAGGCACTTCCAAACCTCCTTTGCGAAGGGACAATAACGAAGTACATGCTCCATATCCTCCATCCCCGCCCCACACCTCCTGCAGAGAGTAACATCAGTCATATGACACCGGTGACGCTCTGCATTTGTCAGTAGACTTTGTCGGGCTGCCAACCATAAGAACACCCGGACTCGTTGGGCGCCCTTCCATTGCCATATTGTCTTCCAAAGCCTCTCATTAGCACAAGCTTCCTCTTCACACACCATCTCATAAGCCGAGACGACTGAGAAGTATCCATCCACCAATCTGTCCCAGAAGGTTCGGTCTGTGCCATCCTCCACCGCTGGGGGCTTACAACCCTAAAATAACGATAGGATATGCTCCGGAAGATCATGGCTGAAGAGTCGCCAGTCCCAGTTGCCATCAGGGCCAACAAACCTCCGAACAGGTAGTGTAGCTTCCTCCGGGGTGACCTCCCTGAAAGCCAGCAGTCGCAACGGACCCACCTCCGGCACCCAATTGTCTGCCCAAAATATTGAAGTATTTTTTCTAGTCAGTATCCTTAGATGGTATCCTGAAGTATAATTTTAGTACCAGCCAGTATCCTGAAATATTTTTTCAAGATCCTAAAATAATTTTTCAAGATTATAAAGTATCAGCCAATATTTTTTTAGAACCGGTTAGTATCTTAATATATCTTTTTAGTACATGGTACCCTCAAATATTAAAAAGGAAAGGGGAAAAGAAGAAAAAGAAAAAAAAAGCACCAGTTTTGCACTAAAACAAAACAGTGCAGTTTAAAGAGAAAGGAGGGCAACGGATGAAAATGTCAATAGAGAGAAGCCGAATCCTTTGGACATAAATGCACTTCCAAGACACCTAGAATTAACTTTTTCACGTTCGTTTTTTCCATTAAAAAAAGTTTCAATAATTATAAAGTTGTGACCGCCTTGTTTTACTAAAAAAAAAAAATTGAAATGATTATAGAATTGTCCATGTGTGATTGGAACAACTTACTAAACTTGCATTTTTCAACTGATTCAAACAGTGCATAAGTCTGATTGAACTCTCTAAAAATCATATCAAATATCAAATATGCGCATTTCATAACATCCATTACTTATAAAAAGTTCGAATAATTATGAATATATACCAAAAAGCTCATCTTTATTGTGCTAAATATATAATACCATGGTTCATATTGAGCAGCTTTGGCGCACACACGGTAAATAGATGTGTATAAATATACATATAACTAGGTACTTTCTAGAGTCGTCTAGGAGAAAAATATAAAATAAAACGTCAACGAGCCACTCAAAAAAATCCCGCGTGCGTCACCCAGCAGCCCCTATCATTCCAATTATTGACACAGTAATGCCCAAGAAAATTCTGCATGAAGAAAATTCCAAGCCGTTCAGTTTCCGCGTGAGGCCCATTGTAATAATGGCGTGGAGACACTCCACAGCTCTTCTGTTTGTTTGTTTTTTGTTTATATTAATGGCGCCTAAAGGGTATCCACGTTAAAAGACCACGTGAGTAAGAATCTAAACCACAGGTAATTAAAAGGGTTGGAGATTCTCTTTCGAAACTGATGAGAAGGTGAGCATGGAGAAGGTAGTTGTGGGTCAGTCCCAGAGGATCCGGCTTATGCAGCCTTCCCGTCAAAACAGTGCCATTTTTGCACAAAGGAGGGCAGCTATACTCTCTTTGAAAAAAAATTCAGGGTTAATTAAAAAATACTCAAGAAAATATATTTCAAGATACTATCTTAAGATCTTAAAAAAAAGAGATATTTGATGATATTAACTCCAAAAAAAAGATACTTCATGATCTTAAAAATTAGATTGAAAAAATATTTCAAGATCTTGAAAAATTATCTTAAGATCTTGAAAAACAAGATATTTGATGATATTAACTTGTACAAAAAAGATACTTCATGATCTTAAAAAATTATTTTATGATCTTGAAAAAATATTTTACAATACTGACTGATTGGTACAAAAATGATACTTCGGATATATCAAAGATCCTAAAATATTTTTCAGATCTTACTAAAAAAATACTCCATGGTCTTGAAAAATTATTTCAGGATCTTGAAAAATAATCTTGAAAAATAATCCTGAAGTATTTTAGCATCAGTCAGTACACTGAAATATTTTTTCAAAATCCTAAAATAATTTTTCAAGATCATGAAGTATTTTTTCAAATTTAAGATTAGTTCAATATCCTGAAGTATTTTTTTAGTACAAGTCAATACCTTGAGGAAAAAAATTATAAAAAAGGGTGGAGAGTAGCCCTCCTTAAGAAGGGGCATCAGACAAACTTTCGGTCTCTAAAAAACTATCTTAAGCGGTCTCAGGCTGAGACGAGATTAGGATTGTCTGGTAGAATTTTTCCTTCAAGATAATTCATCTTCTCATAACACCGGTGATTGGATGGGACCAGCCACTGATTTGCCATGAATCTCTTAGCATAGAACTGTCAAGGCCTTGGGGTTGCCTTAACAGCCAGGAACTTGAAGGAAGGATGCTTCAAAAAAAAAACCCAATTAGTCTTCTTGATAGAGACTAAGCAAAATGCTAGAGTAGTAAGGAAGGAGAAACGGAGATGCGGTTTTATTGAGGAATGGTTGGTTAATTCAATGGGAAGAAGTGGTTGGTTTATTCACACTAGCGTAACATTTGATGATTTCGCTACCCCCAATTACATTACTTTCATTTATCACCCAACTAATGAAGAGGAAAGATCTTTATGTTGGCAAGAAGTCTGAAGGATTAGTAAAAATATATGTGCTTCCTGGCTTTGTCTTGGGGATTTTAATACTATCTATTCCAACATGAGAAGTATGGTGGTAAACCTAGAACTTAGAGGAAAATTCTTAATTTTAAGTGTTTTGTGGCTGCATATGAACTTGAGGATTTGAGTTTTAATGAGCATAATTTTACTTGGTGCAACAATAGAGAGAGCTCGGATACCATTCGTGAACGTATTAACAAGGCATTTCCAAATATTCAAGTGTTCAATATAGATCCGTCGGGTCTGATCATCATCTTCTATTTGTTTGGAGCCATTTCGAGGGTCACCGGAAAACTCAGGTTTTTCGATTTGAGATAACCTAGGCGTCCCATGGGAGGTTTTTACAAGTAGGACAAGACAACTGGTAAAATTTATTAGCTTGTAATTGTTGGCCGATTTCCTTGTGGCAAGTGAACTAGTCGAACAAGTAATAAAGAGTAAGTATAGTTATCGTCCCATAGAGATTGTTGATACCAAAGATGATGCTGGTTTCTCATGACAGTTGTGTGTAATGAAAGTATTGTTGGTTGTTTTGTTTTAGCTATTACTACTGACAAATAAGTAAATAAATGATCGGAAGTCTAAAAGAAAATATCAATTTAAAAATAGGTTGAGTTTGGATTTTATCCTAAGTCGCATTATTCCCCCAGTTTGCACATAACGCATTGCTATAGCAATTCTACTGCACAGTTTCCGCAGTGCTACAACAAAACTTCCTTTTACAACGTTATTCAGCTAAGCCACTACTATCCTATACAGAAGCGTCCGCATACTTTAAGTTCAATCCTCGCTCTACTTCTCCCATATTCCTATAGCGATTTTCCAGTTTAGATTGTCAATTTTAACCTAGGTGTTTTGGTTATAAGCGGTAGACCCATTCTTGTAGCCTCTAATTTAGGTCAAGCCCTGCACAAGCTCGCCCAGCAAACACTATCTAACAGAGGTCCAACCTCTACTCCTTACCGATAAACCGAGGCCACTAATCTAGCCCTTAGCGGTCGCTAACCGACTAAATGTTAAATTACTGTTAAACAAACTGAATGTATTAAATTAAGAACTTAGCAAACTGGGTTCATTCTACAACTTAGGAATCCATCCTCACTCAGCCAATGAAAGTTTAGTTCATGACTCGATGAAACAAGGGAAACAAAAAATAAAATAAAATAAAATAAAATAAGAAAACAGATAAGCTCATCAGAATGATCGACGGTGTAGGGAGTGTCCTATCACGTGACGTCTCTATGTCTTCTACAGTCCATCTAGCTCCAAGAAAGAATTGGGTCTCATCTGCTATTCTCTCGATCAAAAATTCTCTTGTTCCTACGGTGTGAGTCTAGTAGAATTGGAATTGTACTGACTCTCACGACTTCGACGACTCTTTTAGCTTTAGCTGTGCTTTCCTTTTATAGTCAAGTCCTTCTGCGTCGTACGTCTAGTTATTTGTGTTGGAAATTATGCCCTAGGGGCATATCATTGTACTTTAAACAATGTTATTATTTAAAGTATTTTTCCATTTAGTTATCATATTATTTGCATGTTTATTATGATAATTGTATCCTTGGATATATCATAAAGATTGTCCTAAATGTCTTTTGTCGGTCATCTATGCGGGAGCAAAGATGAAATAAGACTAGTATGACTTTAATGAGGTATGGAGATACGAATCAAAGTCTTAGGCACTTGTAAGAGTACAAGGTGCAGAACCGACCCACTATGAGAAAGTTGCATAGATTAAGTCATAAGCTTATCTCATGTGTAACCGCATCACAATGCCCTTTGACCTGACATCATCATGGATTTCTACATGAGAGTCGCTGATCTTTGACCTAGTCAAAAGTCACCTTTGACCGGGTCATGATAAAGGCTTCGATCAGGATTAGTGGTTTTCATGCAAAAGAATGTGAATGGTCAAGATAGAATTTGTCCCTCACATTTGTATAGAGATAATACTGGGCCCCTCAGAGTGAGTCTGAGAAATGTATGGTCATACTACGATAGAAAGGAGTTTCCATTTCAATTGTTAGACTACTCAAGAATCGAGAAAGTAATGGTCAAGAATAGGAGGATAACACTATCCATGCTTCATCCTTGACCAAATTATCATATGATAAAAGGGACGTGACATGGTTGTATGATAGGTTGTATCGTATCAACAATCCTCATATGAATTGGGTAGTCACAATGTCTTGCTAGAGGCCGCTTGCAACTTGTGGGCTGGCACAGTATTGGCCCGCTACCAATCTCATATGGGCCTGCAGGGTTGAACACAAGAATAGCCTAACACGAGCAATAATGTCCAGATTTATTGAATCTTATATATGTCTAAGATTTAATAATACAATATTTAATCTAGGATATATATATATATAATGTTATTTCAAAAATAATAATAATATTATTATTTATATAGATAATAATATTATTATGTAGTATTTAATTTTTCAAATAAATTAAATAACTAAAACAAATAAAGATATCGTATCTCAAATTTAATTTGCATTGAGATAAGTATCTCGATTTAATTAAATAGATAGATATCATATCTCAGATTTAATTTATAAAGATAAATTAAATCACGGAGCTGGCTTTTAATTTGGATTAAATAAATAAATTAGATTAGATCTGTTGAATGATTTAATTAATATTATTTTTAATCCCAATTCGAATTTCAAGATTAACTAAGATTAATTTTGAATATTTTAATACGGCCCTTTAGGGTTTTAGAAACCCTATAAGATAATGATCTAGTTGGATTGAAAAAAAAAGAGACACGAGCCGCGAAAGAAAACCCTAGAGAAAGAAAAGAAACGTAAGACATTGAAGGCGCTAGCATGCTACCATTGGTGTTGGAGTCTGTTCGGTGTGGATACCGGTAGAGGGAGTGGATTTGCGGAGTCGACTCCTGATGATCGTATCGAACAAGACGTTCACGAATACAAGGTACAATTTTTGATTAAGCCGATTTAAACGATGTTGATAGATCCTTTTCTATGGGATTCGTAAAATTTAATGGATGAATTCCTTCGGCTGCGTGTATGGATCCCAGAATGTTGGGCCTTCCAAATCCCTAGATTTGGTTGATTGATCTTGTTTTAATACTGTGAGATTCCTCAAATCTTTCCCTTCGATTCTTCGCATCTTATAATTCATCCTTCGTCAATTCAACCGCCATCTAAATGTTTGTCTAGATGAACTATATTAAATTCCTAAAAGATCTTCGAGGAAAAGGTCAGAGTAACATAATGCATAACTCCACATCATTTATGATGCTACAGTATAGTGGTCACATTGTATTACTAGCACAGACATAAGCATATCATAGGATGTAGCATTATATCAGCGATTAAGTTTGAAAACATGATGGCATTATGATTGTTTGTGTAGTGCAGGTTGTGAAACGTACTGCGACCACAGAAATTTTCAATGTGTAAAAATTTGAAAATGAGACAGCATAGTTGAAATGAAAAATGGTGCAATTAGTGATAATAATGATACCGGAACAGAAACTATTAGAATGGTCTAGAAATCTAAATCGGGTAGGTCAAATAAGAATTGACAACGTGCTTATAAATAAGAGAAAAGTGTTTTGAGAGCTTAAGTTGAGAAAGCCCAGGCACAGGATAGACGATGTCCTTGGACTGTAAAATCTGTGTGTTTAGCATTGTGTGGAATGCTCACAAATATGGTGACTTTGGGACTAGTATGTCCTGAGAATGTTGTAAGGCTCGCATAATGTTTAGACTGTGCCAGGTGGTAGTTGAGATGCCTATGGCATAAAGGTGATTTCTTGAGCAGTAAGGCCAATATATCCAATGTTGTGGTAGTGGAATGAGCCAGAAGGCTAATTGTAATGGGCAAAGAAGCCTGAGTAACCAAGTGCTCGGAGAATGGACCAGTTGGTCCTGTATAGTTGAGAACTATACTTGGGTACAAAATGGAATAGATGAGTTGTGTGTCTAGATGTTTAAAATGATTCCCTAAGATATAGGTTCAAATTTCAAGGACGAAATTTAAATTAACAGGGGGAGAAATGTAACATCCCAAATTTTGGGATGTTAAAGTTTGGATATTATATGGGAAATTAAATTGTGAAATTTAGCCTAAAATAATTATTGAAATTTAAGGACCTATTTTTTTAGGAAATTCAAAGAAAATAGTTAGAGGTTGATTTATAGTGCAAGATTTTTAGAGAAATTACTTTAAGTGTTTAAGAAGTTAATTAAGGAAGAAAATCCTTATAAAACATCAAGGATTCCTTTCTAACATTTATTTGGTAATTAAGCAATAATAAAGAGACAAGGGAATTATTAGTTAATAAATAAAAAAGAAAAAGAAAAAGAAATGCTCCATTAAGCTTAAAACGCAACATGCAACTTTCCTCAACTTACCCAATAAACCACATATCCAGCTGCATATCCTCAGCCCAACAAACATAAACATAGAGTCCTTATCATTTGTTCATTCTTCCACCTCCAGCCATCACGTGAGTTCTCAACAGTAATAAATTCTCAAACCCATATGCCCAACACCCAACCCATACACCACTTCTTCCAAACCCTCCATTTGACTTGCACTGTATTAAATTTCCTTGATTCATTCCACGAAGGCACGAAACGCAGCAGAAAAGGGAAAAAAAGAAAGAAAGAAAACAGAAATATGCACACACGCCATCAGAAAACACAGTTCCCTTTCGGCCAATTACTGTTCAAACGCAACAACAGTTCTTGAGCCCAGTGTCGTGTTCCCTCATATCATTAGCTCCTCCTTTGAATTGGAACATTGTTCTCTCCCCTCTCAGACTAGACCTTTGAGTCTCTATATATATGTGTATCCATGCCTCACTTCCTCTAGCCACGTGAGTCCGAGACTGAGAAAGAGTGGAAGCCGAGAGTGAGAACAGAGAAAAGAGAGACAACAGGGAGAAAGCGAGAGAGTAGGAGAAAGTGAGTGAGAGTAGAAATAGTGTAGAAGCTCTGTTTTGAATCAGGAAAACAGAGGTAAGTTTAGCTTTATTTTTCTTCTTGTTTCCATGATATGTTGCTGCATAAACTTTGCTATTTTGCTTTTAAAACTAAGAAAGTTTTGCTGATGTGTGTGTATATATTTATGTCAGTTATATACATACACATGGCACTTTGTACATATAAAAGATAAGAGAGACGCTAGTTTATGTTGAGTGTATATAAGTATACATCGATACTTCTGGAAAAAAAAAAAAAAAAAAAAACCTTGCAGAAAATGGTTTGCTATTACACACACATATATATATATATAAGGTATATAATGCTTGCTTGTTGTTTTAATGATAGATATTGAATGAATATTAAAGAACATTGAATATATCATGCATAAAAGTTTCTTCGTCAAACTTCAAGATTATGCAAGAATCATTAAAACACTCCTTCAAAAGCATTCCATAGTGTTGGATATATATTGCAGATTCTTGAAAAACATCTAAAACTCATGGAAGATATGTTGCAGAACTTTTTCTTCAATAGGTCTCTAGTAGAGGATCTTCAAAATCTCCTTTTAAGAATTTGTCAAATTAATGTTGAAAATAAATTGCAAATCCTACAAGGCAGGACATGCATGCACATGATTTAATTTACTTCTTGATCTAACAATGACTATTATCCTAGGAAATGTGACCAAACTAAATAAAGATAAGGACATTTATACCAATAGAATGATGCTTTAACTGGTATACTATAAGTTACTAACAACACATAGGTGATGTCGTGATTTGAGAATTTGGAATTGGCAGTAGGGAGGTGGAGGAAAACATTAGTCACTGTGAATTATAGATAACAGATGCGACAAGACTAACTCATTACATGCATCAACCTCTTATAGCCACATCCCAAATTTGTTAAATTATACTTAGTACTCCATTAGCGATGGAAATAGCCAGGCCAGGTTTTGGCTAAATAGGCTTGAGCCTGTAATAGAGTTAAAAGGCCTGAGCCTGGGCCTGCGCCTGAGCCTGAATGCAGGCTCTTTTTTAGGCTTAGGCCTGAGCCTTCATAAGGTCTTGTCAGGCCTGAAGCTTTTTTAAAGGCCTACTTACAATGTAGGCCTTTAAAAAGATCATATCAGTAGGTCTTGAAGGCCATAAGTAGGCTTTACGCTTTGAGCCTATCAAAATCTATATAAATATAATAATGAAAAAATAAATATTTTGTTATTATATGATATAAATATAAATATATTTATTTAATGCGTAAATAGGTCAGACCTGAAGGCTTACAAGTCAGGCCTTAACAAAATAGGCCTGGCCTATTTACACATATAGGCCTTTAAATAGGCCTTGGCCTGGCCTTTTTAACAAACAAAGTCAGCCCGACCAGTGCCCTAAATAGGTCGGGTTGTAGGCCGTCTGATAGAGGCCTGGTCTATTCCCACCCCTATACTCCATCCGTCTTAAATATAGGGTACAATTGATTTTTTTAAGAAAAATTTAATAAACTAAATAAATTACTTAATCATATTATATGTTATGTATTCTTATATTATATCAGTTTATTAGTTAAACTAATTAGTTAGAGAAAAAAAAAAATAAAAATACTTTAAAATAATTTAATTAGCTTTTTTAATTTTTTTTTTTAATATCTTATATTTAAATTCGAAGTCCAAAAAGATGTACCAAGAGACTTAATGGGTGGTACGACTGTGTCTGGCGGACCGTAGACCACAAAAATGGGCCTTGACTTGTCTTGATCCGGCTCCTTCCTCTCTCCTTCTTTGTCTTGATCAGCTCCTTCCTCTCTCCTTCTTTCCCCTCTTTTTTACACTATAAATTCATTCATCTTACCCCATCTGCTCACTTCATCGCTTCAATCCTCCACCACTCTCCCTCTGATCTCTCTCTCACTCTAAATCCGCAATTAATATTTTCATCAGCTTAACATCATGAAGGTGAGAATTTCTCTCCAAGTTCTCTTAATTACTTATCTCCTTCATATGTGCGCAGATTTTTCTGATTCAATTTCCTCTCTCTCTCTCTCTCTGTGTTTCAACAGAAAGTTATTCTCAAGATAGAACTACACGACGACTCAATCAAGAAGAAAGCCATGAAAGCTGTATCTGGGCTTCCAGGTAATTAACCAAATCTCTTCTATTTCACCATAATCTTCTTCCTCGTTTGAAATCAACCCCAGATCAGAAAATCCCAGAAAGATTAATGGGTCTTTTTTATTTTATGCAGGGGTTGAGTCTGTGTCTGTGGATATGAAAGACAAGAAATTAACCCTAACAGGCGACATCGACCCAGTGAGCGTAGTGAGTAAGCTGAGGAAATTGTGTCACACGGAGATAGTTTCTGTGGGACCAGCCAAAGAAGAGAAGAAGGAAGAAAAGAAAGAAGAGAAGAAGGAAGAAAAGAAAGAAGAAAAGAAGAAAGACGAAAAGGAACAAGTCGCTGATCTTCTTAAAGCCTATCAGAACTATTATCAGAATCAGATGAAAACACAATACTACTATCCTCAACATCCTACTTATTATCCCAGAAGTATGGAAGAAGATCCTAATGCTTGTGTTATCTGCTAAATTTTTATATGCATATTTGAACCAGTTTGATGCAGAATAAGATCCTTGTTCAGTGACAGTGAGTAATTTTCTTCTTTCTTGAGATTGAGAGGGTAAGCTGGATTTAGAAACAGAGGAATCTGCTGTAGATGTATAGTATTTACTCTTTCGATGCCTAGTGAGGGATTGATTTTTGTTTAAATTAAATTATTTAATGCAGTACTTGTCCATAAGTTGTTACGGAGTATTAATTAATATTTGAGCCAAAAAAAAAAAAAGAGAATTAATTAATTATTATATTGGTGGGCGGTTTCAATTTTTGCGACGTTCGTGAACACACCTGGTATTGTAAATTTTTAAGTTTGATTTATGTGACAGTTTGGTGAGGTTGCTTAATAGTATTGGAAAAGAAATGTTATTCTAAACAGAATTGGTGGTAAGTTGATAACCAACACTATGGGTATAACCGTTTTAGAATTACACGTCCATGGTATTCTTTTGTTAATTTATAACATTTTTTGCCCACATATTTTTAATTTATTATAACTAGTCTAATAAAATATGTCAGAATGACACCACAGGAATTTTTTTTTTTTTTTTTTTTTTAAAGAGAAAAAACGTGAGAGAGGTTTATAGATGATAGACACAAAATTATTATCACAGAGCCGTGACGAATTAAACTAGCCACATACGTGACTTTCAATGATTTTCATATTGATTTAATGTTGCGTCATGTTGTGATGGGGACGATGATGATGTTGTATGAATTATAAACTTTATCTTATATTTAGAATTCTTATAACATTACTTTGAAGAATAAATTTTTTGGTAAAATTGATAGTAAACAACGATATTGATAACGTCTTATTCTTAGATGGTTCAAAAAAATAGAAATTGAAAAGGAATCATGATTTTTTACATTACTAAAAACCTTCAACTTTATGAACAAAAAAATGTCTTGCAAGTGCGAAAAAATTGTGACTGCCTATGCTGCAGTGGAATTTTTATTTATTTATTTATTCTCATTTATAAAATATTTTTTTAGTAAAATGATCTAAACCACACTCTTTTTGTTTCCTTTGATTACACAAAACCCCTTCTATTTTTTAAAATATACACTTTATGGCAAATCATTAACCTTATTAAAGAATATTTTAAAAACATTTTTGAAACATATTTTTAATTAAAAATCATATTATAATAATTTTTTTTTTACTAATTTACCCGATTGTACCAAATCCCTAATTTATCTTTTAATATTAATATTTATTAATGATCTAATTCTTATTTTACAATATTTAGAAATTAATTAATTTTTATGTGAAAAGTATTAAAATCTGATTGAATTGAGTAATTTATTTTTAACAAACATATGTTTAATGAGATATATTTAAAAAATTTGAATTATAATACATGAATATAAGAATATCAAATTTATATCATTTTTTTAAAATTTTACAATTTAATTGAACATACGTGTGCGTGCGTGTGTGTGTGGCTCATTGAGCCCATCAAACGCATTGGTACGGCTTTGATACCAAACGGATGGGAGGTCCCGAAGGGTTAGGAACGATTGAGGGAGAGATGGGAAAAGGAAATAGAGAGGAGATGGACTCCGTAAAACATTAAAAGTAAATATGTAAAATAAAGAAAAAGATGGGACTAAGAATGGAGGTAGTCCTCACCAAGACTTAGCCCATCAAGAGGGGAGGAGAAGATACAAATGTAAAATATAAAGTAAAGGAATTAAATATGCAAAAGAAGACCAACGGGGGTTGGTACAAGTGATAAGCAGCTTGTGTCACTTAAGCAAGGTCTCGAGTTCGAGCCTTGTGAATGCAAAAAAGCCCCGCTGGGAGACTCATCCACCATAGCTAGGTGTGCGACCCGGGTCGGATTCGGATTAGTCAGGGCGAAGCTCTGGATACCGGATGGGCAACCAAAAAAAAATTGCAAAAGAAGAAAAAGAAATGGCCTAAGATGGTAGGCAGTCCTCACCAAGAGGAATGAGAAGATGTAGCTGCAAAACATAAAGGAAACACAAGCTTTATTGAAAGTACAGAGAACTTACAGAGAGGAAAGAGAGAGGTTTTATAGAGACAGGAGAGGAAAGTTCAAATGCCTAAGCAAGTCCTGGCTTCAACTCAATGAGGCATGACTTATATAGACTTTCGAACGTTATTGTTTGCTACAATGAACAACGTATATGAATAGTGAACAATGATGTCGACACTATAGTACGCTAGGTGATTTCAACAGTGTTTTTGCGAAATCAATAGTTTACAATGTGAAAACTATAGCAAACGGTAATTACAACATTGTTTAAGAAAAACCATAGAACTTTAAATTTTAATAAGTTTACCGGTCTGTGATGTCTTCCATGAGGTCATCATCTGACCAGTCCTTTTGATACTGGTTTTGGGCCTAGTTGAAGTAGACTTATGGGGCCTAGATTGTTTCAACTAAGTGTTTGGCCACCCAGAGGGAAACCATGGAGGTTTCTACCATTAACCCAATATTTGTTGGTATACCTAAGGGATGTGGTGGCGTATGTTGAAAGCTTCGTACATAGCTGGATCATTGAGGTCAAATTCACTACAAGGTTCACAAACTTCTCCAACCATGATTTGGCTACTGTAGAGGAAAATATGATGCCTGGCTGGCTTGTACATATCATCCTTATATTTTGGTATTGGTAAGATTACATAGACAAATGTTGTTGGACAGATATATCTACGATAGTTTTGGATATATTGTGATATCCTATATCCGAAGATATTTGGTAAAGGAGTATCACTACCCAAGTTTAAGCTGTAGAATAACCCTGAGATAAATAGCTTAGGAAGTAATTTCATTGCTACCTTACTTATTGGTTCTACTAAATCTATATCCAAGAGGACCAGTATTCTAGCATTACAGGGTTTATTGTGTAACGGATCATTGAAATCTTGTACTATCCGACAACCGGGATAGCTTTCAGGGACTTCATACATACGAAGTAGTATGTATTGTAATTCTGCAAGATCATTGTAAAACATTAGTTCTGTATGTATCAGGATTTTGGCCTAGAAATCCTGTGGTAATTTATTGAGAAATTCTCACCGATACATTTCGAGAAAAGACATTTTTGGAGAGAATGTCTCGTATTTGTCACTCGTTTCTTTTCTCTTGTATCTCCTGAGTGTTTTCTCAATAGTATTTACCTTCCTTGTTAGAGTTATGGCTTTTGTTCTCCAATACTCCAATGTATGCTCTTCATTTTCACTAGTTTGAATAATTGGCCTAGTGGGGCCTGGAAGAAGACCCTTTGTCCTTGAAGAGGACTGCCGTAAAGCGGCGTTTTCCATGACGAGGCACTCACCTGTTGACTATTCTCCTTAGAGAAATAGCAGTTTAATGCACAGATTGCTCTATGCTTCTATTTTGGAGTACTTGCTCACCAAAGGGTGTCTAACAAGACTTGATGTTCCTCAAAAAATGGATAGTATTTGAGTGGCCTGAAGCGTTGGTGTGACCCATCGGGTAAAATCGAAAATTGTTGTGTTCTAGACCTCAAAAAATGACACTTTGGTATTTAGGGTAGGAACAGTCCCTATGTTTAAAATGAGTCCTTGGAAAGGCTCTGTTTGAGGTTGCTGGATATAAGACTCAGTAGGTTGGTTTTGGGTGAAAGTCCCAATTGTTTGGCTTGGCAACACTTAGCCAAATCCTTGTGCTCGGGACCTAGTTTGTTTCATCACCTATTTAAGAATTTTCCTAAATTCCTTTTCGGAAATAGGAACTTGGGTATCTATAGGACACCTTTGTGTTTTTCTATTTTAGGAGGAATTGGGGAGTTTGAAAGGCTTGAGCTCCTATCTTGAAAAACACACAAGTTAAGAATCGGAGACCTAATTTTTGTTTAAAGAAAAAATTTTCTCAGTAAATGAGAATAAAATTGTTTTCCCCCAAATATTGTTTTGAAATCCCATAATAATCAGTTGTGTAGGGAAATAAAAGTTGGGCAAATGATGCTGCAAGTATAACCTGAGTACCCATGGTTTTGATCAAAATAAATGGAGTTTGAATTCGCAAACTTTTATTTTCTATTACAATGTTTGAGCTTTTAGACTGAACAAATAATTTTGATCTGTTAATAGTATTAAATCTTTATGTTGTTTTCTCATAATATTTAGTTGGGATTAAGCCATCATGAAAACAATTGGCTTGAGCCCTAGTATCAAATAAAACAGATTGTTCTATAACAAGATCATTATTAATAATGATTTTTGCTTGTATATAAAACTTCTTGGTAAACAGTCTTGAAATCATATTTAAAAATGGTTTGGAGGGAATTTCTTTCCCATTGTCATTTTATAAAACTTAATCATCATCCCGTTGTGAAGATGTTTGAAAGTTTGACAAAAAGTCTTGAATTTGAGGCAAAATTGTTTCATAAGAATACAGACTTCAGATTTAAGATTATTAATCTCTATTTGGAGATCATGCACATTTGTTGTTTAAACATGATGTTTGAATATGTTAAGAATTTATGTCAAATCGTACTTGTTATGTGGAACTAAAAGTTTATGGGTAGAAGATGGCAAAGGTTGATTTAGAAATCTTTGAATTTGAAAAGATACTCTCCTTTGTCACAATCTGGAGTTTGTTAATGAAATCAAGAAGGAGGTCTTGTTCCTTAGTGATTAAATTAATGAAAGAGGAATTATCAGAAGATGAATTGAATTCATCATCCTAAATTGCATTTAAGTTTTGATCTTCATAAGAACTTTGTTCTTCTTCAGATTTAGAAGAGGTTTCAAGAAGAAGGTTATTTATCAATTCAAAAACAGGTTCTTCTAATTGAAGTTTTTTAATTTTCCCAATCAACGACAACAATTAGCAAAATGTCCTGGTTTCACTACAAAAAAACCGGTCATTTGTAGCGGTTAAAAATACATATTAGTAGCGGTTTTAAACGTGACAAATGAAATTTGTCGCGGTTACTAAAACCGCCACAAAAACGCCCGAAACAAGAACATTTGTAGCGGTTAAAAAAAAACCGCTACTCAACGCACATAAACCGCCACTATATAAGGCTAAGCCGACAACTAATGAACACATTAGTCGCGGTCAAAAAACCGCTACAAATTTTTCCCGCCATTAAATTTGTCGCTATTAAGGTCGCGGTCAAAAAACCGCTACAAAACATTCGGCGATCACATTTGTCGCGGTCATTAAACCGTGACAAATTTGTTTAAATAATTTTTTGTCGCGGTTATACAACCGTGACCATTTTCAAGCCATTATTCTTTAAAAAAATTTTGCCGCTTTTTTTATTTGTAGCGGTTTTTAAAACCGTGACAAAGGTGTCAAAACAATTTTTTGTCGCGGTGATATCACCGTGACCAAATTCCCGCTTCTAATTTTTAAATTTCAGATGTCCTCGTTATTTTCGTTTTTGTAGCGGTGTCATAACCGCGACAAAAAGATGAAATTTAAAAAAAAAAATTTACAAAATTTTTTTTGTGATTATAAAATGTTGAATTAATAAACATTTATATTTTTACTAATTATAAATGGATATTAACATTTGATAGAAAACTGTATAAGATGTCTTTAAATGTGTAAAAAGAATGAGAATCAACAATTTATGAGTTAGTTAAATAAAATGAATTTTAAAAAAAAAAAAATGTGGGAAAGTTGATCAAAGAATAAGTAGGTGAAAGTAGAAAGAAAGTTGAGAATTGACAAAATATACCCGTAAAATAAGATAAAATAATATCATCGTGTAGAAGAAAAAACAAATATTTCGAGAATGGCTAGATTTGATGAAGTTTAGAGACACTTACCCCATCCAAACACTTTGCCTCGCTCGTAAAACGTGAAAATATAAGAGAGAAAACGTGAAAATATAAGAGAAGACAGATTTAAAAACATATAATTATAGCGGTTGGTGGCGAGGTATTTATTTTGATCTCAGCGCAACATTTTGTAGCGGTTGTTGTGTCGGTTTTTGTAGCGGTTAGCTTAGTAGCGGTTTTATCTAACTAGTAGCGGTTATTAACCGCTACAAATCAAATTTTGGTAGCGGTTATTTTTATTCTTGTAGCGGTCATGAACCGCTACAAAATAATTTTTTTACATTTTTTTTAAAAATAAAATAAAAGGAAGAGAAGGGATAATTTTTCGTCTCAATCAAGTCACAAGATCCCTACAA
This sequence comes from Acacia acuminata, assembly GCA_019022655.1. Taxonomy (NCBI): domain Eukaryota; kingdom Viridiplantae; phylum Streptophyta; class Magnoliopsida; order Fabales; family Fabaceae; genus Acacia; species Acacia acuminata. The sequence continues at coordinate 1,464,312 of JAFJYI010000127.1, read as the reverse complement.
AAAAAGTTTGTATAAAAAGTTATGTTTGAGTTGAATTTAGAATAAGACATATATAAAACTTTTGTGAAATCAAAATTTTTATATTTCATATTGCGTCTATTTAAAAACGTACCGAACTATAGGTAAAGTGTCATCGCCGTCTGGGAAGAAGTTTTCAAACCGGCGGGCCGGAGCGGCTCACAATCGTAGGCGACGTTCTCACCATCGCCCATGTCATAAAGGTCCCGAGGCTTTAGGTGAACCACCATATTCCAATCCCTCTCGTGCCTCTCATCGGCGACATAATAAACCCGATGGGCCTCTCGAGGCGAGAATATACGGCTCGTCATCTTCCGACGACCAAAGGTGTGAATAGGGCGAGAGAAATTCACCGATGTGATGCCTAAGTCATCGGTCGTGAGTCCCCGGACGTTGTCGTATTCGCCCACAAACACTTGAACAAATGCGTCACGTAGAAAATGCCTTGGTAAGTTATCCCGACCACATCAAGCAGCTTTCCATAATACGGACGTCACCGAACCGCATGTTCCACACCGCCGCTCGCATAACTCCTCGTCCCAAACGTGCCATATACACCCGAGTTTTGGGTGAGCAATCCCCGATCTCGTGAAACCGTGCAAAACTTGAAGCCATTCACATTGTATGCCGTAAATCTTTGGGCGTGGTCAAGCGGGCCGAGTGCGAGAGCTCAATTCTCGCTGAGTGGGGTTGTGGTCATTCATTATTCTCCTCCTAAACTAACCCCGGAATTCTCTCGTGGACCTTTCTATCAATTTCGGAGGATGTCTCGTGAACGGATCCTCAACCGACGCTTCACATGACTCCCGAATTCCCTACAATTTAAACATGCGATGACGAGCAATAAATGTGCCTATAAAATGTCGAAACATATAGGATAACAAATATATCTGTGTGCAATCCTTATCAAGGTACGGTTCAACTTGAGTGCAATTGATCAAGACATGTCTATGTGCTTGAAACTTCTCAAGTGCCGTGAGTTTGAAGTTCTCACATCCGCCAACCGGTTTACCAACACGAGGAAATAACAACTCAAGCCGCCGGCTCGGGTCCGCTCAGACAATCGTCCACACGAGGCGGCCGGTTGAATGACGTCTCAATGTCATCAAGGTACCTGAACAAAAATATAAGACCTCATCCCCAATATAACCTTCGCTATTGAACCTTCAAAGCCACGCCTTATTCCTCACGTAAGATTTCGCTTTCCCAAGGAACCTATAAAGTAATGAGGAAAAATGTCGATACATCAATGGTTAAACATGCGACTAGAAGTAATATAATGCTGAAGTAATTAATTTTAAAAGAGTACCTCTCAATAGGATACATCCATCGGTAGTGAACCGGGCCGAAAGCTTTGTTTCGTGAACAAGGTGTACCGTCAGTGAACCATGATCGTCAAAAATGAAGGAGGAAAGATCATCTCCAAATGGCACAACGTAAGAATGATTTGTCATTGCAACCGGTCGAGCTCCTCCACGATCAACACCTTGGAACACAACTTCCGAAAGAAAGTACAAAGCTCGACCAAAACGATCGACACATCGAGAGGCGTGTATTTTTTATGGCCGAAGTAATCAACCGCATAAGCACATGTGAGTCATGACTCTTCAGCCCAAGAACCTTCCGAGCTCGCACGTCCACACATCGTGAAATGTTGCTTGAATACCCGTCGGAACTTTTATTTTCTTCAAAGTGGCGAGGAAGATTTCCTTATTCGGTTTTGTCGTGGTGAATTTTGCCGGTTGAAATCACATGCTCATCCGTCCACGCGTCCGCACGAACCCCCATCTCCCATAAATCTTTCCTCGCTTGAAGATGATCTTTTGACTTGCCTGGTTCATTCATAATCGTGTACAACACATTGTCGCACACATTCTTTTCAATGTGCATGACATCCGGACTATGTCGGAGCAAATTATCTTTCCAATACGGAAGAGTGAAGAAGACGCTTATCTTCCGCCATTGCCGGGTCCCGGAACCGTGGCCCGACCGTCTTTGTCCCGCCTTTGCTGGATCGTCTTTCTTCCCATACTCAAAATCGACATCCACAATCTGCTCTATGATCTCTCGCACCGGATAATATGCGAGGAGGTCCTCTTTTTTCCCGTTGCCCATTGAAACGGTTGCGTTGCAACCTAAACCCGTGCGTACCATCGAGAAACCTCCGGTGACCCATGAAGCACCACTTACGACCGCTGGGAAGGCGCACCGAGTCGAGTCAAAATTGCAAGCCGGACACGCAAGGCCGGTATGCACATTCCACCCGGATAATGTTCCCGGTCCGGGAAGTCACCGATAGTCCACATCAACGCCGCACGCAAGTTGAAGAGTGTCTTCTCGTGCGCGTCATACGTCTCGACGCCTACGTTCCACAACTCCACCAACTCCTTGATAAGCGGTTGTAGATACACATCGATGTCATTTCCGGTGCCTTTTTGCCTGGAATGATCATGGACATAATGAAGGAGCTCGTTTCATACACATCCAAGGGGGCAAGTTGTAAGGTATCAATACAACTGGCCATATACTATAACTTGTGCTAAGATTACCAAACGGATTAAAACCATCGGTGGCCAAAGCAAGACGAACATTTCTAGAGTCCGCCGCGAAATCAGAAAGTCCGAGTCGAACGCTTTCCACGCTTCACCATCACGTGGATGTCTCGAGTTTACCATCTTCGTTCTTGTCGGCTTCATGCCACCTCATATGCTCACTGCTTGGACGACATAAATAATCTTTGTAATCGAGGTTTTAAAGGAAAGTACCCGAGAATCTTTGCGGGTTTCTTCTTCTCGCTTTTTTCCTTCTCGAATCGTCCCGAACCTCGAAGTGTGACACTTCTTACAAGTCTCACTCCGAGCGTCCTCCCCCAATAAAGCATGCGTCGTTGGGGCGCATCAATTTTTTCGTAGTTCAATCCCAATTTGTTGATTATCTTCTTGGCCTCGTAGAAGGTTGTGGGAATGTCCACGTCGGGAAAGCATCTCGTAGTAATTCCAACAACATCGACATCGCCTTATCAGTGATGCCACACATGCACTTGATATGGTACAATTTGATCAGAAAGGATAATTTTGAATATTTCTGACAACCTTGATACAGAGGACGATCGCTCTCATCCATGAGGCTGAAAAATTCCCGAGCTGCTTCATTCGTGAAGAAAACTGGTTCAGGACCCTTCACTTCTGTCGTGAAGTTGTCGTCTTGAACACCAAAAGCGTCGCGAACAGCTTCATTAACCGAATCATCTTGATTTATTTGATTTCCTACTTGTGAGGTTTGAGGAAGATGATCCCCATATCCCATACCACGTTTCTCACCATGAACATCCCGAATGTATATGCTTCGGAAAAGGCTTCATAAGCAGATGTTCCATAGCACCTTCTCGTGTTTGCCACTTCTTAAACTTGCATCTACAACAAGGACACACGATCTTGCCATTAATGCTAGCGTGAGAGAAGGCGAAATCTATGAAATTTTTCAATCCCGCTAAATATACAGAGAACTCAACCGCGCGGCATCTTGATCCATGACTTATCCATCTCGTAGTAAACAAAGCTAGGAAAGCATACAAATGTGGAGACAATGTTTAATTACTATCATCTCGAACCGGAGATGTTTAAATGCAACAGGGGACAATTTGTAGCGGTTACAAAACCGCGACATCCACCGCAACGAAATTTACATTTGTCGCGGTTCCTTAACCGCGACAAATTGAATAAAAAATCCGCTTTACCTAGTAGCGGTTTTATAACCGCTACGAATTCGATACCAAATGATGACCGTTATTACATTTTGGCGGTTTTTTTTTCTTTGAAATTCAAAATTTGTCGCGGTTATGAAACCGCTACAAATGAGAATCAAATTTGTGGCGGTTCTTCATTGAAACCGTGACTAATATATTTTGTGGCGGTGAAACTCTAAAACCGCTACTAATGTATTAAAATTTAAAAATTTTTAAAATGTAAATTTTTAATAAAAATCATATTTTAATAAAATTTAAATTTTCATAACATTCCGAAAAAAAAAAGATAACAAATGTTTAAATTGTAAAAATCTACTGAAAAAAAAAAAACAAGTAATTACATTTAATAAAATTGTCATCAAACATCCGGGCATACAAAAGAAGAACTAACTATCGAGTCCGATGATTAGATCCCGTCTCGGGGGTCTCTCTCGTGGCGGCGCGAGCTCGACCGAGGTAACATCGTCCTCCTCCTCACCAAAGAAAGATGTTCCGGAGGGGGGGGGGGAGGCGGGGAGCCGAAGGGGAATCCTCGAAGATGAACGGAGGGGAGGCTCGGGAGACGGAACGTCTGTCGGCAGGCAACTCCTCGTCAAGGCCCCGCAATTGACCGCGCAAACTTTGCTTCGAGTAGCGAACCAACCGTTGAGGCTCTCCCGCATGCGCCTAGTCTTGGCCTCATTCCTCGCAAGAATCGCGGCAACCCGCTCGGCAACCGCGCGGCAACTTTCTCGGCAATCATCGCATCAACCGCCTCGGGTTGTTGCCTCGCTCGAGCCGGAGGTCCCGGCGCGCAGGAGGAGGCCTTGCCGTACACCATGCTAGGCCCGGCGCCTAGCCCAAAGCCCCTAACACGGCCGATGCTCGACGGGGCCCACACCAGCTTTCAAAGTGGCCGTAGGATCAATAGAACCCCGTGACTCCGGGCCGCGACGCTCGTATCTCTTTGCCGGCTCGCTCAATCCGGGTCTCCGCCGCACATATTTCATAAAACATTAATCAAACAATTAAATTAAATTAAGTTAAATTAATATTTTTTTTTAACTTACTATTATCTCCTCTGCTTCCGCAGAGATCGGCGTCCCATCACGGTGTCTATGTGTGCGTGTCCACAACTCCCCATAGTCCGTCTGACGGTTCTCCTCCCGAGCCTTCTCTTGCTAAAAGAATATAAACTTTGTTATTTCTAAAACGAAACAATAATCATTTAACATACGATGAATTTAGCTTTTAATATACCATCTCACCGTAGGTCACAAAAACGTCTTGGATCCCGACGTGTGATTGACCCTTTGAGCTGCCCGGATCTCGGTGTTCCTCTCGCGATAGAGCCTCGCAAAATAAATGAGTTGTTTGTGCAATTTAGGTACAATAGAAGTGTAGTCAATGTATTTTACTCTAATTAAACCAAATCTATATTTTACTCTATATTTAAATTTTTAAACTACATTCAAACAAAATTAATTAGAACAAATTTTCAACTACATTCAAAACTAAACTATATTAATTAAAAACGTACTGTCCCGCCGGACTCCTCCTATATTGGACAAAAGCTGCCCATTCATTTGGCTCCACGCCGTCTGGGACGTTTGCCATCGCTTGTTGCACAGCATAGTCCCATCTCCATTCTCCGCCGGGTCGTATGCACGACCCTCCGCTTTTCCACGCTTCTCCCATCTTCATCTTGACATACCTCTTCGCGTTGGCTCGCAGCTTAAACTTTTTCTACATTATAAAATAATTAGTAATTAGTAATTAATTAATAATTATTTAAGAAATATATAACGAAATGAGCCACAATTTATACACCTTAAAACTATTAACATGTAAAATTTAATTACACAACATAACTTACCTGCACAATGTCCTCGAACGCCCTATCCTTGTTTTCCTTCGGACCTTTTTCCAAATGTGGAAATAGATTGGGAACCATGCCCAATTCCCACCTAACCGTGATGTATCGGTTTAACAGTGGCCACCGGTCCCGATCGGGCCGGTCCGTGTCCGTGTTCCAGGGGACTATCACGCGATAGTTGTCCCCTCCCGACTCGACTCGGCGTATGAAGATCCAAATCCTCCGCCGACGTTCCCATGTGGATCTGCATAATTATAACAAAATTGTTATATTGTATTTAAATTTAAATTTTATTTGTTTCCAATAAATTACTTATACTTACCTTCGACATCCACCGCAAATCCGGTGGAACGAGAAGACGACGGTCGGGGTTCCCTTGCTCCCGCTCGTTCTCCTCATCGAGAAACCGCTCTCGCTTCATTTAAGGGAAACTCAATGTCGATGTCCGGATTTTCCTCATTGAGGATGTCCTCAATCGATAGAGTTACGCCGACCTCCACCTACGGTCTCATGTAGGGTCGCCGGGCTTGGGATTGGCTGATTTACAAAGAGCTCATCAAACTCATTCCCAACCCGAGGGGTCAAGAGGGTTATCCGGGCCGAGGGGGCGGGATATTTACTCTAGGAGGCTGAATGGTGATATTTAGAATCCCACGACCTCTCCTACGGCCCCCTGCACTACTACTACCACCCCTGATAAACTTTTTCGGTGGTTCAACTGCCTTTCCTTTTCCTTTATTGGGAGAAACCATGATGTTGAAAGGTAAAAGCGAAAAGAGAGAAGTGAAAAAGAGAGGGAACAAGACGCGCGTGAATTTCAAAGGTGAGAAGGTATAATAACCGCTACAATTAGTCGCGGTTATAGCCAAATAACCGTTACAAAATTAATAACCGCGTGATTTGTGTAGCGGTTTTATCTAAGACCGCCACTAAAGCCGCGACAAATGTGCCTCGTTCGGGTGACAATTTGTAGCGGTTCAAAAAACCGTTACCAAATTAATAACCGCGTGATATTTGTAGCGGTTATGAAAAGACCGCTACGTCCGCCGCGACAAATGTTCCTCATTCTATGTGAATATTTGTAGCGGTTATACAAACCGCTACAAAAGTTAACTTCGAATCTGTTATTACCAAAACCGCTACATCTTAATATATTTTTTTAAAAAATTTCCAAACTAATTAGTTTGATTTATCAAAAATCAAACTAATTAGTTTGGATTTTTTCTTTATTATAATCAAAGCATTCTCAATTATTTTCTTTAATTTCGTTATAAAATTAGAAATGACAAGTCTATTGAAAATTGTCCAACATGCCCGTGAATATTCGGATTCAAGATAGCCACCGATCTCCCAGGAAAAACTCACCGACTCATTTTGATCGTAGATATTTGCCGAGACAAAGGTGGCTAGTATTGAACCCAATATTCGATGGCGTGTTAGACATATTTAGAGGAGTAGAAGTCTTCAGGTCAATGAATATCTGAATCTGGATTGTCACTGAAGGAACCTTCTCGGCTTGAACGATGAGAAGACAGACAAATATCTCCAGCACTCATCTCCCGAGATCGGTGCTGCAGATATATGCCCGTCTTATGTTTCTGAGAACAAAGCCAAGAATGCTCTTTCAGCGACAAAGCTAGATTTAGAATATTTTTAAACATTATAATTGTTGTACGGGTGGAATTGGCTATTTATAGAATAAATTTTGTAGCGGTTATTGTGAGAACCGCTACCAAATTTGAATTTTTGACGCGGTCAACGTGTCGCTTTCTTCTAACCGTGACAAAGGTGTGTCGTTTCGTGATTTGGTAGCGGTTATTTTAACATAACCGCTACGAAACAACCGCGACGGACTTCGCGCCATAACGCGCCAAGGTCGGCGCCATATTTGTAGCAAGATTGGGTTTTGTGAACCGTGACAAAAAGCGAAGCAAAATGGTCAGCATTTTGGCGGCAATGCTTCCGTTACTAATTTGTGGCGGTTGGGGTTTAAACCGCTACTAATTTGTTCATTTGTAGCGGTTTTTCATGACCGCTACAAGATCACCGCGACAAACGTTACGTTTTTTTGTAGTGTTTACCACACTTGGATCAAACTGGTTTATCATGCTTTGGAAAATCAACTCTTTGTTTAGAATGAAACTTATTTTTGGGTTTACAAGAAGGTGTTTGAGATTTGTACCATTGGTACTGGTGTTTTTGGTATGCCTGTTGTTTGTAAAAAGGCTTGCCAAACTGGTTGCATTTGGACTGTTTGCAAGAAGGGAAGCCAAATTGTTCACAGGAAGAACCAAATTCTTTTATGTTAACGGCCTTTTCCTTAGAAATGTAGTGTTGTACTCTATCATCTTGACAGATTTTGAGTGCAGTTTTCTGGACATAAGAGAATAATTGCCCGTATCTCAAGTGTTCATAAGGAATTACACCATCTTTTTTATTTCTAAAATCTTATCTAACCTTATCACCAAGAGACTTTCATAATCCTACTAGGAATTTTTCTTTCCAAAATGGTTGTTTGGCATCATCTCTTATGAGTACTCAAGATAGGAATATATCTTTATACCATCTAAAATTAGATAGATATTTACATTTAAGGTTTGAAAGAAGTTCTGCCGAACGATCTCTCATTAAGGAAGGATCTCTAACAAAATGTCTAATGATAGTGAAGATAAGGGTGTTTATGGGATCAGGAATGGTCTGTCCTTCATAAAGGATTGGTGTACCATCCGCTTGAGTTTTAATGAAAGAGAAAATGGCTAATTTATCATATAGAGAGAGATAAAAATATCACCAACCTTTAAGTTGTCTAGAAAATCCAGAAACTAAAATATTAGTAATCTCTCCATTAGAATAATCGTTTTGAGCTAGATAAGAAGTACTTACCATTTTCATTTGTTGAGGTGTTTGGAAGATGTTTGATTCATTCTGGCCATCTATGTTCCACTCATAGATATTGTTGGCATTGAATGATTTGTAAGTTTGATTTTGGTGTTCTTCAACTAAGATATCTAGAGGAGTTGTTCTCGGATGATATAGTGTTGAAGGTTGTTGCCAAGTTTGATGATTAATCTGAAGATCAAATCGTTTGGAAGAATATGATTCTGAAGCCTTTTCAAGATTAGAAATCTCTTTGACATTAGAAACAGTAGATTTGTGGAGTTTTAGGGATTGTTGTTTGAAGCAGCTGACTTTATTGGAGTCGTTTAATTTGTTGGTCAATTTGTTGTAATAGATCTAACTTGGACTTTTTATACAAACTAGACTTTGTTGAACCTTAGAAACACCTTTGCTGCTACATCCTCCTCCTCATTGTTTGTCTTTTCCTCTACCACCGGAGTTTCAACGCCTTTTAGATTTATTGACTACAAGTTCTCTAGATCTACCACGTCTCATTCTTCTAAGAGGTTCCATCCCTATGATGAGTCCATGCAAGCACCATATTGGAAAAAGATAGACGAGTTGGTGCTATAAGAAATGATGCAAGTGATGAACGATGCTTTGGATGCTAGAGGAAGGTCAACTTGACGGGGTTCCAGTGCCGATGCGAGGAGTTGTTCTATGATGAGCATAGCCACTCCAATCGGTAAGATTGTAGCTTTGACTACAAAGTTTTTGGGGTATTTCACGGTAGTGCTTTCAAGTGTGTTTAAAGGGTGTTGTGTTTTTGTTTCTGGCAACAAGGGTGTTGTGTTTCGATGAAAGATAAAAGGGATTGGAACTTGAAAGTGAAGAACTGAGTTGGTGCCATTTAATTGGGGAGATCATATATCAGGTGGTGCATCTAAGAGTTTCCAGTAATACATGATAATGTTTCATTTGACCCGTGTGGGGAATTGTTATAATTTTGTGTGTGGATGTTTCAAAAGAAAAGTATCACCTTGCTTAAAATTGAGGAAGCATTAGTATATACATACTAAAATAAGTTTGGGATAGTAAAAAGGTCGGATGACCTCATGTAGTTGAAATATGGTACTAAGTGACTAGCAGCACATAGATGACTTCGTGATTTGAGAATTTGGAATTCCCTAATTGGAATTTGGAATTGGCAGGAGGGAGGGAGAGGAAAACATTAGTCAGTGTGAATTACAGATGTGACCAAGCCAGCTCATTGCCTACGTCAGCCTCTTATGGCCACATCCCAAATTTGTTAAATTTTATTTACCATTTTACAAAAATATGTTCAAAGAGGCTTAAAGGGGGAGAGGATTCTCTCATTATCAGTTCCCTCATCATCTCTCACAGTCAAATCTTGATCGTTGAAATCTTGATCCAAGTGCCTAGAGTATTTTTTTTTTAAAAAAAGCGCGCGGTTTTTTAAAAAAATGTTCTGGGCCCTTGGATCAAGATTTCGATGATCAAGATTGAAAGATGATGAGGGATGAGTAGAAAGGTGATAAGGAGAGAAACCGGATCTGCTTAGAGGGTGGCAGGACTGCGTCTAGACCACAAAAAGGGACTTTGACTTGTCTTGACCCAGCTCCTTCGTCTCTCCTTCTTTCCCCTCTTTTTTCCACTATAAATATCTTCTTCACCTTCCACCATATGCTCACCTCATCGCTTCAATCCTCAATCTCTCTCCCTCTGATCTCTATCTCTCTCTCTAAATCCGCCATTAACGATCTTCATTAGCTCAACATCATGAAGGTGAGAATTGTAGGAAACTGATCAGAAACGCGGAAGCGTATCGTACCACGCGATGTAGGAAAAGATGAAATCTTTTATCGTTTTGCTTACCTGGATATTGAAGAGCTATCTGAGAGATTCTCCACGAGCAAACCTTGTCTACGAACAGTCCTCGTATATGAACAGTCCTCGTGCGATGATTGATCTTCCAGACTATCTCTCGAGGGGGATGAGATGGTTGTGTGGGCAACCGTTCAGATGATGAACGTCTGCCTCTAGGGTTTTTGTTTCTGATGAGAGCCTCCTAACTATTTGTGCGGCCGTATCTTTTCAAGCGACGAAAGTTAGTTTATATGCTACTACACCCAAGGCCTAACCCTAATCCTCATGGGCCTTAGAGTTATTGGGTTGTAGTCTCAATTAAGCCTTATTGGGCTTAAGTGACCAAAGAGCACATTAACCCAACAATCTCCCACTTGCTCTTTAAGATACTAACTTGAGTTCGTAAACCCAAGACCATATAGCCCATAAGCCATCATCATCGATAACATACCCCATCCCTTGTCTCAAGCTAGCCTGGGACCCACCATTTGTCATTCATCAAGGCTCATGATAATCTACAGAAGATTATCTAGTTCGGTGCTACTCCACTAAAAGCCCGAACGTGATCTCCAAGAACAATGACACTTATAACAAGAATATGCACTGCCCCTTTATAGAATGTCTATAATTTGATTGACTAGTTTTCTGTAACCCAATCAATTATTTATTCCCTTGACTTTGATAGTTTCTCTAATGGATTACATGCACTGGCCAGTGTCTTCAATATCCAGGTACTGAAACATATCAAGGGGACATTTCCTATAAATTCCTTGTTGTTTATCTCATAAACACCGATAACCAAATAGTCTTAATCCCAAAATACCGAGTTGTTGGCCGTCATATAGATCAAACCTCACCCGTTGGTAAATCAAAGAATGAAAACTACTCGACTACCTGTTTAAAATAAACTCAGGATTAAGAGCAACTACATAACTATAGTTATCTGGAGATTTGATTCCTTATGACAGAAAGAACAACCTTAATCAAATCTCTCCTTGATCCATTCAATGTGAGCATTAACTCACACCAATGTTTTATAATGATTCGGACAAAACCATTTCATAAAACATTGCAGCCTAAATAAAGTGCCCAACTTAATTTAATAGTCATGAATCATTTCATCAATTGTGAGAACCTATGACCATGTCCTCTATGAAAGTATTCATATGATCATATACTCCACAATTGATCCGGACCTTAGAGTTTGTAAATAGTGTGCAAAATAAATGAAAAATAATACTCCATTTATTAACATTCGAAAAGAAATGCAATGTCATAATGTCATGCTCAAAAGCACAAAATAACAAAGTAAAATAACAACTGCCTAAAGCTATAGCAAATGGAATCCTCCTAAGACCCATAGATGAAACATGCCTCTCGAACACATGCTCGTGCAAACTCTTAGTAAAAGGGTCAGCGAGATTCTCGTCTGATGCTATCTTTGCTACCACTGTATCTCCTCTTTTAATTATTTCTCGGATCAAGTGGTATTTCCTCTCTATGTGCTTCTGTCTCTTATGACACCTTGGTTCCTTGGACTGCGCTACCGCCCCACTGTTATCACATAGAGTGTGATAGGACAATTTACACCTGGTATCACCTGAAGGTCCGTTAGGAACTTCTTTAACCATGCAGCTTCCTTCGCAGCCTCAGAAGCAGCTACATACTCGGCCTCTGTGGCAGAATCAGCCACACATGTTTGTTTTACACTTCTCCAACAAATGGCACCGCCATTAAGGGTGTACACATATCCCGAGGTGGATTTTCTTGAGTCAATATCTCCTTGGAAATCTCGAGTCCGTATAACCAATGGTTTCAAGACTCCCACTTGAGTAGACCAACATATAATCTCTCGTTCTCTCCGTAGGTACTTGAGTATATGTTTAACCGCTACCCAGTGTTGCTCTCCAGGTCCGATTGGTACCGGCTTACTACTCCCACTTTGCATAGCGATATCTGGTCTAGTACATAGCATAGCATACATGAGACTACCTACTGCTGAAGCATAAGGTATCCTACTCATGCGTTCTCTCTCGGGAGTTTGAGGAGATTGCTTCTCAGAGAGATGAATCCCATGCCTGAAGGGTATAATTCCCCTCTTTGAATTCTCCATGCTAAACCTGGCAAGTATTTTGTCAATGTATTGAGCCTGGGATAATGCCAAAACCCTGTTCTTCCGGTCTCGCAAGAGTTTAATACCAAGAACATAATTGGCTTCCCCTGGTCCTTCATATCAAAATGTTTGCTCGGCCAGGTTTTTATGCCCAACAATACCTCTCGTATCATTTCCGATAAGGAGTATATCATCCACATAAAGTACCGTAAAGGATACCGCATTACCTTGGATCCTTTTATACACACACGGCTCATCAGACTTTTCTCAAAGCCATAAGACTCAATGGCTTGATCAAATCGATGTTCCATGATCTGGATGCTTGCTTAAGTCCATAAATGGACCTCTCGCAACTTGCATACCATTTCTTCTTGCCCTTTGGCCGTAAACCCTTTTGGTTGCTGCATATAGATTTCCTCTTCCAAATTTCCATTTAGAAAAGCAGTTTTGACATCCATCTGCCAAATCTCATAATCAAGATTGGTCGCAATGACTAAGAGAATCCGAATAGACTTGAGCATGGCAACCGGCGAAAAGGTTTCATCATAATCCACTCCTTCTCTTTGGGAGTACCCTTTCGCCACCAATCTAGCTTTGAAGGTTTCAACCTTCCCGTCCGATCTTCTCTTTCTCTTGTAAATCCACTTACACCCAATGGGTCTTACCCCTTTAGGTGCATCTACAAGAGACCAAACTGAGTTGGAATACATAGAATCCATTTCACGATTCATAGCCTCGAGCCATTCCCGAGCATCAACATCTCCTAGTGCTTCGTCATAACTCGTGGGATCACCATCTTCTCGCGATGATGTCATCCCGATTTGACTCACCCAACAAGAGATATCTTGCGGTTTACGAATCAATCTCCCACTACGACTTTGTCGCACTTGATGTCGTGCATCTACAGGGGGGTCCACATTTTGTGGGTTGACAACTTCTAGATGAGGACCCTCATTAAGTGGATGAGGACCCTCATTAAGTGGATCAACTAATTCATGATTTTGTTCTTCATTTAGTTGAACATCATGCTGAACTTTGTTCTCTCTGGTTCCTGTGTATGTTCGGATACATTTTCCCCTCTTTGAACAACCACAGAACAAAAGCCGGAACCCCTTGAGGTTGAGGTGAAACTTGATCTGAGACTAGCTCATCAAGAATAACCTTACTTCTTGGTTTATAGTTTGTCATATAGTCCTCCTCTAAGAAAGTCGCGTGAGAGCTCACTATGACCTTCTTTTCTTTTGGACTATAAAACAACCAACCTCTGGTTCCTTTAGGATAGCCTACAAACATGCATATTTCAAGACGCGAGTCCATCTTGTCCGGTTTTGTTTCAAGACATGTGCTTGGAGCACCCCAAATTCGAATATGATTCATGGTGGGCTTACACCCTTTCCACAATTCTATTGGTGTCTTTGAAACCGACTTGGACGGAGCTAAGTTCAATAGATACATAGTCAAGTTTCTAAGGCATATCCCCGAATGAATCAGAAAGTGATGAATAACGAGCATAGATCTTGTCATTTCTAAAAGGGTTCTATTTCTCCTTTCAAAGAACTCCATTCTCGTGGGGTGTCCCCCGGAGAAGATAATTGTGAAACTATCCCCTCCTTGGTCGGGTAAGACCCGAACTCTCCGTGATAGGTATTCACCCCCTCGATCGATCGAAGAGTCTTGATTTGAACACCTAGATGCTTTTCTCGCCTCGATCGAACTCTTGGAATTTTCCAAAAGCTTTAGACTTGTGACGCATCAGTACACATGTCCAAATCTAGAGTAATCATCGAAAATGTGATGAAATACTTGATACCCACCTCTCGCATGGACATTTATTGGTCCACATACATCGCATGTACCAATTCCAAATTGAAGTGTGGCACGTTTTCCTTTGGCCTTGAAAGATCTCTTGGTCATTTTACCCTCTAAACAGGATTCACACACTCGGTATCGGCTCAAAGTTCGGGGATTTTAAAATCCCACTTTTGACCAAACCTTGGATCCTCGTTAGAGTTAATATGACCCAATCTCAAATGCCAAAGATAAGTTTCATTGGAAACTTTTCTTTTCTTTGACGAATTGATATGCTCAACATTTTTTAATTCAACATGATTAACTTCACAGGGAATAGGACTAAGGAAATAAAGGCCATTAAACTTTACACCAGAACAAATAAAAGAAGATGAACTTCTTATTGAAACTGAGGAATCAAACTGAACTGTCAAACCATGTTTATCTAAACAACTAACGAAATTAAATTCCTCTTAAAATCTGGAATAAACAAACAGTCTTCTAAAACCAAAGTTCTATAATTATTAAAAGATAAAACAACTTGTCCCACCGCTAGTGCACACAAGCTGCCTGTTCCAAGCTTCAAATCTCGTTGTCCTTTACTCACCGGCAAGCTTTGTTTGAACCACCGCAAAGAGTAGCAAACATGGTTAGTGGCTCCCGAATCAACGATCTATTTGTCATCGTGATTCTCCACTAAACAAGCCTCAATCACATTTAAATCACCCATACCTGGTTTTTTTATTTGTGGGCAATCTTTCTTCCAATGCCCCTTTTGTCCGCACTTGAAGCACTTGCCTTTTGGCCGCTTCATTGCAATGCTTTGGCAACTCGGAGTACCTGAATTCTTCTTTTTCTTGTTCTTGTTCTTTCCCTTGGGTTTCCCCTTAGGTTTCACAGAACTTTCACTAACAAACAATGCACTTCCTTGCTTGACTAGAGTGCTTCAAAGACTCTCAAGCTCGTGCATCAGCTTGAGTGAGGTCAAGATTCATTTTGTTCATATTATAATTCATCTTGAATTGGTTGAAGTATTCGTGGTAGTGATTGTAAGAGAAGGTCAACTTTCACTTCTTGTTCAAACTTGATACCATGGTCATCGCCTTCTTGAAGTTTGCTATCATTGTTAGACAATGATCCTCGCACACTTCCTCCGCATGACCGTCTTGGTGACCGAATTCGCGCATTTTGCCGAGCGAATCGCTAGGTGTAGCAAACATGGCATCGAGAGTCCGGAGCATTGTTGCTCCACTCTGAATTATGTTCATTTGCTCCCGAAGGTGATCAAGGCGAGATCGGCCAAAATGTAGCAGCGAACCGACACATTCGCCTTCTCCCATTTTTCCTTCTCCCCGCCGAAAACGAGTCCGAATCGCATCGACGCATCTGCGCAAAGCAGGCCGCTACTGCATAGGGGTAGTGAGAACAAAGTTGAGCTTTTCATATTGAAGAACAATATCTAAATTGGTTTTCCATTGTCTGTAGTTTGTACCATCCATAGGTTTTTGGCTCAAGATTGTAGCTAAAGGATTGAATGAAGACATTTTTTCTGAAATTAAGGAAAAAGCACACTAATTACAAAACATAATTAACAACAAAAGATATATAGAGTAGTAGATTCTAATAACTACTATTCGTTTATTGTTTAACAATTCATTTGTTATCTTTACAAGGCTTACGATGGGCAAGATTCTTGTAAAACTAATATTGTTAATTTGGGCCTTCAGTTCCATTGCCAGAGCCTCGATGGGAGGGTTAACAATTTTACCAAAGTTGAATGTAATTAACCATTGTTTACTTTCAAAATTATCTTTAGTATCCAAGTGTTGCCGACGATGGGCCGTACAAAACTTTACTAAAATTTTGAAAATATTAGGGTTTAATCTAGCGAAATCCGATCATCCTTATCC
This sequence comes from Acacia acuminata, assembly GCA_019022655.1. Lineage (NCBI taxonomy): Eukaryota > Viridiplantae > Streptophyta > Magnoliopsida > Fabales > Fabaceae > Acacia > Acacia acuminata. The sequence goes on along the minus strand of JAFJYI010000127.1, from coordinate 1,448,158 downwards.
GATGGGGCTTCAAATGACAACCATTTCACTAATAAACCCACAATGGGGCCCGTAGGTTTTAAAATTAAAAGCTTAATTTAAAACCTTCACCCATTCAATATTTTAAGTTTAGAATTTTTAATTTCCAAGAATTTGTTCATTTTAGAGTATTCTCAGAGATCAATATCTTAATTGAAATCATCGGTACTTTAAAATCCAAATCATGATTTAGAATGAGCTTCACATGAGAATTTTAAATAACCCACAAGATATTCTCAAAAATACAATTCTCTTGGGAAATTTGTTAGATTATTTATCTGGATAACCCAAATAATCTCTCATAATAACTATACACTAGTCGATTGAAAAACATAATAGTTATCATGCATTTATGACATGTGATTATGCAACAATATGGCATCTTCCTATTCTATATGGCATGTTATTTCAAAATCACGTTTATCGTACATATAATTCATACAATTTAATAAAAGCATTAAATTAAGAAAGCAAATAACTTTAATCCATGGTTTTCCTTAAAAAAAAAATTTAAAAAATTTAAAAAATTTTACAACTTTGGAATTTCTCTTTTGTGCCGCCCATAGGATTTATCTGAAGCCCCTTCAGGTTATCCATGAGCCCAAAAGCCCAAAAACCCAATTCTTGGCTAGAAACCCTAGGACACAAAAGAGGAACCCTAGCCTTCGTCTCTGCCACGCAAGCAGCCGAAGTCAGATCAGCACGAAACTCCAGGGGAAGCACCGGCACGGAGAGGCGATCAAACGGCCTCCGGAAACACCCCAAAAGGGTGTCCCACGCGCCCTCACGCGCCGTCCGATTGCCGGCGCGTGAAGAAGGCCACGCGCAGCCACTTGTGGCGGCGCGTGGCGGCGCGTGGCTGACCCTTTGGCGGTGTTCCGACCGCCAAAATCTTCGTCTTTCCGTCCTCTTTCCATCGATATATGGTTTGCCCAAATCCGAGATCCAGAAGGCCACGAAAAGTGTCGTATAGTGTTGCTTGCTCATATTCTTGCGTTTCTTGATCTCCAATTTTTACAGAATTCGAAAAAATACATAGAAATTCGAAAGGAAATCATAAAAACAGCAAGGAGGAAACCTAATCATATGGGATTAGCCTCCTTGTTACAAATCAAGAATTACACGAGAGAATCTAACCATGGATTAAAGTATTCATATGATTTATAAACGATAACAACTATGATTCAAATAACAAATATAAAAAGATGCCATCCTTTAAAAAAATTATTTTCGAAGATAATCACATGAAATTTCAAAACTAGGTTCTTTTCCTCATCGCTATTGGCTCTGATGCCAATTGTAGGAAACTGATCAGAAACGCGGAAGCGTATCGTACCACGCGATGTAGGAAAAGATGAAACCTTTTATCGTTTTGCTTACTAACTCGGATATTGAAGAGCTATCGAGAGAGATTCTCCACGAGCAAACCTTGTCTACGAACAAATTCCTCGTATACAAACAAATCTCGTGCGATGATTGATCTTCCAGACTATCTCTCGAGGGGATGAGATGGTTGTGTGGGCAACCGTTCGATGATGAACGTCTCCTCTGGGTTTTTGTTTCGATGAGAGCCTCCTAACTATTTGTGCGTAGTATCTTTTCAAGCCGATCGAAAAGTTAGTTTATATCTTCTACACCCAAGCGCCTAACCCTAATCCTCACGCCTTAGAGTTATTGGGTTGTAGTCCTTATCGCTTATTGAGCTTAACCAAAGAAAGACATTAACCCAACAAGAATTTCTCCCCAAGTTCTCTTAATTTCTTATCTCCTTCATATATGCACATATTTTTCTGATTCAATTTCCTATCTCTCTCTGTTTCCACAGAAAGTTATCCTCAAGGTAGAACTACACGACGACTCAATCAAGAAGAAAGCCATGAAAGCTGTATCTGGGCTTCAAGGTAATTAACCAAATCTAATCTATTTCACCATAATCTTCTTCCTCGTTTGAAATCAAACCCAGATCAGAAAACCCCAGAAAGATTAAAGTGTATTTTTTATTTTATGCAGGGGTTGAGTCTGTGTCTGTGGATATGAAAGACAAGAAATTAACCCTAACAGGCGACATCGACCCAGTGAGCGTAGTGGGGAAGCTGAGGAAATTATGTAACACGGAGATAGTTTCTGTGGGACCAGTCAAAGAAGAGAAGAAGGAAGAAAAGAAAGAAGAGAAGAAGGAAGAAAAGAAAGAAGAAAAGAAGAAAGACGAAAAGGAACAAGCCGCTGATCTTCTTAAAGCCTATCAGAACTATTATCAGAATCAGATGAAAACACAATACTACTATCCTCAACATCCTACTTATTATCCCAGAAGTATGGAAGAAGATCCTAATGCTTGTGTTATCTGCTAAATTTATATGCATATTTGAACCAGTTTGATGCAGAATAAGATCCTTGTTCAGTGAGTAATTTTCTTCTTTCTTGAGAGTGAAAAGCTTAGCTGGATTTAAAAACAGAGGAATCTGCTGCAGATGTATAGTATTTACTCTTTCGATGCCTAGTGAGGGATTGATTTTGGTTTAAATTAAATTATTTGATGCAGTAATTGTCCATAAGTTGTTACGGAGTATTAATTTATTATTATATTAGCGGGCGGTTTCAATTTTTGCGAGGTGCGTAAACACACTTGGTATTGTAAATTTTTTAAGTTTGATATGTGAGACTGTTTGGTGAGGCCGTGAGGTGGGTTGATTGCATTGGAAAAGAAATGTCATTCTATAAAGAATGAGTCGTAAAACACTATTGTCGTAACAGATTTAGAATTTGGGAAAATGACTGTAGGACCATAAAAAATAAGATAAAGTCCCCATCGAAATTTACATATCAAAAAAAGTTCTTAGGAACTTTTTTAAAATTATTTGTATTACAATGACGAAATTGTTTATTTACAATAGGAAGATCTTGTATTCACAATAAAATTTAATAACATATATTTACAACGAGAAAAAGCTATATTTATAATAGGAAATGTTATATTTACAACAAAATTTAAACACTTGAATTTTATTTCAAACTCAAGTCCCTAAACGTATAGATGGTCATTTACAACAAAATAAGACTAAATTCACAATAGAAGATATATTCACAACAAAATTTAAAATTTGGCCATTCACAAAAAAAAAAACTATATTCCAAACAAGAATTTTGTTTCAATACAAATAATATCAAAAAAGTTCCTTAGACTTTTTTTATATGTGAATTTATATTCGAACTTTTTATAACTTTTTATGGTCCTTTCGACCAAACTGTCATTTTCCATTAAAATATTACGGCAAGTGGATTTTTTTTTTTTTTTTTTTTTTTTTTTTTTTTTTTAGATTTTTTTGGCCACGTATTTTTTATTTATAACTAGTCTAATAAAATATGTCAGAACTCAGAAGGACACCACAGGATTTTTTTTTTTTTTATTTTTTCAAAAAAACGTGAGGGAGGTTTATGGATGATAGAAACAAGATTACTATCAAAGAGCCGTGACGAATTAAACTAGCTACTTGTGACTTTTATTGATTTTAAAAATGATTTAATGTTGCGTCATGTTGTGATGGGGACGATGATGTTTATACCATAATATACATTATTTTGATGAATAATTTTTTTTTTTTTTTGTGAAATTGATAAATAGAATATTAATTGTAAACAACGATATTTATAACATCGTATTCTTAGATGGTCCAAAAAATAGAAATTGAAAAGGAATCATGATTTTTGTCATTACTAAAAACCTTCAAATTTATGGACAAAAAAATGTCTTGCAAATGGGAAAAAATTGTGACTGCCTAATCTGCACTGGAACATTTTTTTTATTTTCATTTATAAAATATTATTTTAGTAAAATGATCTTACTTCACTCTTCTGATTTCCTTTGATTACACAAAGGTCCCATCTGTTTTCAAAAATATACACTTTAGTGGAAACCATTAACCCTGTTAAAGAATATTATAAACCTATTTTTGAAACATATTTTTTAATTAAAAATCATATTATAATAAATATTTTTTTACTAATTTATCCCATTGTACCAAATCCCTAATTTATCTTTTAATATTACTATTTATTAATGATCTGCTTCATATTTTTACAATCTTTATAAATAAATAAATTAATTTTTATGGGAAAACCATTTAAAATATGATTGAATTGAGTAATTTTTTTAATAAATTTTTTTTAATGAAATATATTTTAAAAAAATTAATTATAATTCATGAATATAAGAATATCAGATTTATATTATTTCTTTTAAAAAAAAATTATAATGCAATGGAACATGCATATATGGGTATATTTGTGTGTGTGTGTATAATTGCATAACATTTTAGCTAACATATATCTTTAAGAGATTGCATCGTAAGTAAGTTTTAATAAATAAAAGAAATTAAATATTTAAATTTTTGAAAATACATTTATAATTATAAAATTAAATAACTTTGTAATAAGGTGATCAAGTTAACCATATGGCAAAACATTTGAATATATATATATATATATATATATATATTTGGATAAATATATTTGTTCAGATAATTATTAAGTAATATTATGTTAAGGAGGGGTAGTTTAGTCAAAATGATGGGTCAATGCTTTGATTTAACAGTCCCCTAATGGTTGGATGGATGAAAATTGGATATCAAAATAAGAAAGAAAGTTTATATAACATATATTTTGATTTCAAAAGTAGTCCATATAAGGTTTTCAAAATATAAGGATGTCTCTTTAATTTTAGTAAATAAAGGAAAGGTTGATGCATTTTAACCTATCGTTTTTTTATATAGGCTTAAGGTACAAAAATACCCATGAATTTTTACCCAAAGTGTACCCAACATCATATATTTTTTGGACGTACAAAATTACCCATAAATTTTTAAAATAAAAGTAAAGATACATCACTATTAGTTTGACTAAAAATACGTACCTGGATAGTGACTCATCTAATTGGATCGCTTATGATCTGCCGGGAAAAATCCCACCCCACATAAACCTTCTTCACAGAAATCAAAACCTATGACTTTAAAGAACACATCATCAATAAGATCAACAAACTTATAAATCAAAATCCAAAATGACAAATCAAACCCAGATCCATTAACCAAAAAAGAAAAAAGTCAAGCCAAATTTACACAAACTCATTTAATCAAAGTCGAAATAATATTAAGATCTACACAAATTACTCCAAGTAATAAGTATGTATTTTATTACTTTCAGATGGATATAGATTTTGGAATATATTATATCAAATATATAAATATTTTCTATTGATTTAATTTATTTTATGTGTATATAACCCAAGGGTTAAGGTGTAAATTTGCCAACGAACTAATTACCCGAGGAGCATCTGGCATAAAAAACAATTGAGGGTACCAAATTGGCCTATGAACTATTAAAAAGTGAAAAAACACACAATTTTGTGCAGATTCGCCAACGAACTATTACCCCGTCACTGTCTTGATGTCTCATCTTTCATTGACTGTCATAGTGTTGGCAACGTCGACGTCTCCAAAGCTTCCATTGTTGCTGGGTGTTCCACTCACCCTCTTGAACTCATCCAAGAATCCACGCTTTTGACGCATGCGCCTTGCACCCCGGTTGTGTCCTCTCGATGCCACAAGCAATCATCACCGCCCCTTGCTTGCCCTTTCTCGCATGGGTCCCATCTCTATTAGTGTTTGCCTTATCCAACAAGAAGGCTTAACTTCTCTTTTTTCTCTAGCGTCTCCGCCACCGTCCTATGCGGTCTTATCATATTTTAACGTAATTGTGATAGTTGTTTTTTTTAAATAGTTATTTGGTACTTTTTTTTTTTCACTTTTTAATAGTTTGTTGGCCAATTTGGTACCCTCAATTGTTTTTTGTACCAGATGCTCCTCGAGTAATAGTTCGTTGGCAAATCTGCACCTTAACCCATTCCCCAAATCTAATCTTTAAGATAAAAAGTAATATTTCTACAAAATATATGATAACATGATACCTTGAAGGAAACAGGATCGTTAACCTTGATTTTCACCAAAAGATCAAGAGAAGCAGAAGGCGCGCAAGTTGCGAAGGATACTTATAGAGATGGGGTTTTTTATCGTAATTTCTATGATACATTGAGAACTAATTAAATGGGAACCTAAACTGTAATTTTTGTCAAAATTCAAAAGCATGAAAAAAAAATATGACCTAGAAGATATATCAAATCAAATATCATATTCTTATTATATAGATAATCAAAGTGTCTCAAGTTAAGAAGTAACTTCAGCTATGAATAGAAGCTCTATGGATCACTCTTGAAACACAATCACTACTTTGAGAATCAAGGGTAATATTCTTTCTATCAGTTCCTAAGGTGGGGGAGGGATGTAGCCTAATAGGAAGTTAGTTTCTATTTATTTTTGTTTGACTCTATGAATTTTCATTTATAAATATTTTTTATGAATTTCTATTTATGAATAAATTTTAGTTTTGCTTTAAAATATATTTCTTTCTTTTATTCTTCATGTGGAATATTTTTTTGGCAGGCCACTATAGAATCTAATATATGGGTGATCTCAATTGAGTTGGAGGTGAAGAGAGAACCTATATCTAGAGAAATAGGCACAAATTATTTAGGCTTTGAATAGTTCTGGATATTTGTGGTGATAAGCTATAGCTTAAGGGTTTAATAGTTGAATGGCTATCGTGGGAACGAACTCAATATTAATTAAAAATGGACTAATAATTCGGGAGAATATTATGACACTTTAGAGATAGTTTGTCACTGTAATAATTAAAGAGTAAATCAAAATAATAGAAATTAGCTCCTCAACCCCAACACTTTAGCTAATTGTTAAATTATTATATTTTCTCTTCTTTTTATTTAAATTTCATTTTCTTAATAATTAAAATTAATAGATTATAACCTCCCTGTGGATATGACCTAGAATACTCTGGGATTATTACTACATTGATCTCGTACAATTGCAGGGAACCACAGGGAGGTTATAATTTACTAATTCAAATTATTGATAGAATGAAATTTGAGTAAAAATAAGAGCAATTTTAATAATCTAACAATAACCTAAAGTGTTGGGATTGTGAATTTCACCTAGAGGTCACTAATTTCTATTATTTGAGTTGACTCTTTAATTTATTATAGCAACAAACTATTCCTAAAGTCTCATAACATTCTCCCAAATCATTAGTCCCTTTTTAATTAATGTTGAATTCTATCCCACGACACCCATACAACTAATTAAACCCTTAAGCTATAGTTTTCATCACCACAAATATCTACAATTATCCCTTAACCTAAATAATTTGTGTCTATTTCTCTCTATCTATATTCTTATTGTTAGTTGCAGTGTATCACCCAAGAGGGGTGAATTGGGTGAATTATAAAAATTAAAAAAATCTTAATTAACAAATAATTAAATCAGGAAGGAAGGATTACAAAGATATCATTGAAGTGTGCATAAAGATTTCTATTGATTCGGCCTTAATATCTTGACATACGTTCAGTCCTGAGAGCGTCTTTGAGATTTCTACTATCTTTCAATAATTACACAAGCTCTTATAGAGTAATCCTCACCAAGACTCACTCCCTCTTACAAATGTAATTAGACAACCACACTTAAGGTCCCATTACCTTAAGATTTTACAACAATAAATTGAATTGATAAAAACTCTCTCACAAAGTAGATATATGATCACTGAAGAATGTGAATATCACAAAATATTTCAAAGAGTATTAATGAGTAATAAGTGAGCAATAAATTTATCGTCATTGGTTGTTAGCTCAGAATTGAATGCTCTCCTATTTATAGGTGATTCCATTAATGACCGTTGAAGCTTTCCATTGGATGTGTTCAAATTATCCATTAGACCGGAGAAGATTCCTGTTAGACAAAATCCATAGTTTGTTGGAAGATTTGAAGATATGTCACTTTCGTGTTGCTGTTAAAAATCTTTATACAATATTCCTTTGGTCTCTGTAATTGACTAAAGATGAGTCGCTTTCGCTTTCAATGGAATGGATGTCTGAGAGTATGATCATTTGACCTACTTTGACTGAGTTTCCAAGTGTGTGTTCTGTTTTTTGCTACGGCATTTAATGATCTAATATAAATCTTACTTTTTAGGATTTGCATGTAATCCTTCAACTAATCATCTTAAATTCATTAATGAACATGTTTAGAAGCAGTGAGAACAATAATAAGTAATAATCAGAAGTTATAGAATGATAATAAGTTAATTTGAATTTACAAAAGTGAAGGTTTTAGTACTGAGATTTTGAACCAGTACTCAGGTGTTCTTGAGTATACTCGAGTATACTCTTATCAGATGTGAGGCTCTATGAGTATCTAGCTAAGAACTTGTGTCTATACTAGGGTATTACTTTGCATACTCGAGTATCATACTTGAGTACCTTCCATTATACTCAAATATCCTTCTAATTATCAGATTTGCATAGTGTCTTCTATGTTCGACAATACTCAAGTACTCTTTTGATTTTTCTCTTGAAGAATTTCGTGAGTTTCACTCAGAGTCCTTGCTGTCAACTATGGATACTCAACTACTAGATACTAACACTCAAGTGTCATACTCGAGTATTGCTGATGCATACTCAAGTTTTCATCAGAGATTGAGGCTAGAGTTAGCGTGTATCATGCTTCAATTCCTGTGAGTACGAACACGATACTCAAGTGTCCACTTGGATACCCGAGTATTTACCATAAGCAGTTATATCAGCATCTGAAAGAGAGTGTCGTGCATAGGCTTCTGTCATACTCAAGTCACTTGAGTATGACAGAAGCCTATGCACGACACTCGCTTTTTGATGCTGATATAACTGCTTATGGTAAATACTCGGGTATCCAAGTAGACATAAGTTGGATACTCGACTATTGCTTTCAATACTCAGGTATGCTCACCTCAAATCACATTGAATTAAATCTTTTTTCTTTTCCAAGTTTGTTATCATCAAAACATAAATCAAGGACCAACACTTCCTTCACCTCTTATTCCATTGAGATCACCCATATGTTAGATTGTTAGAATGGTTGACACCTAAGAGGGATGGTGAATCGGGTGTAAGATAAAAACTTAAGAACTTTGAAAATATTTTTGCATCTTAGTGTCATAAATTCATAGGTAGATATTCAAATCATATATCTTGAAAATATAAGAATTTAGGGAAGAGAAGATACAAAATATGATTTATCCTAGTTTGGTCCAATTCTTAATGACATATGTCCAATCCCTAGGCTCCACCTGAGATTTTCAATCCACTATGTTCTTGTTAATCTAGGAACAAGGAAAGCCTTTACAATCCCTCAAGTTTGATAGGTACTTGAGAACCTTAATAACCTCAAGTTTAATCTCGTACTTAAGAATCACTCTCCCTTACAACTTGTAAGTTTATAATCTGTTTCCCATTCAAGATTCCAATCTTGAATGACTCTTACAAGGATAAAGTGATTACAATGAAATCATACTTCTCTCTATGAAGTAAATAATGTTTAACACTAAAATACAATGTGGGAGTATGATTATAGAGCTTCGGTCGAGTAAGATTCAGAGTATCGGCATGTCGACATTGTAGGCATGGACTCTCTCTTTTTCTTATGTTTTGAATTATCTTCTATTTATAGTTGATGAAGAGCACTTTACCATTGAGCACATTCTTCTTAGTGAGCATCTTAGAATATGATCGTTGGATGTCTGTTGCAAGTAGCCGTTGAAGCTTTTGACATAAAGTTTCAAATTTGGGTTCCTATTTTCGTGGGAGATTCTGACCAAGCAAACGACCTTGTTTGTCTATGAAATTTGGTGAATGGACGGTGGACCTCATAAGCTTTAAAACGTGTCTATCGAGGTCTAAAACTCAAGTTGTGAATTTTCTAAGTTTGGTCATAAAAATTGGAAAATTCTATAATAATGTCCTGCCATCCGTAAATGTATGTTTATAAGACCCGAAAATTGCCTGAGACAACCAAAGGATTGAGAGCCAAAGCGAGGATTGGTAAAGCGTTCAAGTAGTAACTCTAATCTCACACACTTTATATGACTGTGTATGTTTGTTTGAACCATGTATGTGAAAGTCTTATCATGTGTGGGGCCAACACTAACCGTGGCTCGATCAAGCGGAAGGGCGACCATAGAGATCCTTTCGAGTGAGTAGAGCCTATTGGATGGGTCCATAGGTAACAAACCTAGTTGCATTCAGACGGCTTGGGTAGTTCCCAGTCAATTATTCCTAGTGCTATGGTTATGTGATCTCTGTAGGTCAATATTGCTGCATGTGATTTATCTTTGTTGTGGACTATTTGTTGTTTATGGTTAACTGTCATATACTGTCTATACTTTGTACTTAAGATTAACTATTACTCTGGGAACCTTTGGGATCTCAGCTCTTGTTACAACCTGTAATTTGTATAGCTTATTGGACGCGACTCCTAGGGCAAGGCGGTAGATGATGGCAAATGGAGATGCTAGACTTGTTTTCGATTGGTCAAGAGATTATTTGATTTGAATTCTGTATTTATTTTTAAAGTTTGTAAGTAATATGTACAAGCCCTATGGGTATTTTTATAATATAATCAAGAATTTTATATAAGTAAATAATGCTATTCTTGTTTTGCCCACTAAATTGTGTGTGATCACTCTAATGCATGACGGTATACCGAAGGGATAACAAACTCAATATTACTTAAAATATCTGTTAATAATAGGTAAAAAAAATTAAGAAAAAAATAATGTCAAGATTGGTAAAAGACAAATAAATATGTTAAATTTCGGTAATTCTAACTAATTGATTTAGAATTTTGAAATGTAGTAAAATTTGAGAAATTACCAAACTACTCTTAGTTTTTTCAATAAAAAATCATAAATCCCTTGTTAGTTGCCGTAGCGCTGAGATGGCGCGGCAGTGTAACTCCGAGCTCCGTCTCATATATATTTTTTGAAATTTTCAAGCACGAGGTCATCAATGTGGATACTTGAATTGTTAATATGGATACTTAAATTGTACATAGGGTCGACGGAGCTCCTGCAGCCTCATTTTTTTTTTTTTTTTTAATTTCTCAAGCAAAAGTCATTAGTATGAGATTGTTGGAGCTCCAGTTGACCCTATTTACGACTTTAGTATATCCATATTAACAATTAAAGTATCAATATTGACATCTTTTGCTTGAGAAATTTTTAAAAATATATATGAGACTGCTAGAGCTCCGGTCGACCCTATTTATGACTTTAGTATCCATATTAATAACTCAAGTATATATATTGATGACATTTTCTTGAGAAATTCAAAAAAAATATGAAATCACCGAAGCTCTGGTCGACCCTATTTATGACTTTAGTACCTATATTAACAACTCAAGTATCCATATTGACAACTTTTACTAGAGAAATTCAAAACAATATAAGACCGTTGAAGCTCCGGTCGACCCTGTTTATTACTTTAATACCTATATTAACAACTCAAGTATCCATATTAACGAATTTTGCTTGAGAAATTCAACAAAACATATATTCTCCAATGGGGCCGATTGTTGGCAAGGTCACCGGAGCTCTAGTGACAGCTGCTGCCACCCGATCACTGGCACCAAAGCTTCGGCGTCCGGCTAGGGGATGGGGGATTTTTTTATTAAGAAAAATTAAGAGTAGTTAGGTAATATCTCAAATTTTGTAACATTTCAAAATTTAAAATCAATGCATTTGGAATTGTTAAAATTCAGCATACTTTGATTTACCAATTTTGTCAGCATTGTATTACTTCCAGTCATAAATGTAAGACCTAATACCAAAATCCTATTTTTAAAACAGACATGGTACTATTTTAATTATACCCTCTATCTTGGTAGATTGAGAGAAAAGTGTCATAAGATCAACTACAACAGAGAAAAAGAAAAGGAAACAAAAAGCTTTTTCGGGTTGCACGTTGTGATTGGTCAAATTAACATTTTTATCTAGGTAATTGTAACGTAAAATGGACAACTCTATATTATATAAAAAGGTTACATATTACATCAAGAAAACCACAACCACATACGGACACTTAAATATGGTATCAAGTGGTGCAATGTTTTCCTTCAAGTTTATAAAAGAAATGTTGTAATGTTCTAGACATAATACTTTCGTTATGTCACAGCGCTGACTTAGTTTACAGAGTGATGTGGAGAATATATTTTATTGGGTTGATATAACATCTGATCTCTTAAATTTGCTTTCATTTTGATTTTGGTTCCTCAAATTTCAAACTATAGGTTTTGGTATCTTAAATTTTATTTTACCTCTTGAAGAACCAAAACACATTATCTAAACTTGAAGGACCAAAATCAAAATGAGAACAAATTTAAAAGCAACGATTGTCAATATCCACATCTTTTTGTTAGTTGTATCGGGTTAAAGTACAAAAAAGACACTACATAAAATTAAATTAACAAAATGAATCCTTTTCTAAAATCAAAATATTAAAGGTAAAAATTTTCCTTAGAAAAAATATTTAACTACATAAAAATACTAATTGAAAGAGACAAATTTCTGCTAAACGATATGCTTTTAATCTTTAAAATCGTCCACAATGTCAACAATTTCAATTGATAAATATTTCCAAAGTAAGTATTTTGATAAAAAATTTACCCGCATACAGTATACTGCTTAAAAGTATTGTTGTCAAATTTGCGAGTTAACTTTATGAGTTTACTGTTTTTACACTTCTACTTTATAAAATCGAGTTGAGTCACAGGTAAACTTGTATCAGTATTAAACTTGATTAAGCTTACGAGTTTATCATTTACAAAACGTATTAACTTACTCTTAAATTCATGTTAACTTTTTTAATTTGACAATACTTAATGGCTTTATATACTAATTTTATAGGAATTTATTTATTAAGTATACTATATTATGAATGTTGATGGATTTAATTTCAATTATTTATATTTAGAATATATTTAAATCAGATTTTTGTCATTTTTTATATTTTAATTATTTAATTATACACTATTAATTCTTATTTAATGATAAAAGTAAAACTCTTACAAGTTCACAATTCAAGTTTTTGTACCATCACAAATTTGATTAAACTTCATGTAGTTAGACAACCTTACTCAAATGGCCATAAGAATCCACATAAAGAGTTCCTAGCTATGTGGGTAGTATTAATAGTTAATAATTAATAATTTTTTTGATCTGAAGTTAATGGTTAATAATAGAAATAAATAATAAATAGTTAATAAAATAGTTGAAATGAAAGCGATGGATCTAGATAGAAGTTCCAGTTATGGAATATAATTCCCGGCTCTCTCAATCTAGATTTTCGTCTTGTAACAGAAAATGTGAACGTTTGATTATTAGGTATTGATTCTGACCCCATTTCTGTAAGCGCTATATATATACTCTAATTAAATGGTCAATTCTTAACCCCATAATTCTCCTCGATCACCAATTCTCTTGATAATATTATTGTTTTTAATAATTATTGTTACTCTATATGTTGTTGCGTGTTCGTGCGTGTCTCCTACAATGGTCAACCAAAGATGTTTTCTTTTTTTCTGTTCTATAACTTTCTCTAAATACTCTGGCTTTATAATACTTGGAGTCTTTTAATATATGATCTAATTTGGGAGTTTATGTTGATGTTAAATGTAATATCTATTTCACATTTTTATCCAGTTTTTTCAAATAAAACCTATTGATATTCTCTCAACAATAATCAAACAAGTAAGAGAGGAATGAAATTAAGTATAATGATTTGGGTGTTTCAGAAAACCATATCATATTAACCAACTTAACTAACATAATTAATCCTCTCAAATTAATTAATTAGGCCTTACATAAAAAAAATATAAGAATTACATGAAGTGGTTATTGGGGGGAGTATTGATAGTCCCCCCACCCCCAAATCTATATTCCTAACGGATTGGATTCTCTCAAAATCCCTCTTCGATATCACTCAAGATTCGTATATCTTGATCGTTCAAAAATTGATTGATCTAAGTGTCCAAAGAGAGATACCTCATCTACTTTTTAAATTTTCATCTTTACCGCATGCGATAATTTGAAATAAATGAGGTGTCTCTTTCTGGACGATTAGATCAATTTTTAGACGATCAAAAGGTGCACGAATATTGACAGATATCTTGAGGGGAGGATTATGAGAGAATCCGAATCCTATTTCTGTCTGTCGGATTATGATTAATTTGCGATTTTTTATTTAGATGTTGACCACCATATTCATTTATAACTGTTCTTAATCGTTAAATAAATAGTCATGTATTTGACTGTCTGTACTAAATAACTCGTAAGTGATTATTTAATATTCATTTTTATCAAATAACTTTAAAATTAAATATTAGTAAATATTCACACACACACACACATATTAAAATATATAATAATGTTAAGGAAACAAGGTATCTGAAACTCAAAATATAACTATTGATATATGTTAAAGTGATTTAAAATATCAAAAGATCAATTACAATATAGAAGAATGAAAGGAAAATGAAAGCTTTTTTCGTCGCACGTTGTGGTTCATTAAATCAACATTTTATCTAGGCTAAAGTATATATTTGATTATTTAAGTTTATATCAAATGTCAATTTATTCATTAAGTTTAATTTAAAAAGTGGATCTTAATTAGTCTCTTGAACTTAATACCGTTAACCTCACTAACAAAAAAAATGTTGACTTGGTGAATTTAAAACGTTAACTCGGCAATCAAATGCTTACAAAGCATATCTAATTTTAATATCATTATTAAATTTATTTTTGGCCACAACATAATTATTTAAATTTACAAGGATGAGAGCGACGCAGTTGAATTTTCTGAGATAGGAGATAATAAAGTTGCGGCCTTGCGGGTACGATAAATCAATATTTTATTCAATTCTAATTATAAAAACACTTTATAATATAAATTACACTATAAAAATGGGATGAGAGCGACACCCATTATAAGAATGATGGTGAGAATTGAGATTGCAATGGGCCCCACCTCGACGAGAAATAAATGGAAGAAAAGAAGGAAAGGGAGAGGGGGAGAGAGACGACAAATAAGTTTATATAATTGATGGAGGGATGAAAATCTGAGATGGCGGCTGGAATAGAGAAGATAGTCAAGACACGTTTAGAGATAATTATTAAAATACTTATATTAAAAAAATTAAAATTTGAAAATATTTGTAGGTATGTAATTGCTTAGTCAACATTTTAAAGTATCTTTGCGTCAACATTTTTTGTTAATAAATCAGAGAGATAAAGATATCTTGTTGGTGGAATATTACTTTAATCTGATATTTGCTTTGTTGTGCAGGGGATTCTCATTATGAGTCCGAATCTTCTTATAATCACGTTTCTGTCCATCTCTCATCGTCAACTCATCACGATCGTCCAAATTTTTGATCTAAAAGTCCCGGGATGATTTTTTAAAAAAACCATATGCGGTGCATTTTTTTTTAAAAAACCATCCCTGACCATCGGATCAAGATTTGACGGCCGTCAGATCGAGGCGATGAGAGATGAAAGAGGGATGCTTAGCAAAGTATCTACTTCTTTCTCATTATATGCTTCTTTTTAGGTGCTTATTACATATTTCTCTCTCTAATTAGAGGGATGTAACATTTTTTTTATATTTCTTTATTTAGATTAAATTATATGCTACTTGAAATATTTTTTATCCGAATTAATTAATTTTCAATTATGCATTCAGAAATATTTTTCCCGTAACACCAAGATCCTAAAAATTAATTAATTTGAAATATTGGGTGGAAAAAATATTTCAAGATGCAGATATAACTTAATCTAAATAAATAAAATATATAAAAAAAATTTTAAAAATGCCATATCCCTCTAATTAAAAGGATAAGCATGTAAAAAGCACCTAAAGAGAAGCATGTAATGAGAATCCATTATGCAGGTACTCATTTAATTTATGCCGCAGCCATACAAATCTCACAGGGAGGCAACAAGAGAGTAAAGCGTTATTTGAATGGAATTCTTGGACTGGGTATTCCACAAATCTTCATCAAAGGAAATGAGATTACAACGCTTTTGTGATTTTGATTAGGGAACGTGTGGAGACCCCAGCAGATTAATTACAGGATATGTGATTGTGCTCGAAGGAGTACTCAGCTGTTATTAGTTATGCTTTAGATTTATTTGTTTCTGGACTTGTAGCTTTGTTTTCATCCTATTTGTTTCGGTTTGGCATTTTGTTGAACTTCTATCAAAGGGTTAGACTTTCCCACAGTCTAAGGGTAGGGGCGCTTGAAGTCTAATCCATAGGGTATACTGGGTTAGAGGTACATATGCCTCCACCTCTTTTCAACATTTCTAATGCTTCATAGATCCCTATGATGTTTCCCCCAACGCCTTAAACTCCTATCGGTTGTTACATTATCATATAATGGAAAATATTTCATGGTTAAAAAAAAAAAAAAAAAAAAAAAAAAAAAAAAAAAAAAAAAAAAAAAAAAACTTGAGGGGGACTGCTGAGTTTCCTTGTTGTTGTTGTTGTGTGTGTTTTTTTTTTTTTTTGCTAAAAAATTTTTAGGAAAGGGGTTAAGCTCACCCACAAATCCCATCCAAGGCGGGCGCTTGGAGCCCAATCCGCCGAGAATACCGGCGCTCTTTTACTCCGCCTTAAGATACACTACGGCTTCATAGACCCCTTTAGGATACCTCCCCAACGCCTTATTGACCAATACGCAGGATCGAACCCTTCCCTTTAGGTGAGGAAGACCGACTTACGAGATCGCTAGTTGAGCAAGGATGAGAAGTTTTGTTGGGTCTGGTTGTTGTCATGAAAGCCCAAAATAGTCTCTACCTTGTTTGTAGATAAATAGACCCCAAATATCATTTGTTCAATTTTCCCAGAATGACTCCATGAATCAGTCTATGTTTAGCTGGGCCATTGTTTGGTGTTAAACAAAGGCCCTTTTTAACCCAGGACAAAATTGATATATCAAAAAGAAAAAGAAAAAAAAAAACAAAAATAGTTCAATGACTTGTAGGGGGGAAAGAAAAAGAAATCTTTCAATGACCGATTTCACTTTTTAACTTTAAAAAATTGTTAGAAGCGCTCATTTGTTTTTAATGTTTATATATAAAGGTTTTAATTCAGTCTCTTAATTTTTTTAAAAAAATATTTTTTATTTTAAAAAGGTACATTTTTTTATTTTATTTGAGAGTATATATTTTGTCAACATTTAAATTTAATGTCAGCCTTTTTTGTTAATAGTATTTGGGTTAAAGCACTAAAAGGACACTTTACAAAAGAAGATTAAAATACACACAAAAACTCCCATAAGCTTTGAATTAGTTGCACAAAACATCCCTAAGATCTAATAGTTTAAATTAAGGACCCCGACGTTTTAAGTTTTTATTATCAACTCCTGCCGTTAAAATTACTGTTTTTTTTTCAGCAAAAAATACATATAATATTGAAACTAGCGAAAAGTCATTGTTAAAACTAATTTTATCTTTATGTTTAGAACGATCACGGACATAGAGCACTTGTTTAGCTGCCAAAATGAAAGGCTCTTCTTTCTACACTTCCTTATTCAAATTCAATTGTATAAGTACTAAGTCATCAATTCTCAAGCCATGATTATTGTCAACCCACTTGCAACAGAATATGGGAACCTGTACGCTGATATAATCCAATTCACAGATGTCCTTAATCACCCCAGAGTATGACATCTTCGCATAGATAAGATTTCTATCTTTGAAACACGATGCATGCATGGTGTTAGTTGGATGAGTATCAATGTTTCCTGAAATGTGTTCAAATTTCAAACTTTTTTTCAAAACAATCTTCAAAGTTCAATTAGGTTTTGTCATCATAAAAAAGGGGAAGAATGTTAGATTCCATGTTTTAATGATAACAAAACTTAAAGAAAGTGTTTGGAGGAGAATCACTGATTTACAACATAAGAAAACAGTCTTCAAAAATATAGTGGTAAATCATTTGAGTGAGCACTCGAATGATGTGAAAAAGTATGAATCACTTGATCAATCGAGTAAACACTTGAGTAATATGTTCAAATTGTATCACTTTTACTCCATTACTAGTGAATAAGTCACGATAAAAACTTTTATTAATCACTTGAGTGGTATCTTTTGAAAATGCTTTTCACTACAAAAGCATCTCGAAAGTAGGCATGGAAATAGGCCAGGCTTTAGCTAAACAGGCCTGAGCCTGTAATGGGGTGAAAAGGCCCGAGCCTCGAATGCGTGATTTTTTTACGCTTAGGTCCGAGCCTTCATAAAGCTTAGTCAAGCCTGAAGCCTTTTTAAAGGCCTACTTACAATGTAGGCCTTTAAAAAGATCTCATATTGCAGGCCTTGAAGGCCATAAGTAGGCTTCATGCATTTTGAGCCTATCAAAATCTATATAAATATAAGAATGAAAAAAATAAATATTTTGGTATTATATGATATAAATATAAATATATATATTCAATGTGAAAATAGGTTAGGCCTGAAGGCTTACAGGCCAAGCCTTAACAAAATAAGCCTGACCTATTTACACATATAGGCTTTCAAATAGGTCTTGGCCTGGCCTTTTTAACAAACAGGTCAGGCCAGGCCTAACCAGGCCTTAAACAGGTCAGGCTGTTAGCCGCCTGATAGGGGCCTGGCCTATTCCCACCCCTATCTAAAAGTGACTCTTTATTCTTCTCTGAATATCACTAGACTGAACACTCAAGTGATGCCACATTTGTCATCACCTCCACCTCACTACAATGACTTTGATAGTGATCCTATTTCTGAAAGAACTTTTTCAAGTATATCACTTGAGTGAGCACTCGAGTAATGTCTTCTAGATTGCATCACTTTAAGTTCACCATAATGAGTCAGCCGTGATAAGATTTTTCTAAAAATACTTTTAAGTTAATCACTAAAGTAAGCTTTCAAGTGTTGTTTTCAAATTCACATCACTTTCACTTCATCACAATGATTCATCCAATGATCACATTTTTTTTCTAAAAATATGTTTGGAATGATCACTCGATTGAACACTGGAGTGACCTTAGCAAATATGCATCACTTTTAGAGTACTAAAGTGACTCAACAGTGTTCAATATTTTTGAAAAACAAAGTGTAGAAAGATTACTCGAGTGATGAGCACTTGAGTAACCAAAAAGAGTTGCATCACTTTCACTGCACCGAAGTGAGCTTAGCAGTGAGCCGTTTTCTTCTTATCTAAGATCAAGTATAATTACTCGAGTGAGCACTTGGGTGACCTTATAATTGATCATCACTTTATATCACTATAGTGAACCAAGGAGTGATTAGTTGTGCTTTCAAAATCACCTTTCTAAACAAAATGAAGATCACTCTAGTGATATAGTCACTGAGATAGGACAACATTTCAAAAATTTCAATCCTTATGCAAATCATTCTTAAATATGTTCTTTTCACTTCTAATTGATTTCTTACCTTAATAAAATCTCATTTGAACATGTTTCAGGTGCTTAATCATGGATTAACACAAAGATAGGCAAAAAACACTTTTGTGTCAGATGTATTAAAAACACTTTTGAGTTGTATATCTTTATATTTAGAGTTTTTATTTTTATATTCAGTAATGTAAATTTCATCATGTAAATTGCTATATGTAGAGTTGTATATTTCCATAGGTAGCGTTGTTATTTTTCTATTCAAGGTTGTTTCTATATGTATAGTTGTTATATTTCTATTATTTGTTGTGAATTTCCATATGTATGAGAAGACTTTGTAAATTTCAATATGTATGAGAAGACTAAGGACAACATGATATTTTAATTTCATTTTGTGCATAAGAGACTTATGTGAAGTTGCAAAATTTTTTGGGCCTTATCTTTGGAGAATATCACCTAGAGGGGGGTGAATAGGGGATTTTGAAATTCTTTTTTAGATTAAAGATGATGAGCAATAAGAACAGAGAAGAGACAGAGAGAGATGACACAAAGAATTTATACTAGTTCGGTTTAACTCCTCGACCTACATCCAGTCCCCAAACACTTTGGGTATTTCACTAATCCACAAACACGGTTACAATTGCACTCTTTGTACTCAAGATGATCCTATCACACTATGACTCACTCTCCCTTACAAGTTGTAATCGTACACCCATACTTAAGGTTCCACAACCTTAAGATTTAAAGCAGAAAATCAAAGTATCAAATAGGTGTTTAAACTCCGTACGAGTAGATAAGTAATAATCACTAAAGTACAAAAAAATATCCAAAGATATTAAGAGAATTTAATGAAACAGTAAATTGAAATAATGTTGAATTGATCGCACAGAGTTTCGGTAGTTGGCGGAATTGAATGTGATGAGCTTTTTACTAATCGACCATTAATGCCGTTGTGAAGCTTTGAATATAGACGTTGAGTCTCTTCGAACTTCCATTAGACACAGATGAAATCCATTGAGTACAGTCAACCGTTACGTCATTAAATGCGTTCATCGTCAATGTACTTTGTGCATAAGGTGAATCAGAATAATTGCCGGAATAAGTATGCCTCGAAGGAATGTATTCATTTGCTCATAACGTTTATTCCATTTGTATCCTTTGTTTACAACGAGCATTAAATGCTAATGACACATCGGATGCTTTTTGGCTAATCGCAACTTAAGCATTTGTTAATCAACTGAAAGTCACTCAAAAAGATGATTAGAAATGATAAAAATGAGTTTGAGTGAGATTAAGAATCAATAGATAATGACCCAGAATGTTTAAGATAAAGATTAACGTTACTGTGAGGTGATCTGTTTATTTGAAGCACCTTACTCGAGTAATAAGATCTTGTTACTCGAGTAACATCGTGGTATTTGAAATCAGTTGCCTCTGTAACATGATTACTTGAGTAGACACATATCTTGCTCAAGTAACATTGAGTTTCTACTAAGCAATATACTGAGTGAAAATGTTAGTCACTGTTACTTGAGTAATAGTTTTCCTTACTTGAGTAACAACGTATCTTACTCGAGTAGCTTACTACCAATACTGAATTGTGGTTACTCGAGTAACTTGGTGTCTTAATCGAGTAATGCTCTGTGATCACTTAGCAAATGCATTAGATTGAGGTTACTCGAGTAGAATAAAACCTTACTCGAGTAATACACAAATAATCAATATTTAATGTATCAAAAACTCAACCATTTTTCAATATTAAACTCTTAATTATTTAACTCTTGTTATCATTAAAACTCCGAGAACCAACATTCTTCCCCTTTTTTTATGATGACAATACTTGATCAATTTTGAAACTAGTTTGAAAATGTTTTTGATATCAACAAGTTCAGTACAGTAATGAAAATGTAAGAGCATAATAACTAATAACTATAATTGAACTTCATTCAAATGAAAATGATTAGTACAATATATAACTTAAGTACAAAAATCAAGCGTTAGTACTAACAGAGTTATATAATCAAAACATCATAAATAAGATAGTATCGTTTCAAATCAGATCACCCTCCCCCTTTGTCATCACTCAAAGCATAGGGAGGAGGGAGGAGGAAAAGAAGGCTCAACAGAAGAATTCTCAAAAAACTGATGCAACATTGTAATTGTTTAAAAAATTATGCACACAGTACATTAAAAAAGAAGCAGCTTGTTATTGATTAAAAAAATGATGCAAATGAAGGACCTTTGGCGTTAAATAAATGACACACAATACATTCAAAATAATTGCTTTGGCGTCAAATGAAGGACCTTTGGCGTAAGAAAATTGTAGCAACTCGTCGTTGTTTAAAAATGATGCAGCTCGTCTAGGGAAAATAAAACAATGTAAATGAGGCTTTTTCAAAATCTTTATTAAATGAAGATAACGGCAATAAAAACGACGCAATCTTGAGGGAAAAAGCAAGGATCAGTAAAGACAGGGCCTGAAGGAAAGATTGGATTGGGTTTTCACCAATTTCTGTTGTCTCAACTGCTTGCCTAATTCCTCCATCCGACATGAGCTTAAATTTAAATCTGACCATCGGATTGTGGTTATGAATTCTAACCCCTTCCCCCATCGCCAAAGCTTTCCTAAAACCTTCTCTTATCAAATTGCTTGGTCTCTTGAGAATGACTTTAAAGATATCACTACGAAGGTCGGTGGAAGGAAAATTGGCTTGAAGGTCTTCAAAAGTTTAGAGAATTAGCTTTCGAGTGGAATGAGAACTGTGTGGGTAATTTCAGCGGGAAGAAAAAGAGTTGCTTGAGGTGTTTGGAGGGCAATGATAGATGTAGGAATATGAACCTTCAAATCGGTTTATTTCGTCTTGAAAGAAGAAAAAAAACTCTGGGACAAATATCATAAATTGGCTACTCAGGAAGAAATTGTCTGGTTCCAAAAATCTAGAAGTAAATGGCTTTAGGGTGGTGATAGAAATACAAGGTTTTTTCACGCCTCAACTATGGTTAAAAGGAAGAAACAAAGAATTGGAGGCATAAAAAATGATGAAGGGGAGTGGATTGAAGACCATGACACCTTGAAATTGATGGCCCATGATTTTTTCAAAAACCTCTTCACTAGGGATGTAATTGTGAGAGACCCTGAGGGGTAGTGTTCCAATTTCCCTACCATTGATGATACTATGATCCAATTTCTGTCTAGAAATGTTTGTAAGATTGAAATAAAAAATGTTGTCTTTGCCATGGGAGCTTTTAAAGCTTCGGGACCAGATGGTCTGCAGGCACATTTTTTCCAGTCTCAGTGGTCTATTGTTGGCGACAAAATTTGTGATTTCATTGAAGAATGTTTCATCAATCCCTCCAACTTGTCTTGTATAAATCAATCCAAAGTCATTCTTATTCCCAAGGTTGATAATCCTGATTTGTTGAAGGACTTTCGCCCCATTTCCCTATGCAATGTGAGCTTCAAAATCATTACTAAACTCCTTGCTAATAGGTTAAAGGGAATCATGCCCACTTCATTAGTCAAGAGCAGTGCAACTTTATTGCTAACAGATCTAGTTGTGATAATATCCTTATTGCCCAAGAAATCATCCATTGCATGAAAATGTCTGGAAGAAAGAAAGGCTTTGTGGCAATTAAAATTGATATGGAGAAAGCTTTTGACAGGTTAGACTGGGGGTTTATCAAAAACACCCTCAAATGTCTTAATTTGGAGAGCAACTTCATTGACCTTATCATGGCTTGTATTTCTACTACCTCAATATCTATTCTCTGGAATGGTGACGAAGGCCCAAGCTTTATCTCGTCTAGAGGAGTTAGACAAGACGATCCCCTGAGCCCTTATATATTTGTCTTATGTATGGAGTGTCTGGGCCATTTAATAAAAGCTGAATGTGAAGACCGCCACTGGAAACCCTTCCTTTTTAAGCGTGGTAGCCCCCATATCTCCCACCTGTTCTTTGTCGATGACCTCATCCTCTTCACTGAAGCTTCTAATAGCCAAATGCTTGAAGTTCGTAAAGTTATGCAAAGTTTCTGTGAAGTTTCGGGGCATCGTATCAATCTTGACAAATCCCGTATAATCTGCTCTAAAAAGTTAATTTCAACAAAGCTCTTGAGTTGAGCCATCTTCTTGGGATTGGAATTACTGCTGACCATGATAAATACTTGGGAGTTCCAATTATCCATGAAAAAGTTTCTCAGGCCACCTCCTATCCCATTGTGCAAAAAGCCAGGAAAAAGCTTTCCATATGGAAGAGTAAATTTCTTTCTATCGCAGGACGATCGATGCTAATGATGATCAGAAACAACTATCAGCTATATTGAGATACGATATTACTCAGGTAATTAGTACATTACTCGGGTAATATTGTCTGCTTCATAATTATGACTACTTTCTCTCGTAGTTACTCGCAAGTAAAATTAGTATTACTTGAGTAATTTCTTTCCTCTGTTAACCTCTATTTTTAGACCAGATAATAGAGCATCCTGCAAAAAACAAATCTAGATACTCTGATGCTTAAGTTAGTAATCATAATTCAATTAAATCTTATAAATGACTGATGAAAGTGATTACTTACAGTTCATTGGGATTTACCATGCCCAATCTATTTGGATGAACGTGAATTGTTCTTTGGCGAAGGGCTTCGTGAAAATATCCATAAGTTGCAAATGTGTGGGGATGAACATCACCTTGACATCTTTTCTTTGAACATAATCTCAGATGAAATGGTGTCTCACATCAATGTGCTTGGTCTTTGTATGTCGAACGGGATTCTTTGCCAAGCTTATTTTGCTAGTGCTGTCACAAAAGATCGGAATCTCCTTTAGGTTGATTCCCAAATCATAAAGTTGTTGCTTGAGCCACAAAACTTGGGCACAACAACTTGAGATGGCGATATATTCGGCTTCGGTCTACGATATAGGAAGCGTAGTTTGCTTCTTGTTAAACCATGAAACAAGTGATCCACCCAGAAATTGGCATTGACCACTTGTACTCTTTCTATCGGTCTTGTAGCCAGCATGATATGAATCTGAATAAGCCACTAAATATTGTGATTGACCTTTTGGGAAACATAGTCCGAGCTCCTTTGTGTCGGCAAGATATCGAAAAATTCTTTTCACATGCTCGGCATGTGATTCCTTTGGAGCAGCTTGAAATCTTGCCCACATACCCATACTGAACTGAATGTCAGGTCTGCTTGCGGTCAAGTATAGCAATGATTTGATCATCCCTCTATACTTGGTTATGTTGAAGTCCTTGCCTTCTTCACTGGCATCCAGAGAGGTAGTTGAGCTCATTGGAGTGTCAGCTCCATTGCAATGTTTCATCCCAAACTTCTTGAGCACATCGCGGAGATACTTTACTTGTGAGATGAAAATATCATTCTTTCATTGTTTGATTTACAATCCAAGGAAATAATTGAGCTCACCCATCATTGACATTTCAAATTCACCCTGCATTTTCTTGGAGAATTCTTCACACAGAGTGTCATTAGTAGCACCGAAAATTATGTCATCTACATATATTTGAACAATCAAAATCTCATTACATTTAATACTCTTTACGAAGATAGTTGTGTCTGCTTTTCCTCTGACAAAAACTTGATCAAGAAGAAACTTGCTTAACCGCTCATACCAAGCTCTAGGAGCTTTCTTAAGACCATATAATGCTTTCTTGAGACTGTAAACATGATTTGGATGATGATCATTTTCAAAGTCAGGAGGTTGTTCAACATAAACTTCCTCCTAAATGAAACCATTTAGAAAAGTACTTTTAACATCCATTTGATAGAGTCTAAATCCCTTAATACACGTAAGGTTAAGAGTACTCGTATAGCTTCCAATCTAGCCACTGGAGCATATGTTTCCTCATAATCAATACATTCTTCTTGATTATAGCCTTTGACAACCAATCTAGCCTTGTTACGAGCTATGATTGCGGATTCATCACGTTTGTTCTTGAACACCCATTTAGTGCTAATGACTAGATGGTCTTTAGGCCTAGGTACCAAGTCCCAAACTTGATTTCTATCAAATTAATGTAATTCCTCTTGTATTGTGATTACCCAATCATTGTCTGAAAGGGCTCTAGAATTTGAACTCGAGACCCAAAAAAATCTAATGAGACCTTTTACCGATAGAATATTCTATGTTGGTATTTTAATCTTATAGGATTTTTTTGATAATATAATCTTATAGTAATTAATTGAATAAACGTTGCAAAAATGCCGTTCGCAAAAGGTCCAGCATGACAGTCCAACTCAAGTGCCGGCGGGCTCTTTTAGTAAAGCCCATTTTGGAGCCTATATCTACTTTATAAATATGTTAAAAAGAAAAGAAGTTAAAGTCGTATCAAAAAAAAAAAAAAAAAAAAAGAAGTTAAAGGCTCAACATAATTATCAAATCAATTAAAAGTTAAAAAAAAAAAGGTGAATTTTATGTCAAATTACATTATTAATAGCTGAGAATTCTCCAAGTTTTGTGTGATACATAAAGTACTTTACGTATCAAAAAAAAAAAAAAAAAAAGTAAAGTACTATGGTAGATGCCTTAACAAAAATGGGTATATCTAATTTTGCAATTTTAGAAGTTTATCCCATTAATTTGAGGACATTGGTAGATCAAGAGTGTTTTGGATTAATTTCCCCTTATGTATAATTTATTTCCTTAGTAATGTCAGCTTTTTAGTCATCTTATATATATATAAAAAAATTATCAAATCAATTAAAAGTCATTTCTGAGCAAAAAAAAAAATTAAAATTAAAATTAAAAGTAAAAAAAAAAAAAAATTGTATTTTATGTCAAATTACATTATTAATAGCTGAGAATTCTCCAAGTTTTGTGTGATACATAAAGTACTTTACGTATCAAAAAAAGAAAAGAAAAAGTAAAGGACTTTACGTCTCTCCCCAAGCAATTGTTCTCCCGCACAGCACAATCGCCCAGGCGGCTAGGCCACTTCGTGGTTATGTCTCATTCTACAGTGCCAACTAGCTATATTGTTCAGGTTGCTATAAAAAGGAAGCTTTGGACATTATTACTCCATTCTAAGGTACTTAAGCCTGACTTTGGTGCCATGGAGCGCTTTGATTCTTTTCGATCAGTCTCTAGTTTGGGCAAAAGGCTCACGGAATTACGAAACTTTGGGTTGCTAACGATGATCAAGGCATTAAGTGCCTTGGATCGTTAGTTCTCTGCCTTAGCTGCTCATTATTGGTTTGTTTGTTTCTACATTTATTTTGTCCTTGGCTCTAGTTGGTGTGGTTGTTTTTACGTGTTTCCTACTTTGTTTCGAGGTTGGTCATTTTCTGGTTTGATCACCTGCAACTGATTTTTCAATGAGAGAAAAAAAGCATTTAAGCAATTACTTTAAAGCCCCACTTTCTTGTATCATTCTCCCAAGCCCTTTTCAATCTTATGTAACGAACCGTAACTCAACTGAAAGATTGTTTTTAATTTGAATTCTAAGCATACAATTGTCCAATAGTTGACCCCTATGATTCTCGAAATTTAGGAGTTCTTACAAAGGTAAATTAGGGAATGGGTTCAACAAATGATTTTTTTGTTTTTTGTTTTTATCAAAAAAAAGTTTATGTGACGGTAGATACAGGTATCCTACTAGGTCTAGGGCACGCCTCTAGACTTAAAGAACAAAGACTTTCTTGAGACTTACAAATCGCCCACCAATGAGGCCCCCACATCGACTAGTAGGTATCGAACCTCCTCCCTTTTAGGGTGAAGATCAACGCCTTAGCTAATTGTTTCTATCTAAGTGGTTTCAACTTTTATTTTTAAGTAAAAAGAAAATTTTATTTTAATCTTATAATTTTTTTTTTGACATTATCATCTGGTATAAGGTTAAGTATCAATTTTGCCCATGAAGTTTTCGAGTAAGAATGTTGCTCCGGAAGTCTCTAAATGTAGCAATGTTGCCCCTCTGTTAAAGTTGTTAGCGAGAAAGGCAACATTGCTACGTTTGGAGACTTGCGGGGCAACATTGCTAAGCCAGAAACTTCACGGGCAAAATTGCTCTGGGCGTGTACTTCAGGGGTAAAATTGAGACTTAACCCTTTCTTCAAAAAAAAAAAAAAAAAAAAAGTCAACCTAGTTTTATAATTAGGGTTAAGGAACAATTTGGCCAACGAATTTTTACCTAAAAGAGCGCCCAAGACAAATAACTTTTAAGTGGACAAAAAAATACCAAAAAAAAAAACTATTAAAAATGTGCCATCAAGACAAAAATGAAGTAAAACTTTTTGTGTTAAGCACTCCTAGAGTAAAATTTTTGTGTGCTGACTGCACATTTTTAAAAGTTTTTGGGTATTTTTAGTTCACTTAAAAGTTATTTGTGCTGAGCGCTTTTGAGATAAAAGTTTGTTGGTCAAATTGCTCCTTAACCCTTTATAATTATAATCATGACAGGAGGGAGTAGGGGTGACAATTAATATTTTTTTTAAAAAAGTAAACATAGCCTACTCTTTCTTCCTCCATAGCATCCTCCATCGCAGAAAAAATGTTTCGAACAAATCAAACAAAAAAAATAAGAACGAATTTGTCCGAACAGAAGATTAAACGAGTACGTCGCAAGCAGTTTAAATAAAGTTTTCTAAACAATAATCACTCGCCTATGGAATTATCTACGTGAGAATAATTTTGCCATTGAAGTACAAGCCCTAAGGGCAACTTACCTTAAGTGTCTGTTTGAGTTAACGGTAAAAGCTACTTTTATAATGTGATTTACGATGTACGATGTATTATATGAGAAGAATTTTGTCACAACTTGTATGAATGAGCTTTTCAAACGCTAACTCAAACATGCCGAATTCTCGATCAGTCTCTGATTTCTTAGAGCAAAAGGCTTACAGAATTACAAAACTTTGGGTTGCTGTCGGTCAAGGCATCAAGTGCCCTTGATCGTTAGTTCTCTCCCTTAGCTGCTATTGGTTGGTTTGTTTCTTCATTTATTTTGTCTTTATCTCTAGTTGGTGTGGTCGTTTTTGGGTGTTTACTACTTTGTTTCCGGGTTGGTCATTTCTAACCTCATGGGATCACCTGCAACTGTTTTTTTTTTTTTTTTTTTTTAAGTTACCCTTAGAGATGTGACATAATTTCAGTCAATCCCTAAAATTTCCTGAAACTTCACTATAACACCTTAGGTCAAAATAAACTTAAGTTTTGGGGTGAAAAGATAATGATTACATTACTTTATTTGTCTTATAAATGTCAATATTTATCTGGTAAATTTTCATATTTGTCTCGTAAATAGCTAAACTGTTTTTAATTCTCTAAGTTCTTTTGAATCCTTTAATTTGTCATGTAAATGTTTTTATTTTCCTTGTAAATATTTTTATTTATCTTGTAAATACTCTTCTAAAAAAAATAAAAGAAGGGTATCATTGATTTTTCACGCACAAAGTGTATCTTTTTTCAGTTCAGTTGGGTCTTATCTTCGGTATGTGTCTTTTAGTTTGCTGTTTTTTAGTTGGACGTGGGTCGCGCTTCTAGTCCTTTTGTTGTGAAGAGGCCCAACTTTGTGTTGTCCTCTCGTTATAGTTATGTTGAATAAAATGTGATCTTTTTCAAGAAAAAAATTACAAACATTTTCCTTTATCTTAAAAATACAAATTTTAGTTCAACCTATTAATATGACTTGAAATATTTCTTTAAGATCCTAAAGAAACATAATATTTATTGATTAAAATTATATTAACCTAAATTTCATTTGATCCTTGGGAAAAAACCTACTTGGTTTTCGAAACTTAGGATAGAGTTGCCCAATTAAATATTGCTCCCTTCAATTTTAAATGTAGAAACAAAATAACTAATTTATAGGGATTACAAAAAAATTAGTTAAATTAGTTAATTGTAAAAAATGTGTGCTGATTTTATGAAAATACCATTTTTAATTATCTGTGTTGAAACTACCTATTAATAAAAATTCTTTAATATGGGTAGTTAATAGAGATGATTTGGGAAAAAAAATAATAATAATATGAATTGAAGTCGTACATATTTAAAACTAAAAGAAAACCCCTACTACTTTTATATTTATAACAGAAACAAACCTTCTAATCATTGGGGTCATTATTATTATTTACTAACTTTATTTATCTCCAACGTAGTTGACTTGGATAAGGCTTTTCATTGGGTCATATTCTTGCGCATCTCCAACGCAACCACCAAAGACAATGTCGGATTCAATCTTGGATGATGGCTGGAAAAAAAGTTATGGCTTTCCAGAAATTTCCTTGATGGAACCAGTGAATACATCAACATAAAATTCTTGACTATTGCTAATTTCCGTTCTGCAGAAACTTAACATTACAGAGTATAATTCAGTTCAAGGCCGCAAGAACATTAGCATTTCCGGTATGCAAACTAGACTAATTAGTTCTCTTAATTTCGTTCCTAAAAACATATCTCACACAAATTAAAGCAATTCTAGAACGTTATATTTATATCAGATTCAGAATCAAATAAACCACATTGAGTATTTACCAGAAAATTCCCAAAAGGCTACGTGAAATCCATATAACACACCGAAGAGTAACTATAACACACCACAGAGCTTTCCGAAACCTACTTATCTTCTTCCTTCCACATCTCAACCCAGTTCCTCTGAACCTCTTCAAATCCAAGAAGAGACTCTTTTCTCTCTGCATCAAAACTAGTTGACAATGAACCATAAGCTATTCCAAGAGCTGAAGCTCCAAATGTGAACAGACTTGTTGTGAATGGAAGCCATAGAGGCACATCCCAGATTTGCTTCTCCTTTAGCACACCAAATATTTGAAGAAATGCCAGACCCAACCCCATTGGAAGCCCCACCGAAGCTAAGATCCTCACTATCATTCTGTTGTATACTTCTTGAGGTATTTCATCATCCTCATCGTTCTTCTTCTTTTTGTTGTCGTCATCGTTGTCGTTTGCCTTCTTGCTTGTCGTTTTGATTGATCCGTCTGAAGCTGAAAAGCCTTTTGCATTTGCGTGTGGCTTGAATTTGTGCTTGACGATGGTGTTGGTAGTGGTGGATTGAAAAGATGGGATTTTGAGTTTTCTGGTGGGAGGTTCTGAGAGATTGAGAATTGGGCTTGAAGAGAAAATTAGGGTTTTCATAATTAATTTGAATTTGGGATTTCAGGTTTTGATTTGAGGTGGGAGATTCTTGTTGTTCTGAATCTTATCCGGACGGTGCAGGGACGGTTCGTGGTTTGAATTTGATAAACTTGTTTGATATTTGATGGCGTTCGATAAACCCGTCTTGTTTGGAAAGATATTTTTTATTTATTTTTCCCTTCGTCTAACGTAATTTTGTTTTCTTCTTTTGATGCCCACTTTTTGGAGTTTTTTTCGGTCAAAACACTTTTTGGAGTTCATTGTATTTTCACTGCAAATGCATAATGTGCGACAATTTGTATTATTGTTAGGGGGTGTTTGGCACCCGTTAATCCCTAAAATTTAAAAAGAATTTACAGCTGGGTTAACTGTGCTAAATCTGCTTACTTGTCACTAACCCTGTTAAATGTGTACTGACTGGGTGAGCTGAGGTGGCAAAACCAGTGTGTTGACCCATGCTGACCTGACATGTGAACAAGGAAAAGAAAGCTAAAACGAAACACATCAAGCATAACTCAATTTTACCCTCAACATTCAACCAGCACCAACCATGGCCTTCAAGCTTTTTGCCGGCGATGACCAACGTTCGGTACAACAGCCTAAAGGCGAGGAGACCTCCTCAACGACGACCACCTCTATAGGATGACGACCAAAACGGAAAAATCGAGTACATCACGATTTATGAGAAGAACAAGAAGATTCGCCTTCTTCAAAACTTCAACTTCGACTTCATTTTCTTCATTTGGCTTTGACGGCAACGAAGATGAAAAAATCACATCTTGATTTCTTTGAAGGATGTGGAGTGTCCAGATCTGAACTCCAGTGAGTATGTGTTTCCTGGAATGGAGCCATGCTTAGCTTGAATTTTGGGCCGGTGGATCTGAAGGTCGAAGCTCAAGATCGGAACAGTTTCTGCGACCATCCATCTTCCTGAGTGACTGAGACCTCCTTCGAACTCCTTTATTTTTATTTTTTTTTTTTTGCTTCACGTTTTTTGAATTTTGGACCTGCGAAGAGTTGTTGGCTGATGGAAATAGGTTTTTCTTTTTTTGGGGCTTCAGTTTATGCTTTCTCATTCTTCAAGTCTCATGGAAGCGTGGTGATTCGCCGGTTGCTCAATGAATGCTTTTGTAATGGTAGCTTTTTGCTGTCACTTTCCGGATCTAGTTTTTTATTTTTTTATTTTTATTTCTTCATTTAAATGAACTTAGTTGATTTGGTTTCTAATTTCTTGTTAAATTACCAAGATTTTTCTGTATGAATTTTTGGATTGTTTATGGGAGACAGAGATGAAATCATGCCTATGATTTTTGTCGAAATAAGACAATGTATGCAGAGGAGGAGTTTTTTTTTTTTTTTTTTTTTTTTAATTTTATTATTAAATTTTTTATTAAGGGTATTATAGACTTTTTGTTGTTATTTTTATTTGATTCCGAGCTGGCATATTTATCTACCCACCTCAGCTTGCACAGTTAGCATAAGCTTGAGGGCATTAGTGACATGTAAGCAAATTCAACCCCTAACTCCAAGTCTTCTTCAAAGGTAAATTTCCACAAATTATTGTCAACATTAAGGTTTAAAAAAAAACACACATCATGCAACAAATAAACATAGTCACTAAGCTTACAAATAATTAATAATTAATGAAAGGCTTAACAAAATTAAAAATACTTTTTATAAATATGTCTTGAAAATTATAAGTAGTCAACAAATTAAACAAGATAAGATATGAACAAAACAATTACTATAAAAGTCAAAAAATACAACACTAGTAAGAATACTTAAGAAATAAACAAATATGTTTTGTAAGTTTTAATTTTTAGGATTCTTAATACAAGATGTTTTTATAAAACTTAATTCTAAAAAAGATAATAACAATTAAAAATTTGCAACATTATTAACAAGATATAAAAAAATCAATAATGTTATTATCTTATAAATAATTTTTTATTGAAAAAAACATATGGGCCTAAAAGGGCCAATCTATGTCCCTACAAGGCCAACCCTTTTAGGCCTCGACCTTTTTAGATCCGCTTTTACTTTTAAGGCAAAAATCTTAAGCTCGACTCTTGTAAATTCAAGGCTTAAACGGGCCGTTTGACAAGCTCGACATGTTTCCCAACTCTAAATTATAGGGATAACAAATTTCATAGACTAAAAGTCATCCTTTCAAATTTTAGATACTAAAATTAAAATGAAAGTAAAGTACAATGACCAATAGTTATATTAACCCTAAGTGAAATTATAATACTTTAATTAAGAGAATATGTAGGGTAAAAGAGTAAGAAAAACATTTAAAATATTTTTACTACTAGTTTTTTAATTTTTAAAATTTAGCTCAAATTTTTTTGCGGCCTCTAAATCATCATACCGAACATCCCTTTAAAACTTATACTCCCTCCGGTTCTAATTATAAGACATATTTAACCGATTTTGTGGAGATTAAGGAAAGAAGTTAAATTAGTTAATTTCACTCATTTTCCTAAAAAGCCCTTATATAAATTTAAAATGACATAAGTAAAAGTGAATTAATAACTCCTACCACATACCTCTCAAACCTAAAATTTTCATTTTCACAAGCTATCTAATTGAAATAATGATCTTACTAAATATACATATGTGTGTTTTATATATATATATATATATATATATACACGCACGCACACACCCACACACATATATGTGTGTGTATATATCTACACACACATAAATGCGCGCACACATACACAAACACACACACAATGATATATATGTATATATATGTCTGTGGGAGTGTACATATATCTACACACACATATATGTAAACACACACACAATGGTATATATGTATATATATGTTTGTGTGTAAACACACACCCAGATATATATATTTATGTCTACACACCCAAATATATGTGTGTGTCTATATATATTTGTGTGTAGACACACACATACACACACACACACACTCACAAACACACATATATGTTGTTAGTTCTCTATGTGTTTTGATGATAATTAACAATTGTAAACACACATTGAAGTTTGTCTTTGGTAAGTTGAAAAACTTACTGTCAAAGACAAACTCGAGTATTGATCTCAATACTCGAGTATTGACTTGACAGAAAGTTGCTCAAATCCATTACACAAAGCAATACTCAAGTATGGGACACAATACTCGAGTATTGGACTTACAGAGAGAACTTCAAATTTTTCACCCTAAGCCAAACTCGAGTATTGATATGAATACTCGAGTATGGAACACACAGAGACAATTTCAACATTGACTTAAGATCTCAATACTCAAGTATTCAATTGAATACTCAAGTATTGGTCAAACAGAGAGTCATCAAGTTTCTCATCTTTTGAAAACTCGAGTATTGGTTTTGCATACTCGAGTATTGGATTTCCACAAAGTTTTCATACTTAACACTTGTTTATGAATACTCAAGTATCCATTTGAAAACTCAAGTATTGACTTGACATCAATTTATCAAAGTTTTCAAACTCCTTGAATACTCGAGTATTGGTATAGACACTCGAGTATTGGACTGGCAGAAAGACTATAAGTTTTATGCATATATTGAATACTCAAGTATTCATTTCAATACTCAAGTATTGACTTGGGAAAGACTTCACAAAGTTTTTCAAAATGAATGCATACTCGAGTATTGAGTTGGAAACTCGAGTATTGGGCATACAGAGAGCTTTGCTCTTTGTCAATGGTTGGAACACTCAAGTATTGAAATCAATACTCAAGTATTGAGGTTTTTGAACTTAAACTTATTTTCATATCAAAAGTTTAAAACTCGAGTATGGATTTGTATACTCGAGTATTTCCCTTATTTCAACATTAAGGTCCAAAGGTCAAGTATCGATGATTCCTCTCTGGAAGAAGAATACTCGAGTATCAAAATGAATACTCATGTATTGACTTAAGTGCACAGTGACAAACTCGAGTATTGATGAACATACTCGAGTATTGAACGCTAAGTTTAAAAATCAAATCTGACGAATTTGTGAAACCTTCTTATTTGATCTTAATACTTCCTTTTATCATTCTTCTATATTCCTAGCTATGTTTAACCACATTGTTAGTGAGTTTCAGACAGATTAGAGAATGTACATTGAAGTTTTGAAGAAAAGGCAAAAGTGATGTCAGCACATTAATTGCAAACCCATAAAGTTGCATTCTTTTGGGCAATCCACCTGCACACGGTTGCAAAGCATTAAAGAATAATTTCTACAACAAGCAACTGTTGCTCCAACGGATTAATTCATAGAGAGTCAACTCTCATCCTCTGGACAGATGGATTAAGAGGAAATTAGAGAGAGAAGATGCCTAAACCAATTCCTTAACCTTGGCTGAACTTCTCCAACAGATCTATTGGGAAAGCAACGGTCATTTAATGATCTCTGAGTATAAATATAGCTGCATTCAAGTCTTTCCAACTACCACAACTGCTGAAAACGAATTGCATTCAAGTCTTACACTTATTCTTTCAGCTTTTCATCTATATTGTATCTTTTGATACACAAGCTTTAATTTATCATTATCTACTCTTAGAGAGAGTTTCTACTTGTAAATCATTTATTGTAAAGTATCACAAGTCTCGGGGACTTGGTGATTGGGTTCATTGATTACATCTTGTAAGGGGGAGTAAGTTCTAGTGAGAGAATTACTCTTGAGTACGAGTGTGTAATCAATTGATATAGTGGAAATCCCGAGTGTCCGGGGACCGGACGTAGGTCAAGGAGTTAGACCGAACCAAGATAAATTCGTGTGTCTAGCTGTTCTTCTCTACATCTTCTGTTCACCTCTGTTTTGCTGTACGAAAAACAGAGCAAATCGAAAAAGTTTAAAATCGCCAATTCACCCCCTCTTGGTGATTTAGCTACACTTTCATATGTGTGGGTGTGTGTCTATATATATTTGTGTGTAGACACACACACACATACATATATGTGTATACATACACACACACACTCACTTTTTTTTGATCGGAACACACACACACACACACACTCACAAACACACATATATGTGCGTGTGTGTGTTTATATATATTTGTGTGTAGACACACACTCACATACATACATACATGTATGTACAAACACACATATATGCATGTGTGTCTATATATATTTGTATGTAGACACACACATATACATATAGATACACACACATATATATTTATATATCTAAAAGTTTCATTCATTGAAAGAATCTACTTACCTACATACATATTCTCACCAAAAATCAAATACACTTGAGAGAATAAAATAGGGGTATTTTAGGAATAAATTGACAAAAATTAGAATGTTGTCTTATAATTAGGACCAAAACCAACTCCTAAATGTTGTCTTATAATTAGGACCGGAGGGAGTATTAGAAATTGAATAAGAGTTTTTTTTCGAAATTTCATGGTAATTTAAATATGTAAATTAATAAAATTTACATAGTTTGATGGAGTCAATTTTTTCTTTTATTATTATATCTTCAATTTGACTAAGTAATTTGGAAAATAGATCAATCTCACTTTCATATAATAATAATGGGATTAAGATTTCTCTAGTCACTCGGAGATAAGGTTATCTCCAAATGACTCCCAAACTACACCGTTTCACTAAAAAAATTAAAATCGCCTGGTACAATCTCACGCTTGGTTCTTCCTTCGAGATGAATCTTCCAACAAATATTGCACTCGCGTTGTAAGTATTTGTACAGAAAAATCTGATCATTCTTTTTTATTTATTAGTTTATAGCGGGCAAACAAGAAGATTTATGTTTGATTTGTCAATTGATTTTGGGAAATCGGCGTATTCATTGGTTTTCTTTATCTTCAATTTTTGGGGGGTTTAACGTTAGAAAATTCTAAAATTTGTGTTGTGTAGATGAATTTAGACCTGCTTCGTTGATAAGACCAAGCCAGATTACTACGCAAGACCAAGGAAAATAGGTCTCTGTGGAATTTCGAATAACTAAATCGGAAAACCTAAAGTCACATTTGAGGGGAGTAGCGAGGAATACAAGGAAAACGATGTTGTATTGTTCTTTGATGGAGAGACATTTTGATTGGGTCAGTAAAGCATTTGCGGCTTCTTCACTTACCTCCGGTGAATCGCCATACGATGGAACGAAGGATGGCTTTCGTAGTTGGAGATTAGGGTTATTTGGGAGAGATGTTTTTTATTTTTTTTAGTGAAACGATGTAGTTTGGGGTCACTTTGGAGATAACCTTATCTCCAAGAACTGGAAAAATCTTAATCTCAATAATAATATGGGTCAAGGTGTAAAAATACACCTGTGGTTTTCTTAAAGGTGTTTCTAACACCAAGTGTTTTTTTAAGGTGTAATAGTGACTGTGATTATAAAAATGAAGTAAAAATACCCATTGATTGTTAGTTAACTTTTTCTATACCGAAAATGATGAGGTGGATGTTGAAGAGAGTAAAAGCTACCGACTGGATTTTGAACATAACCTCTTCCTTCCTTCCTCCCTCCACCTTCCTCTTCTTTTGTCTCCGATGGTTATCAAGACGAAAAAGACGAGAACAATAGTGAAGGTTTGAAGGTCGCTGGCGTTAATGGAGGGTGGAAGGGCGCCGGAAAACTTAAAGAACTCACTGGAGGATCAAAGCACTTTGTTGGAATTCTGGTTTCTCTCTAGAAATCACCATAGAAGGCTGACGATGGCGGTGGTTTCTCTTCTTCCTTCGCCAATCGTGTCTCTCTCTCTCTCTTCCGGTTCTTTGTTTCAGCACACCGAGAAAAAAGAAGCTCTGAACTTCGTGGCCTTCCCTATTCTATTCAGGCTGCTCTCTCTGCAACTCCTCGCCGGAAATGAAGAAGATGGTGACGAAGGTCGATGAGACTATAATCAACAAAATGTAGAGAAAGAGGTCGGGATTGTAACTCTATCAATAAAAAATTATTTTAAAAATTGTTACAAAGATGATTCAAATATATACTCCCTCCGGTCCTAATTATAGGAGCAAATTTTGGAGTTGGTTTTGGTCCTAATTATAAGAAAGTTTTAACTTTTGTCAATTTTTTCCTATAATACCTCTATTTATACTTCCTTAATAATAATTAAAGACAATACTCCCTCCGGTCCTAATTATAGGAACACATTTTGGAGTTAGTTTTGGTCCTAATTATAAGATCAAGTTTTAGCTTGTCAATTTTTTCCTAAAATACCCCTATTGATATTTTCTCAATAATAATTAAAGACAATGATAATTTAATAATAAACCTATATATAATATAAAGTAAATAATGTTTGCAACTCATTAATGTCATATATACTTCAATTATACTATTTTTTTATAAAATAATTTTGAGCAATTTTTATCATATTTTTCCCATATCACCCCTACTAATACTTCCTCCACAATAATTAATTTAACAACACGCTTATATTCTATTAAATGAGAAATTCTACTTTATTTTTTATTTTTAAATAAAATAATTTTAATATTCCTTTAATTTTTTTTTTTTTTTACAACTATCTGTGCAAAGTGATTAAAATAACCATACATATTTATTTATGGTATTATGAAATGTTCCAGTAAAACAAATCACTTGAAACGCATCTCTTGCTTTTAATTGATTAAAGTTACATTGTTGTGCGAAGAGCGAGCAAGTGCAGGGCAATCAACTCCCACTAATTTTCCCTTGTTGTAATTTTTAATGTTAAGCAAGGGTATTTTTGGAAAATAATTATAATTAACTAATTTAACTTCTCTCCTTAATCTCTCCAAATTTTGGTAAATAGTTCCTATAATTAGGACCGGAGGGAGTAATAATTTAATAATACACCTATATATTTTATAAAGTAAATAATGTTTACAACTCATTAATGTCATATACACTTATAAATAACTAATTTAAGTTTTCTCCTATAAATAACACCCATATGAAGAAGCAAGGTCCTGTTTTAATTCAAATTCAAATTAAAATTTGCTTCTGTAATAAAGATTTATCAATTCTTCATTAATAAAATAGAAACACAATATACAGATCCCACCTAACACCACGAAATAGAGGAGTGGCGGAGACATTAGAAAAAGCATCATTGTGGCCAGCATGTATTGTGTTTCTATTTTATTAATGAAGAATTGTTAAATCTTTATCACAGAAGCAAATTTTAATTTTAATTTGAATTAAAACAGGACCTTGTTTCTTCATATATTTTAGGTAAGGGTAGTTTAGGAAAAAATATATAATTAACTAATTTAACTTCCTTCCTTAATCCCTCCAAATTTTGGTAATTTGCTCCTATAATTAAGACTGGAGGGAGTAGCATATAACCATTTGTCTATTAAGAAATCTTATCCAGTGCATGCATGAGGACTTAAGCCAAAAATCCCTCATCAAGTCAAATAAAAAACATTTGAATGCAGCAAGCTATGTCTTAATGCTCTAGTCAAGAAATCAACTTTTGAATCCAACTTGTAACAAACTTGCTGCAAGATGATGCAATTCCTTAAACTCATATTCAAGCAAGTTAGCAAGGAGCCCTATTGTTTCAGAATACTCAAGTCAGATCAAGGCTTTTACCAAGTTGAAAATCATAGTAATGAGCTTCCAAATGAACCGCAAATCAAAGTTAAATAGTAATGAGCAAGAGTTTAAGTGTGTTCGGTAAAGAATTTTTTGCAAAGTCAAAAAATCATTTCAAGTCCACATTAAAGAAAACAGATATCAAACAAACAGCTGCAACAACAACGTTAGCCAAAACTGAGCAGGTGGCCATAATTGATTTGGACCCAAGATAGCTAGAATGATTTATGACTGCAAGTAATAGTGATTATTTTGATAGCATGGAGCCTCTAATGACAAGCAAGTTAAGCAACTATTAACTCAAAGTGCAATATTTCAGTGATAGCAAGAGAGCTTATCATAGCAGTGTATTATTAGCAATTTCAAGCACTGTATCAGGACCAACATAGCAATGAGCTCACAGTGATATTATTCCTCATAAACAATATTGCTCAAGCTCAATTTGGAGAACACAGATGGAAAACCAAGGGGATCAGACAAAGAAGGGCATGAATCTAGGCGAGGTTTTGGATTAGATATCAGAAAATGAGAGAGAGGGACTGGAACAGAGGTCCACGGCACTGTTGGAGCTCTCTGGTTCTGTCTTGATGAATCTAGGTGAGTTTTTGGATTAGATATCAGATCCCATGAGAGCGAGGGATGAGGGACTGAACGGAGGTCGATGGCGCTGCTGGAGCTCTCTGGTTCTATCTCGATGAATCTACGCGACGTTTTGGATTAGATATCAGATCCAATGAGAGCAAGGGATGAGGGACTGGAATGGAGGTCCACGATGCTGTTAGAGTTCTCAAGTTCTGTCTCGACTCTGTCTAGCTTTGTCTTTCTCTCATGGTGTGGGTCGCCGGTGGTAATGGTAAGGAAGATGAAGGCCACTATAGACAAAAGAAGAGGAAGGTGGAGGAAGGAAGAAAGGTGATGTTTAAAATCCAATCGGCAACTTTTACTCTCTTTAACGTCCATGTCATCATCCATATCATCATTTTCAAATAGAAAAAGTCAACCAACCCGGTCAATAGTTATTTTTGTTTCACTTTTGTAACCACATAGTCATCTGTTGATCTTAAAAAACATTTAGTGTTGGGGGCACTTTTGGAAAAAAAAACCACCTGTGTGTTTTTGCACATTAATCCTAATAATATGCTAGTTGGACCAAATAGATTTTTTTCCCTAACTAAAAGAGACTAGCAAATTACTCATTTGGTTCTAATTATAAGTCACTTTCAACATGTTTCACAGCTCAAAGAAAACCTTAAACTTGATTAGTGTTATCTTAAAATTCAACAACTTTTCAACTTTATCCATATTTAGTAAAACTTTATTACTAACTAAATCAAACAATACAAAGAAGAGGTTTCAAGAATTAACCCACTGGGATAAGTAACTTTGAAACCCAAACACTGAAAGCAACAAATGAAAACAATAAAAATAAAAAAGTCCAACAAACATGAGAACAACTACAAAGAAAAACATGAAGCTTATAGCCACTAATACTACACGTACAGTCCTGCACGAATACGCCGAAGAAGATGAAGAACAACATGAGAATATGGATCAAGATAAGAGAAGCACCACTCCAGTCTTTGAACCATACTACTATGGGCCAAAGCCCAACAGATATTTATAACCTAAGGATATTTTTTTTTGATACATATAACCTAAGGATATTGAAAAAGCAACTAGAAACACCTAGGTGCGGAGAAAACCATAGCAAGGACCATTGAGGGTGGAAATATGTCAAGAAGCCTGTCAGGGATTTGTAGTTTGGCCTGTTAGGCCTAACCTATTGGTAAAAAAGTCTAAGTTAAGGTCTGTTTAAAGGCTTAAGGGTGAGAAATCAGTGTTTCAATTTGGTTGGTACTAAAAATAGAAACACCAAAATAAGGCATTTAACAACATCGAACCAAACCGAATTATATCATTAACCAAAATAAAACTAAATTGGAATATTTCGGTTCAGTTTGGTTAGAATCAAAATTATATGACTGATACACTATTTGAAGAAGAGAAAGTCATAAAACAAAAGGATGCAAAGATCTATGAAAGGGGGCTACAAAGGACAAATGTGGTTGGGCTCCTTCAGTGTAAGGAGGATTGTAACTGCATCTTATGCGACAAAGAAGAATGGTTGGTTGAAGTCCAAAAGATGATGTAGATTTGATGTATATTTGAAATTGATGATGGAAAGTGTAGATCGATGGAGGTAATTAGCGAAGATGAAAAAGGTAAGGACTAATGACTGCGAAGAAGAGGAAGAAG
Organism: Acacia acuminata; assembly: GCA_019022655.1. Lineage (NCBI taxonomy): Eukaryota > Viridiplantae > Streptophyta > Magnoliopsida > Fabales > Fabaceae > Acacia > Acacia acuminata. The sequence continues at coordinate 1,406,860 of JAFJYI010000127.1, read as the reverse complement.
AGAAAAAGGAGAAGAAGAGGAAGAAGAGAAAAAGGAGAAGAAATTCAATAGTTGTAACATTTCACTGCCTCGCTCTTAAAATTGTCTACTTGGGGCCTCATCATCCCCTCATAGTTTTAAAATGCATCAAGGGGGGAGGTAGTTGTTTTTTATCCTCAATATTGCTCTTAATATTGTCTTCTTCCTTACTTCCTCACCATAGCTGTCTCCCCAAATTGCAGAGACATATACTTTCCTTTTGAAGTATTTTTTTTCTTCTTCACCTTGTTCTTTAGGAGTTAAATGCTTTTCACATTTATAGCATATAATTTGATCCTTTGATTCCCGTTTGCTACTTGAGCCACCTTTATGAAATTTTTGGAAACCTTGATCTTTTTTATAGAACTTTTTAAACCTTCGAACAATCATTCTTCTTCTTCTTCGAAACCTTGATCTAGAACTTTTTAAACCTTCGAACAATCATTCTTCTTCTTCTTCGAAACCTTGATCTTTTTTATAGAACTTTTTAAACCTTCGAACAATCATTCTTCTTCTTCTTCTTCTTCTTCTTCTTCGAGTTCTTTGTCTTTAATGGCTTTGAATGCCACTCCTTTATCTTTGCTATTGATTTGATCTTGGCCTTTTTTGAATTTCATCTTTCCTTCATACTCGGAAAAACTTCCAAATAAAGCGGCTACGAGACCTTATCGATTCTCTTTAGCTTCTTCATGGCCGTAACTTTTGCCTCCCATTCCTCTGTGAGAATATTCATAATTTTCTTGGGAATTTGGATCATATGTTTTACCCAAGGTTGATAACTGATTTATCAAATGAGTAAACCTGAGTTCAAACTTAGTAATGGAGACTTAAGACAAAGTAAGTCATATTCAGTCATTAGGCTTTTTGACTATGTTCTCCTTTATACTAGAAGTTCCTTCATGAGCAATCTCAAATGCTTGCCACATTTCTTTGGTCGTTGTAAGATTGCATATTTAGCGGGGGTTAAGGAGCAATTTGGTCAACGAACTTTTGCCTCGAGCGCCCAACACAAATAACTTTTAACTGGACTTTAAATGCCAACAAACAATTACAAATATAAAATGAGAACGATTCCGTTAAAAACAAATTAACGTCCGTTAAAAGGCATACATCCAGAGGACCAATCCTTAATCCTTCCTTGCTATCCTCCCATCTTGTACAATCACGCATTAACTCTGCCATTTCGTCCACCTCCAAATCCTCCACTCTGTCCCGAAGTTCTTCTACTCTCAAGAAAATCTCATATTGAACAATTCTATAATCTTCACACACTAATCTCACCATTTCATAAACCAAATTGTTCCTTTGGAGCTATAATGACTCTGGCACTCAACTTATCTGCTCTACAAAACCCACAAGAACATCTATTTTATGAAACAATTTCGAATTCGACAACCCCAAAGTCTTCCTATCATGCGTGCTTTTCTTGGAATTTGAAGACGAGCTCGTTAAGTAGTAACCCAAGACTCTGGAGACCAATAGACTCTGTTCTAAGATAGTAGCGTAACATCAAACCAAAGACAACCATTCCAATGATTCGAGCCCAGCCGTGGCGCTGTGTGTTCTAAAACACCAGCATACCAATGAACCAGCGTACCATCAAACCCAGCCGTGGCGCTGCGTGTGCAGTGAAGTCGACAAATGGGAGCATTGATGCAGGCAGGCGGTAGAAGGTGGGAGCCGTTGGTGGCAATGATGATGACGGCAAGGATTCGGGCCTCTGATAGAGGAGTAGAGAGGTTGTGGGTGGTGGCTCAGAGGATGGAGACGAGAACAGCAGACACGTGGCGTGCGAGGGATAGGGATGCTACAAAAACTGAGACTTTTTCTTTGAGAATGCAAATGAAATTTCTGAGCCTCTTTTTCTACGCCATGGGGAAAAGAATGCGAAGGAGATGAAGATGAAGACTGAGCAAAATAATATGGGTGTGGGAAGTAATAACCAGGAGGCTCTGTATTCATTTGTACAAAACAGAGTTACGTACCCGAATCGCCTCTTATGCACTGAGTCTCGATGCAGGGTGCCCACCGGAGGGCCTGTGTAGCCTGCTCTGTGAGGATGCAGATGCAATAGGAAGAGCAAGGTTTTGCTATAGAAGCTACTGATCCGTAGTGGTAAGCTCCTTTGTAAACAAAAAAAAAAAAGAATTGAAAAAGCAACTGACGTTAATTTGTTTTTAACGTTTTTGTGCTAAATTAACATTTTAAAAACTTTGTTGGTATTTAAGGTCCAATTAAAAGTTATTTGTGCTAGATGCTCCTGAGGCAAAAGTTTATTGGCCAAATTGCTCATTAACCCTATTTAGTAGTACTACTCATGACTCAGCGCACTTTGGATCATTAAAATAACTTTGCTATTTGATGTTATCAGCTTTTTGTTGTTTTCATCAAATTCTGCAGTAGGCTTTAGCACAAAATGTTCTTCCTCCTTTTTTGTTAGGATGTAATCTCCATTTTCAATCATTTGCCACAACCCGTATTCAGTAGTCATAACAAAAACTCTGAATTTTGCCTTCCATAACGAGTAGTGTTCTCCATTGAAGCCAGGAGGTCTATTGATAGATCACCATCGGGTAAAATTCCTTCCATGGATCCTTCTCAGGATGTTAATCATGTAAAGAGAAGACTTGACTCTGATACCAAATGTTAGACTTAATTCTTATCCAGATTGACAATGAGGAATCAGACAATAAGGCACAAGAGATTTACTCTGATGTTGAATATGAATTCGACATTTATAAGACTACAGAGAAAGGTGTGCAAGCAGATGTCGAAGAACAGGAATCGTCTAGTTGATTTGTGTTAGTTCTTTGTTTATGACGATTTGTTATACTATATACTTCGTTATTTCGCTATTGACATATTAAGTATATTTCTTATATTAATATATATATTTTGACATAATATTTATTACGAGTGTTCAGAGATGGAGCACTCAGTAGGGCATTTAGGTAGTGGTCGTAGTGGTGGTAGAGCCTGGCCCTGTCCTATCAAAGAGTAGGGCGACATCATTTGCCCCCCACAAGTAGAGGGTTTACCTCTTCCCCAGAGCTGCCTCCACTTAATTTGTCATCTTCACCGTCTACTACCGACTCCGTTATGGGTAGTGAAAGTGTGCCTGCCACTCCCACTTTTCCACAGGAAGGGGCAGAGCAGGTTTAGTTTACGATTTCTGATTGATTTACATATATTTTGTTAGGATTTTTTGAGCATTTATGTACTAACTTTTTCAATACTTCAAGTTTCTTCCTTCAAGACACTACGTTGCCTCGGATGTAGGTCGAAGAAGATAGTAGTTCCTTTGATACACTAGTGTGGGGATCGATTGATCTTGCGATAGGGTTGGTGTGGATCCATCCTGTCGACACCACTGAGTAAGTCATATAAAGTTACTAGTAATGTTACGATTTTTTTACCTTTCATGCTAATATTTGGAACATTTCCTCTATTTTCAAGTTTGAGCCTTATGGTCCGGTGATGGATTTTATAGGGGACCAAGTATTCCGTAATTACGATCACCCTCAGGGAAATCGGACAGAGATTCCTCAGGGTGTTCGCAATGCTTGGTTCAATGACTTCTTGGTAAGTTATGTGCTTTATGGTTATTAAATTCTTTTCATCAAAATGCAAACTGATTAAGTACTTTTATAATTTGGAGCACTAATTGTTCATTGTTGATTTTCAGGGAAAGTTTAAGTGGTTGCCTGACCATTGGGGAAATTTGAAAAGAGCTTATAACTACAAGGCAGCTATGGTTGTTTGATCGTTTTATAAATTGAGAAATAATATAGGCAAGCAAACTTGGATTCAACCTGAGACTGCAGAACAATTATTTGAAAGATGGGCCGTCGATGAGAAACTTTAGCAGAAATGTGAGAAAAATAAATTAAATAGGGCCTAAATGGATAGACCGTCATATACTGGTGGCTCCATTCTAATAAGTGAGCATCGAAGAAAAAATGTAAGTATACATTATTTTCTATTTTGGTATTCAATATTTTGTACTTTGAAGTAATTAATTGACGGTCATCATTTGTGTTTGCAGGTAGCTTCTGGGGAGGTACCTACAGAATTGATTGATTGGACTACCTTTGAGCGGACCCATTACCGAAGTCAACAGATTGTGTGAAGTGCGGGATTAATGCCAAGTCTCAAGCAATTAACGGTGAGACAATTGTTACATTTATTATTAGTTTCAGACACCAACATCTTTATTTCATTTTATATGGCTTATTTGTGATGTATTTTTGTGCTTGTAGGAAACCTATGAGAAGTTGTCACAGGAGAGAGCCTCGTAGCTTGAGAATGACCTTGCATCCTCTCAGTCCGATAACGAGAGTCTCTTCATTCAGGCTGTAGGCGGATTTGACAAGAAATGGAGACTCTTCGGGATGGGTGCCTCTGCAATCCAAGTGAAGTGTATGAAGAGCTCATCCAACCATGTTGATATTAATTGTTACATTTTCATTCTCTCGTAAAGTACAAAAAATAAACTGACTTCCTAATGTTGTTTTTGCAGATGAGCTTAAGAGGGTAAAGACGTTAGAGCGAACAGCTAGTGAGTCAACAAACAAATTAGTTGAATTAGCAAGAGATAAGCTGAACCGGCAAGAGCAAATGATGACTCAAGAAGCGGAGATGATTAAGTAGATGCACGATCTACTACAATCCCTATTGAAGGACAAGGGTACAGGGTCAGCTCCTGGTGATGATAACCATACAACTGCTGTTTAGACTTTTTTTAGTTCATTTTGTTGGTAACATCATTATTTATATTTCATTTTTTATGCTAACTCTTATGATTGCTATTATATATTTTCATTATATACATTTCTTTTTTTATTTTGTAATTTATATATATATATATATACACACATATACATTTTTTTAATTAATTGAGTTTTGCGACGAAAATATGATTCTCGTCGCAAAACCGTGCGTTTTGTGACGGAAATATTTTTATGTCGCAAAACTCACGTTTCCGACGGAAATTGTTTCCCGTCCCAAAGTTCGAGTTTGCAACATAATTCATATTCCATAGCAAAATCTGCATTTTGCGACGGAAATAGGATTCCTTCGCAAAACTTAGAGTTTGCAATGGAATTCATATTCTGTCGTAAATTGCGACAGAACTTCAATTTTCCATCACAAAAGTTGCTTTGCGACGAGATTTTTTGCGACGGACGTGAGTGTGTCGCAAATTCCGTCGCAAAGCTTTTTTGCGACAAAAAATCACTATTTTGTGACGGATTTTGTCTATCGCAAATAGTGATTTTGTTTTTTGGTAGTGCATAAAGTCTTACTAAATAACCTTTGTATGATGATCATGAAGCCTAGGCTGAAAAGCTTGGGTGCTCAAGAAGGAAAGGTTTTAAGAAAACTCAAGCACAGGCCAAGTAAGTTGTCTCTTTGACATCTTCATGACTTTGTGACTTGAGATATAGTTTCTTTTTCATATTTTTGGTCATTATGGAAATCAATATGCCTAGGGAAAGTTCTGCCATAGTTAATTAAAATGGATTACCAAGTGTTTAAATTCGGATTGTGATTTTAAAAGGGAGATTAAGCAAGATTATGAAGAAATATAAAGTGGAAATGAAACTTACATTGTTGTTCTTTGAAAATGATTTTTGGCCAGTAGTATAATCATGGGGAAAAAATTGTGATTTTGGTGTTTTTGATATTTCCAATGTGTTTACTGTTTAGAATGGAAAATTGTTTAGGAACAAGTATGGAACATAATTTTGGAAACATTAAAGTCAATTTCCAAAGAATTGCAAATCTGCTAGTTTGAATCCATGTGTGGCAATCAAGCTTACATTGTGTTTTTGAAATGGTTAATGATGTCAAAAAGCTATGAAATTTTACATGCTTAAAGTAGACACCTCAAGATTTATTTTGATAGGTAATTCATAATTTTTGGGGTTAAACCTAAGGAGATACAAATTTTTAAATTTGACCCTTATTTCTGGAGTCAAAATTGGACAGCAAGGGTATTTTGGTAAACTAGGAAACAATGCGAATTTTATGGATTCATAAATTATTTTTAGTAAAAAGTAGACATATCAAGGGTCATGTGACTTTTTGATTCACTGCAATTGGATGTTTCTAAAATTAATTATGAATTTTCAAATCTGGTCAAAGTTTTTAGAATTTTCTGAATATGCACGAAAAAAAGAAAAGAAAAGAAAAGAGACCAATGGTGACATACTCTTTGGTAAAAGGATTCCATAGGTCTCACATAACTAAAGAGCCCTTATTACAAGTCAATTAATTAAGTATATTATAAAGGAGGGTTGCACAAGTGATTAAGATTTGTTTATATTTATATTACTTTAGGTCTCTCATTCCTATTTAATCACCGGGAATTTGCTAACTTGTCGGTCATCTTTTCTAGGTAGTGACTTTAATCTCTCATGCACTTTGTATATATTTGTATGTTTGTTTTCCATGAGTGTGGACTCATGTCTCGTGAGGGGGGACATGCGTTGAGCCTGTAAAGCCTATGCATTTAGTGTAGTTTGGGTTGAGACTCGACAACTGTATTTTTTTCCTAGCGCTATGGATCCGGGGCCTACTTTGTTGAGCAGTCCTGCTTTTGTTTAGGACTTGGTCTTTCCACATTAGACATGGCATATGTGGTATGTGTTATGTTATTGCGTGTGTTATATTGAATGCTTTGTGATTTATTATTTTCTTGATTATGGATGCATGCATGCATGCAGTATATGCATTGTTTATGAGATTAATAGTTACTTTGGGATTCAATTGTGAATCCTAGACCATTTTGAAGATTCAGGTAGATCCGCTAGAGCGGCGCAGAAGCATAGAGGTAAGGGTGTGGAGCAAGGATGAAGTGTCGGTGGAGATGAGAAGGTCTTTTTGCTTTATGTTGTTATATATATACTTTGGAGGACTGTATTATATATTTGCAGTTTAGAGTTATTTTCGGATGACTGTATGTTAACCTTTCGGGGATTTATTTATTTTAGTGTTATGTAAAATATTTATTTACCTTTACCATTATTTTATTGTCCAAACCATATGAATGCTAGCTCTGTTGCGTATAACTCTGATGCATGTTAACAAAGTAGTTTAATTTAATAAATAAGTTAGTATCACACTATCTACCACCCAAAAGGGTGAGACGATAGGAGTGTAACAAAATGGGATAAGGTAGTTTGAATATTGCAAAGAGGTGCTACAACATTGCTATCAAGTTGTCGTAGCAACACTTGCAGCTAAATTTATAAAGCCCGCATGGATATTGGTATGTTAGACATTAGGTTACCTCCAGAGGTGATACAGCCTACAGTAGAATTTGTTACATTAAGACCCCATTAAGGATAGGCCACAAAATCCTCCAAAAGTCTAAACTTTTCCCTCCATTCCACTTCCCCACATGAAGGCCTCTCTCCCCCCTAATTGACAATCAGCCCCCAAAACTGCTTGTCATAACTGCTCCATACGCCATCTCTCCAATCTCATTGACAACGCACCGTCCAACCTCCATTTTGCCCTATCCTCTCTAAACTCCTCACCTTCAACCAGCCCTACTCTACGCCAAACCCTTCACCCTCACCTTTTGCATTTACCCCATCCTTTAAATACCTAACCTTTCTCCTCTCACTCTCACACACTAGATGTGGTCTAAAGTTGTATTGATATTTACAAAAATTCCACCGATTATAGTCTTAAACTATCTCCACATTTAAAAGGTCTAGATGTGGTGGTCCAAAAAAGTTTTTTTTTTTTTTTTTGGGAAGTGCAATGGGCATTAGCCTTTAGCATTAATGACATGGAGTTGATTGACGCCGGCAGGGATGTGGCAATAATCATCACTGTTGGTGTAGTGTTGATGGTGGATTGTTGGAGGTCTTAAGCAAGTTTTTAAGAAAGAGTTTTCCCATTCCCCAAAATAAAAAATAGGAGATATAAAAATAAAAACAAGAAACATCTAAAACTTGTTTGGAGTTTTTAGTTTTTCTTTTAGAAAAAAAACAATTTAGTGTTTTTTTTAAAAAACCTAATTAAAAACAAATTTTAAAAAAAGTTTTGTTATTAAAAAAAGGGTTAAGTAACAAATCTGTCTCAAAAGTACATGGCCATGAGCAATTTTGTCATGGAAGTTTTTTTGGCTCAATGTAGCCTCGGAAGTTTGAAAACTTAGCAATCTTACCTTTTTTCCGTTATAAAAAACTAACATTGACAGTTAAAAAGTGACATTGACGGTTGACTTTTTAACGGAAAAGGTCAACATTTCTACATTTTTAAACTTCGGATGCTACATTGAGGGGAAAAAAAAACAGGCCTTACTTTTTTTTCAATATCACCCCTATTTAAAGTCATTAATTATGAGAGAGGAATGTAATGCAAATTTAAAATATTTTTATTTAAATATGGGTAAAATCAAAAATTTATTCCACTATTAGACAAACTTAAGACTTAATTAACAACTTCTCTTTAGTTCATGTGAGTGGTTAGTTATAGGTGCCTTATAAGAGAGTATTTGTGTTTATTGGACTAATTGAATTTAGAGTTTCATGAATGATAATGAAAAGTTAAAACACTATAAACAATTAAATTAACATTTTCCAAAAGACTCACTTTTAATTCCCAATAGTAATATTTTCAAAGTAGTTGAAGTACTCATAGAACCAATAACAATTTGATAATAATTAAAACAAATATTTGAGATTAATTGTTTTGACTTGCACATAAATAATAAACAAACAGCATGCGCAAAATAAACTCCCCAAGGTATACCTAGGAATATATATGCCATAATCATCCTTACAGCAGACAGAATCAAGGAATTTGATTGAAAATATGTTAACTACACACAATGTGGTGCCCACATTCTAATGTCAACCAATAATATTATGAGGACTGCACCTATTGTTGTATTAATTAGTATTAAATATAATAATAACTCAAACGAATATTATATATAATAATTAATATAATATTCAAACCTTTCTTGCTGTCTGTTAAACGGGCAATTGAACTGTCAAATTGAGTTCCACAACAACTTGCCTCTTAAAACTCCAATAAGTCAGAAGCTCTTTTATATATATTTAAGCTCTCATTATATGTATAGTCTTTGATCTGCACACTTAGTTCAAGTATGTCTTTCTTATTCAAAGTGACAGTTTAGCAAATTAAGATGATAAATTTTTTAGAAGAAGAGGAACCATGTTGTCAGGTTTCTTTTTGGATCTCACTTTTGATGAGTCTTGTTTTAGTGCTGTTTGCTGCTACAACATCTGGACTCGCACTAGGGCTCTTGTCCTTCAGTCAAGTTGATCTTGAGCTCTTTGTGAAAGCTGGTCAACCTAAAGTCCAAAAACATGCAGGTTTGTGTTCTCTCGGTTAAATCCTTTTTTCATGATAGAAAAAAAAGAAACTATATTAGAAACTTTTCTTCAAGAATTTTTATTTTTATCGTTCGATAATTTCCTTTTTTCTCCTTTTTTCTTTCTTTCTTTATTTTGTTTGTCTTTCTTTTAACATACTCATCCAGTCTTTAATATAAGACATATTTACCTAATTTGATTATATTAAATAAGTTAGTTAAGTTGGTTAATAAGAAATATATTTCTTAAACACCCTAATCATCTTCCTTAATTCCCTCATCCCTTTTCCTTTTTATAATTATTGAGGGAGTATCCATAGGGGTAAATTAGGTAAAGAGTAACAAATATAAAAGCTATGACTTATATTTAGGACAAAGATCAACTCCCCAAAATTGTTTTATATTAAGGACCAGGAGGAGTACCATATAATATGAAATCAAATAGTACTATATCAAATGGGCAACCTTTTTAATTCCTTAAAAATATTTTCTCATATAAAAAATACAAGAAAATTTAACTTTTATATATATCTTTAATTATTTCAACAAAACAAACAAATAAACATACCACTCTATTCCTTTTTATAAGTCAATTGTACTCAATTCTTGCAAAACAAAAAAACATTAAATAGATAAAATTTTCCATATTTGCCTGTATTTAGGAATGTGCATATCTTCTCTCACTTATCTTATCTCTCTGCATTTATATATTTCTCTCTCCTATTATAAATTAAGAGTAAAATTGAAAAAAGCTCATTCACTACCCTAAAAATAATTTATATTTTGAAACAAACTTTTTGAGTACAGATGACATATAAAAAGGAATAGAGTGGTACATGAAAAGATTTTTGCCAAATCAAGTTTCTTTTTTTATTAATTAGTTGTTGCCCTTTGTTGGGAGGGGGACAATAATGGAGATAATTTAAATTAACTAATGACGAGGTTGTTATTATTATTATTTTTTGCAGTGAAGATTATGTCCATTGTTAAGAATGAGCATTTAGTTCTATGTACTCTCCTCCTGGCTAAAACACTAGCCCTAGAGGTATGTCAAAATCTTAGAATTCTTGACTCTTGTGAGTTGTGAGCTGTATTCAATAAATTTATTAGATATATATATGGACTAGATAAAAAATATAATTTATACCATGATTCATCAAGGGAAAATTATTATAAAAGACAAGTTTCACAAATTAATTATTAAAAAGGCCGTCAAATTTACTGCGCACATAACGCAAATTTACATTTACCCTTCACATAATGCAAATTTATGATAAAAAACATATTTAACATATCACCCAAACATCTTTAAATTTCAAAGATTTGTGAATTTAGGGTTTAGGCATAATTTTCTCATTCATAAGGTTGTAATATGAGCATATAATTCACTGACAAATGTCCTTCACACACAAACACAGAATGAATCTGCTGTTCCATCAAAATATACGCTGTTTTTTTTTTTTTTGGTAGGTTTCATCGTTTTGATACAATGCAGGGTCACATTATTCTAATAAAAATATTACTTATTAATCTTATATATCGGTATTGATATATTGATGTATGACACTTTATTTTTCGCTTGTGCCAAATCTTTCTATAGGCTAATTCATTAGTGGATTTTGATCAAAAGGTACGTCTATTAATAATTCAGAAAAGCTTACGACGACGTCTAGAAATGAAGCACGCAGATAACAACAAAAATACATAAACAGGAAACAAAACTCTTGACTAATAAGACTAATAGACAAGGAATTATCCGACACCCGTTCTTCTTCCTAGAGCAGAGATATTAGAAGTACTTCCATATAGGGGTGAGCCAAAAACTTGGTGGTCCGGGGGAGCCTGACCCACCACGGTCAGGGAGGGAAAAAAAAAAAAAAATTGTCTGAGCAGCATTGAGTAGATTAGACCATACTGGTTTGCTCGGGCTGGATCGGACATTGGGCCAAGGGCTCAAACTTTCCCTTGGTTTGGTCTGATTTGACTTGATTTTTTTTTTTTTTTTTTTTTTTTTTTTTTTGCTGTCGAGAGAGCCTTGACCTAATCATAATGAATATGTCTTCTTCAATCTCGTCCTTAGACAAAGTGATGCAGAATTTCCTCTTCTCCTTTCTTTTAGTGTTCTGCATCTCAGGGAAACCCCTCAAGCAAAGCGATTTTGGCAAAAGCTTAGACTCACTCCTCAAGATCCTCAGTCAGCTCAAACTCACTCCTCAAGATCTGCTAACTATGTCCTCACGCTCGCTGATTTTCCTTGAAATGTCAAAGCTTTTGCTTCATTCTTCACTTCCAATTGCTTCGTCACTGGCTTCCTCTTCGACGGATGATGATATCTCACTCTTCTCTCTCTTCACAAGTTTTAGGTGCTCTGCTTGAGCCCTAAACTTATGGGTCTCCATTTTGTTCGCAAGGTCAAATCTTCTGGGTCATTCTTCACTTCCGGTCATCATTTGCCACTAGTAATTTGTTAGGGGTGTTTTTGCCATTCATCATCAGAGAGACAAAGCTTTGGGTCACTGGATCTTTGGGTCTTCAAGTTGGTCTATGTATGTATGTATGTAACACACACATATATATGTATATGTGTGTGTGTGTGTGTGCATGTATATGTATTTCTGCATATGTATATGTGTGTGTGTGTGTGTATTCAATTATACATCCCCCACTGAATTTGAATTATTGTTGCCAACTCTTCAGCTACTTCTTTCATTTGTGGTGGGCTATATATCCTCAAAATAATGTGAACAAAAGGAAACAATAGATCAAGTTAGATATTGTAATATATAGCTAATCGAATCTATATCTGAATGAATAAGCATATATATACCTTTACATGATCAATTCCATCGGATTGTGCGTGATTATATCTTTCATGTACCGTATCACATAGTACCCACAATTGTTGCTCGTTGATGGTTTCCATGGCACTCTAAAGAAATGAAAATCGTGGCTAGAGAAATACCTGATAAAGAAGTTAACGGAGTTTGTGCTTGATATCTCCTTATTCAGGACCTAACTAACAGTGTCATGCTCACACATTCCACTTGCCCCGCTTAGTCGAAGACATCTCATTCAAAGATAATCATTGGATATTTTTAATTTGTCCCAACGTAGAAGAACATATAATCAAATTTCTTGAGGCTCTTCAAACCATATTGATCAGTAGGCTTCTACTGCGAGTATGACTTGTGCTCACATTGATCATTGAGTGTGGAATGCTTCCTCTCCTTGAAATAAGGGGTGGGCTTCTTTCGCTTCTTAGATAGTCGAATTAGACGGCTAGGCCAAGCAACAAACCTATGCACTACCTCTCTCATTATTTTTTTACATCTTTAGAGGGCAAAAGGAGTTGATAGTGGGGTTGGGTGTTGAGCTCTACCTTCACATGCTCATGAGACACAGGCAAGTTATGAATCTTGCTATCCTCCAGGCTGTTGTACATACGGCTCGTTGCAACTATATGACATTTAGGGCTATCTAGCAAGCATTTAACGTCGACCTTTCCTTGAAGTAGATCTTGAGGTGGGAATGAACTTCCTTTAGTACTTCAGCTACCATTTTTCCCTTGCTTCTACAACCTCATTATGCTCCTTGACAAGCTCTTGTGTTAGAAAATCTTCTTCTTCTTTTTTTTTTTCCCCTTTTTTTGCAATTTAGCTGTCAATTTTTGGAGCTCTTCAATTTTGTTGCTTTTTCTTCAAGGTTTTTGGTGGCCATAATATGCTATCTTGGCCAATCCAAATCTAACACCCCTAAGAATTGAAGTCCGAGATGGTCAAGCTTCAATTTCTTGGGCAATACATCCTCATCTACAAGAAATCTGCCCTATGTATTAACTTCTTGGGAAATGGTTTTCTGTGCATTAATCGATAATGCTAATATTGATAATTTGTTCAAGAAATTACTTCCATTAATCAAGGACTACTTTGAATACTTACCATTCTATTGAAAACCTCCTACACATTAGGATTTTCAATAATGTGATCTTTATTTTACCTCACCACTTTTCAAAGTACATGATAGTCAAGTTTAATCTCTTTTACCGAATCTTGAATAGTTAACTCTTCAACAATGCTCTCATACCCCTTTCGACCTCCCCTATAGGGATATTTATTACTCTTCACCCTCTCCCTATTCTCATGGCTTAATCTCTATGAAAAGACACAACATTCAGTTAATATTAATTAGATACATGAAGGCTAATTGCCTTGTGAATTGTAATTAACAATTACCTTGAATGTGAATCTCGACATTGGAGGGAAAATTCTCTCCAATCGTCCACTTTGATTGTAGCCCACAAACAATTAGGAACTATTGTCTCATTGATCTCATCGGGAATTTGCAAGTATGCATTAGTCAATACATACCAGAATGTGCATAGTGCATGCCTGGCCTTGTCGAGGACAAAGCCCCTCTGACTTTACTCTAAATTATATGTCAACTACAAAACATGCAACTCATATTATCATTTTTAACAAGTTAATGACAAGTAATTTGCTGGCATATATATCTACCATTATAGAGACCTAAATAATATCTCGCTGGTACTTAGTTGCCCAATCCTAATGAAATAAAGATATCAAAATATTGGTCCTTGCCATTATGCTGATGATGAAGCGTGGGGTTTTAAAAACTTGGCCATTTGAATTCCCTCTCAAATGTAGTATTCTCCCATCAGCCTTTTCTTTGCAAACGAACTGCAAGGTACAAAGGCCCCTCTTTACCATGGTTTCATTTTTTTATCGCTCTTCCTGGGTCATGCTTTTTTCTAGTTTTCTTCTAGTGATTATTAGTGTTTGAGAAACTACTACTGGCCATTTTATCTTTAATGAAACATAAAAGACATAACTCTTAGAATCATCCAAAAGGGAACACAGTGATGGGTTTTCCAAAAGACATGAGCACAACTATAGCCAATACATAGCTACATAACTCGAAGTGAAAAATGGAGAATGCAGAACAAAAAATGTGAAATAGAAAAGGAAAATCATACATACAAATCACGAGAACATAGCATGCGAAGGAATGCATCCTAATAATAACTTTGGAATGTGTAGAGACACAACATGTTTTAAGCATAGCAACTTGACACAAATAACTCGTGTTGGTTATAACTTTAGAACTTTTATTACTTTACAATGTAAACATAATGTTTCTATCCCACAAGTATTGAATGATAGTTACATTACAACCATTAGGTTTTATAAATGGTGAAAGTTTTTACTTAATAACTTCTTAAGTAGGTATGGTATTATAAAATATGATAGGTTTTACTTTATAAAGGTTAAGTTTTTGAAATATTATTTGAATGCTGGGGGTTGATTATGCATCCCTTATATTACAAAAAGAAAAAAAAAATAATCCAATGAAAATAGATAAAGAAAAAACTAAGAGTTATGGAGAGGAAAGATCTTATGTATCATCATATTCTTCTTTCTCAAGTAATTTTTCCACCTTCTTGTTCAGAGAGCGAATGAGAGAGGTAAGTTCCTTCAAGCACTTGTTAATCCATATGATGGAGCTCATAGGTCGCATGGACAAGTCCTTGAATGCCTGTCAGTGGAGGAAGTTCATCTTTTGCGTTTTCCCCAAAAAATGAACTAGGTAGCTTAAGTTCTCTTGCATTTGTGCATAATATTGATATGAAGAACAAAAGTCAAAAGTTTGCAATGAGAAGTCGAAATGGAAGTGGAGTTCCATTTTTGGATGTTTAAATAGAAAGGGCTTTGTGGATTATCATATCGATCATGTTTTTTTAGTATTAAAGATCTATAAATAAAAAATGACAGCAACAGTAATAGCTGTTTACTAATAACAGTGAATTATCAACAAAAGTTTTCTTAATTTTTTTGTTAAAATTAAAAAAAGAAGAGGAATGGAAAGGGTTTCACAGGTTCCCATGCCAAACATGTCCCAGTAAATTGCCACGGTTATTAATTAAGAACCATTAACTATTAAAGATCATTTTAATTCTTATAAATAAAAAAGACAACAATAGTAGTGGCTGTTTACTAATAACCGTGAAGTATCAAGAGATTTTTTTAAATATTTTTGGTATACTTTGCCTTAATTAATGATAAATATTTTTTAAAAATAATCGTAGCTTTCAATCATCACTTCTATTACTGTCCTCCTCCTCCCGCCCCTCTCCCTCACTCAACTCATCATCAATGTTAGAGGAAAAAGATGAAGGGTCTGACTAGAAGTCATATTCAACCTTATTGTGATGAAAGATAAGGTTCAGTTTCCTATTCACACAGATGGATAGATGGTTTATGTAGCGAGATGCCTTGAAGAGTGGTCAAGGCTAGCCAACATTTGTAACAGAGCCTCCATTTGAGAAGGAGGAGGTGGTGGAGGAGGCCGGAGGGGGAGGAGCTTGTGGTGGAGGATGAGGAGTATCTTGTGGAGGAGTAGGGTGAGGAGGAGGAGGAGGAGCTTGTGGAGAAGGAGGAGGGAGAATGGAAAGACTCTCTGACATCTGAACATGATGAAGGAGAGATGGACAAGGCCCATGATGAAAAGTAATAAGAAGCAAAAGGAATAGGTCACTTTAAGTAGAGGATTGAAGTGTTCTTCGAATGAAGTTACAATGGGTTTTAATTTAGGAGAACCAGTACTTGGTGTCAGCTTGAACACAAGGGTTATGAAAAGGTGCTTTAGAGTTTAAAGTTGGAGAAGACAAATTGTTTAAGAGTGTTACATGATGATTGTTTCTTAACAAACATAAGTTTTTTCATTCATACATTACGGTTAATTGTTATAACCGTTATATTTTTGTTTTCCCACTAATATAAAGTAGAAAGATGAATCATTTCGAAGTTACATAATGGTTTTTTTCCCCTTAAGAACCATCACTTTTGCCAGTCACTACATGACGGTTAGTAATTACAACCATTATGTTTTTCCTTTTTTACGTAAATTCCACCTTCTAATACATAATGGTGCGTATATTATTGAACCTATAATTATTAGTATATACTAGCGTGAACTCCATCTTCAACATACATGATGCTTATTTGCTGTAACTGTTATTTATTAAGTGTTATATATATATGATTTTATAGTAGTGAAGTAAGGATGAAACCTTTGCTATTGTTTCTGATGAATTGAAAATTGTGTTATTTATGAAGGGGGTGTCTATTTTGATGGAGAAAATGTTTCCTAGGTGGCTTGCTATGATTTTCGCATGCACACTTGTAGCGCTGTTTGCAGAGGTGAATTTTCTTTTTGTAAACTAAACACATTTTATTTGTGTTTTATTTGTTCATTGGATATAACTTTATGAGCTATATATACCATGGCTCATGAATAATGTGTATAGAGTTTATCTCTTATATTGATATTATTAATCATTGCTTCCTAAATTTATTAATTATTTTTATTATACAATTTGATATCGTAGATTATCCCTCAAGCCTTGTGTTCACGATATGGATTAAATGTTGGTGCCACGCTGTCCCCTTTTGTGAGAGCACTTTTGCTGGTTTTCTTTCCCATTGCATATCCAATTAGTAAGGTAACTCTTCTTTCTTAAAAAAAAAAAAAAAAAACAAAGAAAGTAACTCATAAGTCAAAAGCTAATTCTTTAGGTAAAATTTTTTCTTGACATAATGAGAGTTTTAAATCTATTTTTTATGAATTTCAATTAAAGTAAAGTGAACATTATTATTGATTTATATTTTTTTTGTCTCATTCAACAAACTAATAATCATAAGTGCTCTTGATTTATTAATTTATTTTTATTACCTAACATTATTATTTTTCATGTGATATTAGTTTTTCTCTAACTAAATAGGCTAAAGTATACTTTTAGTCCTTTAAGTTTATATGAGATATACTTTTGGTCCCTTAACTTTATAAAGTATACATTTAGTCCTATAATTCTAACACCGTTAATTTTGCTAACGGAAAATGTTAACTCAAGTGATAACGGTGTAAATTTAAGTTATGGTTTTGTAATTAAATGCTATTAAGCTTATGGGTAAACTAAAAAATATATAAAATTTTTATAATTAAATACTATTAGTCATCATTTGAGTTCGTTGCGTCATCATTTTCCGTTAGCAACATTAACGGTGTTAGAATTTTAGGACCAAAAGTATACTTTATGAAGTTAAGGAACCAAAAGTATACCTTATGTCAAACTTAAAGGACCAAAAGCATACTTTAGCCAACTAAATAATAAGATAACATTGATCTTCCCAAAAAAGTTTTGTCCAATCAATAATAAGGAGTTGGCTTATAAACCATAATGCTATAAATAAAAATCGCATTGCCGATTTGAGGACTTATTTGGTAGATTATCTATAAATACCTCTTCAAGTATTCCTTGAGTTTGGAGGTATGCCCTAACCTAAATGTTGTTAGCCCCTAAAATCCAACTCAACAAAACTGTTGTCTTATAAAACAGAGGTGACATTGATCTTGATTGTTTGTGGACATGTTCTTGTGGTTCTTCTCACTTTAAAATTAGTTAAGGTTTGAACACTGGATCTTTGCTCACATTCCATATAATTCTCACCGCCTGACCTAGCTAGCTTTTTTTGAACAATGACCTAGCTAGCTTTAGCTGACAAATGTCGAGCTATTAACTGGTGAAGTTATCATGTTATATATATTAGCACCAAGAATAATATTTCTACACGCAAAATAAATAATGTGTGTTAACTACTTTACATTAATTTTTAATGATGGCGACAATAGGTGCTGGATAGGTTGCTTGGCAAAGGGCATACTGCACTTTTAGGACGGGTAGAACTGAAGACTTTAGTAAATTTGCATGCTAATGAGGTTAGATGCATCTCAATTACATATGTTTGGCTTTATATTATGATACTAATACAAATTTTCAAATATTTGTCCGTTGTTTTTGTCCATATATATTTAACGGTTAGGAACTGTCAAATAATGATGAGTCATACAACGTTTGAGAGAATAGTTGACCATTCATATGGGGGAAGGCGCCAAAACGAAAAATTAGCAATTGTTAGGAAAAAAATAAATTTAACAAAATTAAGTGATATACTCACCCTTGACAATAGGCACTAAAAAGGAAGTGTCCTTGCTCTTTGTCCCCTTTCAAAAAAGGAATCTGCTCATAGGTAAACCTGCGGGTTATGCGTTGGCACGCATCAACCTATTGGCTAGATGATGCAAGCTGTGATTTTCCTAACCCTAACCCACAGTGTGGGTTGGCGGGCCCGTGGGCATTTTTTGTAAGATATTTTTCCCTTTTTTCTTAAGATTGCCAAAAGTTAGGGGCACATATATATAAGTCATGATGTTTGCCTTCCTAGTATCAATGATTTCACTTATAAATATTCAAAAACATAATCCACAATTTAAGAGAGAAAGTTGTCAAATTTGTTTTACAAACAAAAAACATTAAATCATCCTCAAGTAATCCAAATATAATAATTTGGTCTAAAGGAGGAAGGAGGATGAGATTTATTTCTCTTTAGGATTGGGAGGTACTAAGGTGGGAGTGTGAGACTATAGGTGTTGTGATATTATCATATGTGAAAAAAGTAAAAAAGTAATAATAATAATTGTGCGGCCAACCTTCTCTATGGGCTAGACAGTGTGGGCTTGTGCAGCCCGCACTTCTAAGGCTGGAATTTTTCCAACCCTAACCCTGCCCCAACCCCTGGGCTCGCAAGTTGAACCCATATTACCAGCTTTATCTATGGGTTGACCGTACATTTTCAACTCAAACTAAGTATTTAATCATGGTCTTTATATGCTCTTCGAGATAGATTTGGAATCTTGATGACACTCCTTAAGGCAGAGTAGGCTACTTTTGTGAGCATTATATTGACACATGGGTGAAAGAATATCTCAGTATGCTCTTCTTCCTCTTAGACTGAGTAAATATATCAGTTAGTAAAATAGAGTTTATACATATTGAATCAGATGAAAGTTTCAGCTAATATACACCTTTGTCGGCTTTGCTATTGCAAGTAGACGGTTAGGCAAACCACAACTTAGCTTGTCTCATTGTCTCCACGTCTAGGGTGGTCACTAAAAGAGCATAGTCGCGGTCGTGGGTAGTGTTTAGCTCTACCCTTACATAGTCAACGGGGGAGCTACATAATGAGTAATGATCCCCCTACTATAGGTTGTACGCGCATTTAAGGCTATCCGTTACACAATGAACTTTTAGCTCACCCTAAACAAACAAAGGATAAAGATAATTAAGTATGATGATGTAAACATTAGCAATATTACCTCCGTTATATGCTGAGAGGGGAATGGCAATTTCCTTTCTCGCTTGGACTGAGATTCACCCCATGCTTCCCCATTTGTGCCTGTAGTTGTTGTTACAAAATTCCAATGAGGACATGCTATTGTTGAACCCACTACTACAATATTGTGATCACTTGCATCCAATGTTTAAGCCGAGGAGGAGCAGGTTGTGTGGAGGGCTTTTAGTGCTACCCATAGTAGGCTTGTTATGTAACTCCAAAGCTAAAACCCTTAAGAAGACCAAGGTGGTGGTCAAGAGTCCGCAAATCCATGTTCAACAAATTCTTATTTGCAAGAAGCCTTGGTGACCTCCTCGGGCATGCTTTCTTGTGTAGTAATAATTATTAATATTCCTAATTCAAGACATTAATTGTAGTAATCAATTAATTTCTTGGCAATCTCCTTCACATGAGGATTGTCAATATTGTCGTCTTCATTTTGCTTGCCATCCAATGCCCATAACATATAGTCAGACAAAGTAAGATATAATCCCTCCTTCTTTGCCACCTTTTGCGCAAGGCCTATATACCCCAAGCACCCTTTCATGTAGGGATATTCATTTTTTTCACCCTCTCCTTGTGTTACTTGGTTACATCCTAACACTCAAGTTAAAGTGTTACATTCAAGATAGCTGACTTATGAATTGTAAATAAATATTACTTTGAAGGTATGTTCGTGTCAGAAGTGTAAAAAAGCACTTCAGTATGACCCCTTCTACAACAATGGAGGAACGTGCAACTCATTGGTATAGTGGGGATCCTTCAAGTATTTGCTCGTCACAAAATACCAAAAAAGAGTGTAGTGCCCTCCTAGCCTTTGCAAGAACATACTTAAGTCTAACTTTCATCGATATCAAATCCCAACTGCAAAAGGCACAATCAACTTGTCAGGGTGAGACATCCTTGTTAAAAAAAACAAGCAAATATTGACCAGCTAGCATAATATCTTACTAAAACAGCTTCTCAGATAGCATCATGCAATGCATGCTCTTCCATTTCTGCAAAGTGATGGGCATAGTGCTCTTTGTCACCATGCTAATATAGCTGATGAACTTATCAGAATTCACTACTTGCCTTTTATGGTTCCATTTCACATCAAACTTTTCCCTATAGACCATGCTTTATGAACCTCTTTCATGTCACAAAGGCCCCTCATGATGTGATTTTCCTCTCTTTAGATCCTCACATTCTCGATCACATTGGTTGGTAAAATTAGATTATCAGTACTAGAGGCACTATCTTCTACCATTTATCTGCTGACAAACCAAAATAATTCAATCATGTGCCTGATCAATCACAAGAAGTCAATTTTTTCAAACAAATGAATAATCAATTTTACAAAAAAAGAATATGCTTTGAAAAAAGGGAAAAAGATAGAACAATAACATCAAAATTGGTAAAAGACAAATAAGTATGTTGAATTCCAATAATTTTAAAGGGTTTGATTTGGAATTTTGAAATGCTGTAGAATTTGACTAATTACCTAATTACCCCTATTTTTTTTTTGATAAAAAAACCCTCAACCCCTTGATGGTTGCCAAAGCTATGATGCCGGTGATTGGTGGAGATGGTAGCCGTCATTTGAGCTCCAGTGACCTTGCCAGTCTGGTGGCCTAATATGAATTATTTTAAATTTCTCAAGCAAAAGTTGTTAATATAGATACTTAAGTTGTTAATAGCAATGTTAAAGTTGTAAATGACGGCCTAATATATGTTCTTTTTTAATTTCTTAGGCAAAAGTCGTCAATATTGATACTTGAGGTATTAATAGCGATACTAAAGTTTTAAATAGGGTTTTTATTGAATATTTCTGAATAACTTTGATCAGAGCTCCGATGGTTTTTTTTAAAGCTAACTTTGTCAATATGGATATTTAAGTTGTTAATAGCGATACTTGAGGTGTAAACGGGGTTAACAACTCAAGTATCTATATTGGCAACTTTAACCTGACAAATTAAAAGAAAATATATATTAGGCCGTTATTTCCAACTTTTAGTGTCGCTATTAACAACTCAAGTATCTATATTAACAACTTTTTCTTTAGAAATTAAAAAAATAAAAATTTATTATGTGGCTGGAACTCTAGTCACTGGTCGTCGTCATCAGCAAGGTCACCATAAGTTTGGGGATGGCCACCGCCGCTCCGACGGCCGATAAGGAGGTTTAGGATTTTTTTTTATTTAAAAGAAACTTAGAGTTAGGTAATTTATCAAATTTTACAACATTTCAAAATTTCAAATCAATACCTTTAGAATTATTGAAATTTAACATACTTATATTTCTTTTACAAATTTTGATAGTATTTTCTATCTATTTACCTTGACAAAACTTAACATTAGTTGACCAATAGTACAAACAAAAAGGAGACCAATTTCTTGCACCCTAATCAATAAATATTCAATTCTTTCCTACTTATGAGCTACTATAATCCAACAAGTCACTCAATCAGCATGAATAGAGAATGCAAATCATACCTATAACGAAGAAGAACAACTCAATGGGTTTTAGCCAATATGAAAGAGCACAAAGACTTGAAGAAATGGGGCAAATCAATATATTCATGTGAAGCCCAAATAAACACTACTACAAAAGGCACTTTTAACGTCTGTTTTTAGGACCCTAAAATGACTATTTTAAGGTGATAGTGTATGTGAGCGTCGTTGAAAATTGTGATAATCGATGTCCGCCTCAAAAGCAAACATTGTAAGTGTAACTTACGACGTCCGTTTTTCAGAAAAATGGAGGTGGAAAGTTGGTTTTTCTTTTTTAAAAAAGCGACTTTCCACCTCTCGTTTTTCTGAAAACAAATGTGAAAAGTGGTTTTTTTTTTTTTTTAAAAAAAGGGGTCTTTTATTGGATTGGAATGGCCTCTAATCAAAACAAATCCTCTATAAATTTATTCCAAGAAAATAAACACCAGAAAAAAATATAAGGAGATGAAAAAAAAAGAAACAATCCAAATAGTGACTCTTATAAACAAAAGAATTAGATTATTGTCAATAATTTTTACAGTCCTAAACTAGTAATATTTTGTTCGTCCACACATAGTAAACTAAGCAGCCATTTAAATGAAATATGTTTCTGGTTTTCTTAAAGAAATGCAGAAAAGGAGCAACATTGTTAAGAAATAAGAGATCATAGCTTGCACCTCCATAAAATCAATGGATGCTCCGAGACCTGGAAACAATTCATTCTCTAGTCTGCTTATGATTTGATCAGCTACAAGCTGCTTCTTCGAGTCATATTCTGCTCTTGAAATTCCCTAGTACAGAAACAACAAATTTCTGTTTATGCTAATTAGATAAGGGGAAAAATGAAAAAGATGAGGATAGGAAAAATCAGGTA
Organism: Acacia acuminata; assembly: GCA_019022655.1. Classification (NCBI taxonomy): domain Eukaryota; kingdom Viridiplantae; phylum Streptophyta; class Magnoliopsida; order Fabales; family Fabaceae; genus Acacia; species Acacia acuminata. The sequence continues at coordinate 1,383,895 of JAFJYI010000127.1, read as the reverse complement.
TTTTAAAATATCATGAGAAGCAAGTTTCTAGTTTTCATCTGCCAGTATTAAGTAGTGCCAACCTCCCAGTCCTCTATGGAAGATGTTGTGAATATATGAAGAATATGCCTTTGACCAAAAATATATATATATATATATATATGAAGAATATGACGGCCCTCGGGAGGCAATGATGAATCAAACAGTTAGTATAATTAAGAATATACTTCCATATAAAACCCGTAGTAGTGAACAAAGATTCATAAGCTTTCTTTCCCTCTTCATCCTTATCTCCAACTGTTGGTCGATTTCCTTGATGGCAAGTGAACCAGTCGAACAAGTAATAAAGTGTAAGTAGAGTATCGTCCCACAGAGACTGAGATACCGAGGAATGACGCACCGATGCTATGATAGTTGTGAAAATAGAAAATAGATATAATTGGTTGAGGGGTTTCGTAACTATGCTACTAGCAAATGTAAACAAAAGATCTATGAACGAGAGAAGATATCAGTGAGAAGTTAGGCTGGACTCAGAATCATCCTTAAGTGCTTCAATCCCCCAGTTGCTCTACCCTAATGCTATAGCATCTACAATGTACAGCTTCCGCAATTGCTACAGCATAGACACCGACTGCAAAGCTATTTGGTTAACCCACCACTATAATCTACTGAAGCTTCCGCGTCCGATACATTTGATACTAACTATACTCCTTCCATATTCCTATGGCAACTTTCTAGTCGACCGCATTATGCTCGGGTGTAATAGTTATGAGAGGTAGACCCATTCCCGAAGCTTACAATAATAGGTCACGCCGTGCACGGCGACCTAGCAAACACTCAAGTTTTTCGAGGTCTAACCCCAACTCCTTGCCGCAAGTTGGGGCCACGAGATCTAGCCCTTAACTTCCGTTAACCGACTAGTAATAAGCACACCGATACGCAAACCAAATTTATTGAATTAAGAAACCGCAACCGGGTTCATTCAACACTTAAAGACTCATCCTCGTCCAGCCATATAAAGTTTAGTTCATGACCGACGAGGGACACACAAAGCGACACTAACGTAATGACCCATGATCAATAAAACAAGGATAAAAAGAACTGAAAACAGAAAGCTTGATGGAATTTCCGACGGCGTGGTTGAGGTCCTGTCACGTCACCACTCCACGTCTTCTTCGTTCCGTCGCAGTGCAGGGAAGGATGCTGGGCGGTCCTAGAAGTATCGTGCTCTTGTGAAATCTCTCACTCTTCTCTTGAGCCTGCCGAAAGTCAGAATCTCGTTCTAGGGCTCTCCGACTCGTTAGGGTTGGCTCTCCCGTTTCCTTTTATAATCGAGTCTTTTCTTGCGGCTTAAGTCACAAATAGCCGGGCCTTTCCTAATCTATCGAATCTATCATATCTTTGGATCCGAGTAGATTGCTTCTATTGATTCTCGGGATTCTCCAAATCTTTCGCTCCGATCCTCCGCATCTTCTATTCCATTACGTTGCCAACCTATCTGTCAATATCGCCCTTTATTTTATTCCTGAAATCATCTGTGTAAAAAGGTCAGAAAACATATCGCATAGCATTGCTTCCTCTACTTTGCTATAGCAATTAGGATGCCTTGTATTGCACTTCAAATCGCTGTCAGAATGCTATAGCATCGTATCAACCTTGCTATACGATTTCCCTTAAAAACACAGTAAATTGTTCCATTCTCAGCACATGCAAATGATTTCTACTCCTTAGTCCCTATATCATGAATGTATGCCTTTTTGCTTAGATTATCTATGGTTAAGCTTGGATTTAACATTTAATTCAGCCTATTAGTATAGGAAAAACATGGTATTATTTGTGCTCATCACCAACATAATCCACAAACCTCCACTAGTGGCCACCAAAATCCGGCAATGCTCCTCCCCTAACAAACCTCTCCTGTTGGAGATGCTCCTCCATGCATAATTTTTCAAAGCAAAATAGAGAACAAAGAATATCTTGTCTTGATAATGGAGGACGAGAAAGCAATCAGATCTGAAGAAGATTGCAGGAAGACAAACAAATAAGAGAGAGAGAAAGAGATCGATAAAGCTTGGGTACGAGGAGCAAGATCTAGAGTTTAAAAACTATGAACAGGAAGTTTGTGTGTTCGGACCGCCAGCAATGACCTAGATCAACGAACAAGATGGTCCTTTGATATTTGAAACGACTCCTTCTGCTGCCTTCGCAGATATAGAAAAGGCTTAGATCTGAAATCATTGTTGATGACCTAGATCTAACGACGTCGGATTTGAAAAAGGTCCTTCATCTCATCGTCGTCGCTCGTCTCCCTTCAATTTCAGCCTCTCACCAGTCACCATCTCCTTCATCGTCTTCCTCAGCTCTTTCTCTCAGCGTCTTGCCACTTGCTATTACTTGTTTCTCTCCTTCTTCCCCATCCGTAGCTTGCAGTTTCACCAGTCGCCGTCGTTCTCAGTCTAGGACTCGATGATCCTTCTTCCTCATTCGCAATCACATATAGAGACACTAACAGGGTGTCTATTGAAGTAAGAAGTGGTAGGAGTGATAGACGCAGAGCTGACAATAGTGGTGTCAAGCATATCAATGGCGTGCAAGGAAATAACGTCACTGGTTCAAGACGCTAATTTTTGGGAATCGGGGAAAAAATTAGTGGATGAATATAAAGGAGGAGAGATACAACATGTGTTTTTTAAAAACAAATGTTGAATGTACCTAAAAAAATTGGGTATACATTCTAAGTCGGTTTTTAAAAAACGAACATTGAATGTAGCTAAAAAAACTTGGGTATACATTCAACGTCCATTAAAAAAAAAGCCTAGGTATACATTGAACATCCGTTTTTAAAAAACGGACGTTATAAGGTAGCTTTAACATCTGTTTCTAAAAATGAATGTTGAATGTACCTTCATTTAACGTTCGATTTTTAAAAACAGATGTTAAATGTGCACTTTTAACATCCATTGTATAAAAACAGACTTTAAAAGTAGAAAAATTACAAAAAAAACCACTGCCTACATTTTAACGTCTATTTTTTTTTTAAAAAAAAACATATGTTAATTGGGAACGTTAAATCCCTATTTTGTGGTTGTGAAAGAAAGAAATAATGATGTGGTGCATGAAGCAAAAATTTCAAATGGCGTTGAGGTAGAAAGCATGGAACAAAAAGGTGGATGAAGGAAATGCCACATAGGTCATACATAGGAACTTATTGCAAGTGTTTTGTAATCAAATAAGTCGTTTACCCATCTTTGCCAAATTGACCCCTTCCTCAATAGCGATCAAGTACAAATACTACTAGAAAAAGTGGCTTTAAGACAACCTCATATAGACCAAATATAGAGGAAACAATCTAAAAAGTATGACCGGCGGTAGTCTCATAAATACAAAGAACTTTTTAGGCCAGTTTCTTTAATATGTAGTCTAAAAGATATTATTTAGACATATTTCCCAAAACTGTCTAATGGATGCAACTTTTAAGATCGGTTGTTAATAATAACTGGTCTAAAAAACAGGGAAAAAATAAAAATTTATTACTTTTAAAACCGGTTGTAAAGAATAACTAGTCTAAAGAAACATTTACGATTGATTATAATTGAGAATAACATGTCTAAAATATTAGCCCAAATTACAACCCGCACATTGTATCCTTTCTTCTTTGCGCCATAAATTGAAATTAATCCCTCTGAACCTCTCTTCTTGTCATGAAACCTCTCTTCCTCGCCCACCACCTCCATCCTCTGTTGCTCTCACATTCCCTCAAGCATTTGCCTCTCCGACCACCTCTCTAAACCTCTCTTCCTGTTGCGAAAATGAATGGTCAAAGCGAATCTAGTCCTTTTTAAGGCATGCTAGCTACTAGTGCGAATCAAAGCGAGCCTGGAACATCTCAAAGTGAGCCTAGCAACATGTTTTTATGGCTTGGTAGAAAAGCCACATGATTGAGAGATATTGCTCTAAGTCGGAATGCTGAGCAAAAGATCCCGATTTAATTTGATAAATATTGGAAACCTATTGGCCCTAATGCAAGCCAATATAGAAGTTATGTCGCCCTCCTAGCATGCGACAAGCATGACATCTTGATAGATGAGTGGAAAAAGTCGGTCAAGAGGTAAATGATCATATTTGGGACAATATCTGGCTCACATACGATATTCCTGAAAGTGAGAACTTGAAAAAGAAGAGATGGTCATATTGTATTGATGCTGGAGGAAGTTTAAGACAGGTTTATCTAACAATATGTACATATTGGGTTAAAGATGGTGTGCCTCGTCCTATTCCTTGTAGTAAGTATGCATACATATGATAAAGTGTTGAGTAAGATGATTTATAAAGTATTGTGCGGATCAGACCACTAGTCAATCAACTTAACTAAGAAATAACCAATCCAGATCACTACTACAAAATACTTGGAAAACGCTACCGACATTATGGTAGCACTAATATACATTACATCTGAAAACTGCAACTAGAATTAAAAAATAAGCACTACTGCTGACTCAAAATTAACTTGGTGTAACTTGGCAGATTAGACAGGTCCATTGGGTTGGATTTTATACATTTTATTTCGATCTTTGTGCCGAAAATAATATCATTTTGAATAAAAAAACGAATAAAAAAAAATTGTAGTCCATTAAATTTGTGTTTTAGTAACTCTATTTGATAGGATTATGTGTGATTTATGCATTTGTTCTATTTACATGTGGATTATATATTTTATTTCGATCTTTTCGCTTAAAACGATCCCACCCTGAGTTAACTCCACTTAGACCACTAACTATAACTACTATTTTAGCCCTTCAGTGACGAGTCCAATCTTTATCATATCGTGGAAATTACCCATTACCTTAGGGTTTATTATGTTGAGTCTGATTTGTCAGGCAGGGAAAGGTGGAGAATTATCTCACTACGAAACTGCAATAATCGGAGGAGCCTTGGACTTGACACTCAAGACAGCCAAAGATGCAATGACTCCAATAAGTGAAACATTTTCTCTTGATATAAACTCCAAACTTGACATGTATGTGACCAATTTCTTACGAAGATGAAATCTAAAAATAATTTATGCTAAAATAATAAACATGTGTGTGTGTATCAAATTATTGATTTGTTCGTGAATATAATCCTCTACATTTGGCTAATAAAATTCAATATATGATTTTTCCATGACTATTGTTAAACTTACGTAAAACTTATTTATACTTAAAATTAATTTTAAAACGTAATAATTACAAAGATTTTTATTGAGTTTTCTCAAATTAATCACACAAGCATGTCTTTTCTTTTTGAAATTTACCCAAAGCTCCTTATGGAAATGTAAAATAAATTACACCTTTAGTTCTATAAATTACTCATTCATCTATCACACATGCATAATTAGAGGGAATTTATTATGTCGATATTTTGACAATAGAAGGAATAATGCCTGTGGTTTTGACAAAATTTAAGAAAAAACTGTGTAATTGAATCTTTATTTCATAGGAAATTTTTAGTTAGCAAAAATAGATACGAAGCTAGTATGAGCTTAGTTATATATTGATTTTAAAAAGAAAATGAAGGTTTAGAATAACCTCAACAAAAGTTATAGATGTCTCTAATTTTCTCATCCTTTTTACAAGTTTCACATCTTACATGTATATCATTTTCAAACTGTAAAACATCAGAAAACTTCCATCATCAATTGTTTTTGTTTAATCAATGTAAAAAGAAAAAAAAAAAAAAAAAAAAAAAAAAAAAAAAGCAGTTATCGATTTACTGTATACTCATCTTATTTTCTATAGGTATACGATGGGCTTGATGATGAGCAAAGGTCATAGTCGAGTGCCAGTCTATTCTGGGGATCCAACAAATATTATTGGTCTTATTTTGGTAAGTTACCAAACAATTAATTTATCCAAAAAAAGTTATCATATAATTAATTACATTTTATTTCGCATATATATCTTCCAAATTCTTTTATAGAATTAGTACAATCATTTCGATTTCATGTAGTCCAAAAAGATCTTGCTCAAGAAATTACTGGTTTATGTTTATATATATAATTTACTTCACAAAAATTCAAGTTGTTCTGTAAATACCGGTAAATAATTTTCATGTAATTCTTATAGCATTTAATACTCGCAAACTACAGGTTTATGATTATTATATGTTGTTTCATTATTGATTAGGTCAAGAATTTAATATTCTGTCGTCCTGAAGATGAAACACCTATTAAATATCTCACTCTCAGAAGAACTCCAAGGTATATATGCAATGGCTTCTTCATTTTCTACGAATTATTCCTAAGAAAAAGTCGTTTTTTTTTTCAATTTTTCTTTCTTCGCTTGATCTAATCAACAATATAATAGATCTACTCCTACAAAAATGGCAACCGTTATCCTACTAATTAATGGGGTTAGCTATGGATCACACGATGCCATTATGCTCTATCAGCAATCGAATATTTGGATAGGTTATTAACTAAAAGGTCGTCCTCAATAACATAATTAATTGAGTGTTCTTTTTAGTTTTCCTCTATATCTTTTCATAGGACTCCATACTTATTCCATCTACTCTCCTCACTAGCATATCCAATGGCTTTCTTTATATCACCTCAAACGATTTTATACCATTTTATCTTCAATAAATGTCACTCCAGCTCTTTCACGTATATGTTCATTATATGGAGGAAAGTAATTAGGAGGGGGGAAGAGATGCGTACTGGGTCAGATTGAATCCAAGTAATTGGAGTTCACACAAATATTTTATTACTAGAGCCTAAATATGATTGGCACAATAATACACTAGAACAAGAAAGATGGTAGGAGAGAAGAGATTGCCAAAAAGTTCAATGGCACAAGTTGAGGATCAAGCAAGGGAGACACAACCTATTTATAGAGGTCTAGTGATACCACTAATAAGGAAGTTGTGTGCACCCATGCTAGCCCTCTAAGCCAAAATCAGGAAATTAATTTCTGATTGATTTCTTAATATGTAATAAATTGCTTCTCAATAGAAAAATATGTAATCAGTGCTTATTTGCACTGGCAAATCACTAATTAATAATGATTTGTTTCTCATTTGATAAGGCTATTATTTCTCAATCAAATAGTCTGGCCCATCAAGGACAAACCAAGACCTAAAGTCCAACATCTCCTACTCACATTTGGTGGGACTCTCATAGTGCAACTGCTAGTCCTTATTGTTTCATAATTGGTGTCTGTCGTGAATGCATGGGCATAACGTCCTCAAAAATTTTGTCCTAGTGATGCTAGAAATCTTTCATATGGGATCAACATCTAATGACACCTTTTATGTATATGTAAGCCATTTGTTTGTTGCCTTAGATGCCCATATTTTCCCATACACATTACATACTACAAAAAACAATGTTTTGTAGCGGTTCTGACTGCTTACATGAGTAGCAGTTAGAGAAACCGGTACAAAATGCACCGAGGCAAGCTATTTTGTAGTGGTGACTATAAACCGTTACTCAAATACACTCACCACTACTGAAACTGTAGTGGTTTCAGATTAACTACCATCGGATGACATCGGGACACCATATTAAAAGTACATGTTGTAGAGCTGAATAAACCACAACAAGATGAAATTGAAATTTTTTTGTAGCGTTCAATTAACTGTGACTAAATACGTCCAAGAATTTTTACAATTTGGAGGGAAAAGATTGAGTGGCCGCAAAATATTTTGAAAAATTGGCGGCAAATATTTGTTACGCCCATAACTCTTAAATATCATGAAATTTTAGGAGTGGTGCCAAAAAGTTTGAATTCCAATTTTAGCGGTTTAATAAACCACTACAAATGTTTGTTGCCCATTTCAAAAATTTTACAAATCGCGTCAATTTTTTTTTTTTTTTTTTACAAATTTTGCCTTTAAGGAACCGCTCAAATCAAATTAGAATTTTTGTAAAATTTTTAGTAATTGTAGTGATTTTTGATTTATTACTTTGTCATTTTATTATTCTTAGTTATATGATAATTTTTTAATAATTTAAGAAATAATACTCTTAGATGATATTTGATTATGGATATTATGCAAGTATAATACTTAGAAAATGTAGATAATGAAAATTATTATGTTGTTCATTAGATGATATTTGTTTATCAAATGAATGTTGATGATCGAGAAGAATGTTGAGAGAATGTCATTTTGGAAATTAAAAATAATTAGTATAAAATAATAATAATAAATTAAGAAATTAAAAATCAAACATATGAATTTTTTTTTTTTACCATATTTGATACCTCTTAAAATATTGATAGGAAAAATAAAATGAGAGAGAAGTTGGGAAGGAAGAATTGAAGGAGTGTGTGAAATGAGGTGTGGCGGTGGTATTTATAGGAATTTTGCATCAACTTTGTAGTGGTTTATGTGGCAAATCTTGTAGCCGTTTATGTGACGGAATTTGTAGCATCTTGAGTTTAGTAGTGGTCTTTGTTTTATGTTGTAGCAGTTTTAAAACCGCTACAAAAATTACATTTTTTTATATAGAAAATATAGACAGATAAAGATAAACATTTTTTTAAATCATTCTTCATCTCCATCATTACAAAAAAGGTGGGAGAAAATGTTAGTTGTGATTTTAATACGTTTGAACGAAAATTAAACTTAAATTAATTGATAATAGAACGTAACTTAAAAAACTCACCGAACAATAGGTAAACTCTCATCACCTTTTGGGAAGAAGTCTTCAAAATTAAAATGAAGGACTCATCTTGTAGGCGATGTTAACACCATCGCCCATATCATACATGCTTCGATAGCTTTAAGTCCACCATATGCAAAACTTATTAAGTATTGTTCTCGAGAACTTTGAATATATGGCTCGTCATCTTGAGAATAGCTGGTGTGAAATGGCCAAGAGAAATTCTTTGACGTGATGCCTAAGTCGTCAATTATTAGTCCCTAGGAAGTTGTCATATTTGCCCACAAATACTTGAAAAGCATCACATGGAAATGGCCTTGGTAATTTATTTCAACAATATCAAGAAGCTTTCCATTATATAGGACGTCGCCAAACTGCGTGTTGCTGTCATTGCTACTCACATAACTCCTTGTCCCAAAGGTGCCATAAAACCCGAATTTTGGGTTAGCAATACTTGATATTGCAAAATGGTGCAAAACGACATAAACCTGGCTGCATGGTCAAGAGGGCCAAGTGTGAGAGCTCTGAAATATGGTGAGTGGGGGTTGTGGTCATTTAGTATTCTCTACCTGTCGGAACATTTGTCGAGGCTAGGTCCTTCGTGATGGCAATATTTCTACCCACATCTTTAGTATTACTGCCCCTCGTCGAGGCACTCTTCCCTCACCCCTTTCCCTTACCACTCCCTGAAAACATCACACACAAAAAAAAAAAAACTAAACTTAAATGTTGTAAGACAACATGTGAGAATGATATATGCATGGTGAGAGTGCAATGTGCGTTACGAGAGTGAAAGAGAGCGATTTTAAAGGCAAGAAGATTTGTAGCGGTTTTAGAATATAACTGCTACAAATGTCATTCCATATGTAATTTGTAGCAGTTGTAGCATAGCACCTCTACATGACCCACTACAGAATACATAGTTCCACATGCCAATTTGTAGCAGTTAACAAACCTTTACAAATATGAAGTCTCTTTCCATTTTGTAGTCATTTTTTAATGTGATCGCTACAAAGGTGGTCTTTTGTAGCGATTTCTAAAATAACCGCTACAAACTTTCATTATTAGTGAAGATAGTGCACCATGAAGTGAATATTACTTTGCAAGGTAGATGCCAATCTTCGATTGAAAAAAGTCAAATTTGTGTTTTTTCAAGAGGAGGGAGGTAGCTATGTTGCAACCAATGTTTGGCTGCATGATGCAAAATCTTCACAAAATGATTTCAAAGGAAGGGTTTATATAGCTTCAAACTATGTAGCGGTTTTAAAAATAACCGCCACGAAATTCTGAGACTCTTTGCATTTTATAGCGTTTATTTAGCTTAACTGTGACAAATGTGGAAATTTTGTAGCAGTTTTAGCCTAAAACTGCTACAAAAGTTCAAACTCTTCAAATCATGTAGTGTTTTTGCCTTAAAATCGTCACAATAAGAACCGTATCTACCTTTGCGCCATTATGCATCAAGATGGTGCCACATTTGTGGAGGTTGTGTATGTATAAACCGCTACTAATATGACCACTACAAAATTGGTGCCAATGTTTTAGCGGCTAATTACTTATAACCGCTACAAAGTTTGTTGCGTAACAAGTGTGTGTTTTGGTGTTTGGTTAGCCCAAAACATTGCACAATGAGTACAACTTAGAAACTAACACCAAAAACAGTTCTTCAACCATTGCATCATAAATCATGGATTTACAACTTCATATTGTGACAAATAAACTTTAATAATAACTTTACACATATTAGCACATAATATATTAACCTTTTGAATCATTTAATCAACATCTATGAATCTTTAGTACAATAAACACCTTACCATTCAAAACTAATTTAATAGCAATATCATGCTTTCATCACTTTAACAATATTAAAGAAGCTTCATGATGTTCTTTGAAATCTCCTTGCCTCCTTCTTTAGAAATGCTTGTTCCTAAATGGTTGGAAATTGAGGTGGGATTTAAAGAAATCTCAGTAATATAGACCATTCAAACAATTAAGCATGCTTAATATTGGACATATATCAAAGCTTAGCCATATAACTTTGACATATGAGTGCACATGTTCAATCAAGATTAATAAACATGGCCATGGCACACTTTCAAGCATAAGAACATACAAGCAACAATCAACAATCAACAATCAACAATCGACATGCTTATCATAGTCTCATGGTAGCCAACAACACATTATCACAATATTTAAAACAATACTTAGTTAGAGTGTAAAGTACTACCTTGCACGCTTTTATTCCAACACTTCTTGAAATCATGGTTCATGGTTGACCTTCGGAACTTATTAAATCCTAAGGCACAAAGACACACTTCTACAATAAATACAAGACTTGAAGCCTAGTACTATAAGTTACAAACCCTTAACTTGCAATTTTGTTCTCAAATAAGCTTTCTTCCCATAGCAAAGCTTATCCTTTTGAGATCTTATTTCTAAGGAAATTTGGGAAGAATTTCCCCTTAGAAAAATTGCTTCATTAAGTTTCTAAAAAAACCCTAATTAACCACATCATTTAGATCAAGCTCAAGAGCCTCACCTCTACTTATCTTTTTCCTTTCTCTCATGCATCCTTTCTTCTCATTAGAATAGCCCCAAAAACGTGATCATCACCTTGCAATGGAGATGAGGATGAACCTTAGGATGAGAGGAACAAATTTTGTGAAGTTTCTTTGGTGATCTAAGGAAGTTTGGGTTGAGATCTTAAGCTTAGAACACTAAGGGTTTTCTTAATCTTCTATGGAACTCAAGAAGCTTTCCTTCTTCTCTCTTGACCTCCAAAATTCTCTCTTTCTCTCTTCTTGGCTAGTCTAGAATGAAATTGTGAAGGGAATTAAGAAGAGAAGATGAAGCTATTTATAAGGGTTTTGGGATGATATGAGCCATTGGATCAATCTCCTTGATTAATGCTCATTGTGACACTTGTCAAGCCATCATCTTTTCCTTCTTTTCCCTTTTTCTTATCTTACACGCCTAAGAGCTTGAGTGAGGGAGAGAACTTGTCTTTTCATGCCTATGATTAAGAATACTAATGCATAAATGATGTAAGGTAGCTTTTCAAAAGGTAAGGTAGATTATGACATTTATTCATTCATGCTTTTATCTTCCAAGATTTTACTTTTCATTTCTTACAAGCATCCCTTTTATTTTCTTGCTTTTTCATACAAAGGCCATACTTGTCTTGGTCATGATTTTTCCTTTCACCTTCCTTATGACTTGACAAAAGATGGAGCTTAGTGACTTGCAAGAATATGAATAGTATGACATGATTTGATCTATCATGAATTTTTTTTTTTTTTTTGGCTTGTCATTAATTTTGAATATTTCATGTCTTTCCTCTATGTGGTGCACTAAATTTTGTGTGTGGAGAAGGGGAATAAGGAGCTATTTATAGAGTGAAAAAGTGCTTGGAGAATAGAAAGGCCATACCTTTATATGACAATGCTTTTCATGTCCCCTTTTTACTTTCACAAGGTTTGATTGAATCTTCTAGATTTATTTTCGAAGTTCCATGATTACTTTTTGGATGTCTTCTAGTTCGGTCCCAACTAGGATAGTCCCTTGTATATTTAAAACTATTAAATTGAGGAAATAGTCATTTCCCAATTACCTTGAATTTTAGGTAGGATTAAATATTAATATTTTATACTTTATGAACTTTTTCTTTCTTGGAATGATTTAGTTCTCCTCTTGGCTGTTTAACATAACATTTCATCTCTATATACATATCCTAAGTGGTGAACTTGAGAGAATAAAAGAGATGAAAACATTTTCCATGCGTACTTTATCATAAAACAAGTCAAAGAGTAGGAAATGGCTTACCTACCCCTACCTACTACCTTTTAGCATTATAATATGGGTTAAGGTGCAGATTTACTAATGAACTATTACCTGAGGAGCGTCTGGCACAAAAAACAATTGAAGGGACCAAATTGGCCAATAAACTATTAAAAAGTGAAAAACAAATACCAAATAACTATTAAAAAAAACAACTATCACTATTACGTTAAAATATGAGGCACTGGCGTAGGACGGTTGCAGAGACGCTGGAGAAAAGAGCGGTTAAGCCTTCTTGTTGGATAAGGCAAACACCAACAGAGATGGGACCCATGCAAGCAGGCGTTGTGGCAGCGGCGGTTGCTGCTTGTGGCATCGGAGGGACACAACTAGGGTGCAAGGCGCGTGCTGGTCAAAAGCTGTGGACTGCTGGAGGACACCCAGCAACAATGGAAGCTTTAGAGACGCCGACGTCGCCGACACTGTGACAGTCAATGGAAGACGGAGACACCAAGACAGTGACGGGGTAATAGTTCGTTGGTGAATCTGCTCAAAATTGTTTTTTTTTTCCACTTTTTAATATTCGTTGGCCAATTTGGTCCCTTCAATTGTTTTTTGTGCTAGACGCTCCTCAGGTAATAGTTCATTGGCAAATATATACCTTAACCCTTATAATATTAATGTAATTTACTTTAATTAGTATGGGCTTTAATGCCTTCATATTTTGGGCTATAAGAGCACACTCTTATTTCATGCAATGACCAAAACTTCATGATAGCCCAAAATTATTCTTAATACAAGAGTCCAATCACTATTACCCTTAATAGTATATCCAAACTTAATCTACAAGGATAAATTTTAAGCAAAAAACATTGAATCTCTCTAAGAATAGTTCTTGTGCTTTAGGGATTTTCCCAAGCCTTAAAACTAACCCATTGCATTGGGAATTCATCTTTAGGTTGATGAAAATTGGGATGTTACACATAGCCTTTTGCATGGCCCTTTGACATTCTTCTTGGCAAGTCCTTTTTTGTGTCTTTTGACACTTCTAGGTAGTCATGTCACCTTCTTAATGACAAAAGGAGCTAGTAAATCTATTCCGTTATCATCATCTATTGAAACATGATTTACTCCAAGGTGGATTTCACAAGATTCTTTTTCGACATATGGGCCATGTATTCTTCCTAAGCTTACCTCTTTTGTCTTTCATCTTCTTGCAAAAAATGGCCTCAACCATCCTACTTATATCGGTGAATTGAGTAATACTCATTTATTCCTTGCCATTATTCATCTAATAAAAAAAGATTTAACATGTTCAATGCTCATTCCCACTAGGAAACATGGTTTCTATGAATGTTGTGTCTCTTGGATCTAACTCTGTCACTAAGCCATCATTATTTTTACTAATGAGGATCTATCTTTTTAAATTATCAAGTTGTCTTATAAAGACATGCCTACTGCACTTTAACCCCATTGTTTCATACTTATAGGAAGAATTATGGATATAAGTTGTTGACTCTTAAGGTCATAAAATATTTTAGATTGATTTAAGGTCTATCCATAGCCCGTAAGGCATGATAGTAACTACTTTGGGGAATTTGGTTATGTGAAGACAATAGATGTGAGTTTACCTACTAACACATGGTAATAGTTTCACTTATGTTATTTTTTACTTAACTATGTCAAGGAGAAGTCTATTTCTCCATTCCAACAACTGTTGTTGTTGATTGATAATTTCTTAACAATCCCTTTCTAATCCATAGAGCATCTTGAACTGATCAAATGGGTGTTCTTAACCTTTATTAGTTGAAAAAAGGTATTAACTTTATATTGATTACTAACTAGATTTATCCATTATTTGACAGTCTCACACTTACCCAAAATTAGGTAAAACATAATCATATTTTGAGTAAACGTCCATGACGTGAATGAAACACTAGAGTCCATGTTCCGCCCTCATGTTTATCGGTTCATAAATGTCACAGTGATAGTCTACTAATTGCATATAATATCTTCTTAAAAGTTTTCCTTGTCTTTGTTACCAATCAAACTAAGTTCTTAACTTCTTATATGTACATCCTCCTTTTAGCACTCATTACTTAGCAAATTATCTTTTGCTAGTTCAGTCATTCCTTTTGATCAATGTGTACATGTGACAAGAAAAATGAATCATTATTTCCAAGACAAAAGGAGACATCAAACCCGACACATGATTTAAAAGTTGTAGTCCCATTGATATTTAACTAAAAGATAACAAACTCATCATTTTGTCAGTTGCGTATTCTATGAAGTGAATCAAGAATTGTAGCCCCATTGATCTTTAACTAAAGAGACAACAAAGATATAAATTTTGTAGGTTGCAATCCTTTGATTCTCTCTATTGCATTACATCCGACATGAAGCCATATGCTTCTATGAAACTTCCATGATATCTACTCATTTGTTTTGTTTATTCTTTAACCCTCAAAGGATTATTAATATAGCCTTTTATCTCGGTAGAAACCAATTTTTACTTCCAATGGATGAAGTTTATTTTATAGGTTTCTTGCCCTCTTGGACTTAGGTTTGGAGGAACATCTCTTGGACTGAGCTTAGTTTACTTTATAAACAATTATTGAATTTAATTCTTTAATCCACACCCCCAAGTTTCTTACAAATGTTGTTCCCACTCATGCTAGTTAGCTTACCACCCTTTTAGCCATATTCTTTATTGAACACAGTCCTCTTTGGGTTTTTGAATGCATTGCAGAAGTCACCACTCAATCAAAGCAGTATAACGTATAACATAATAACATAACCTCATTTAAATAACTGCATGAATGTTTATTAAAATAAGAGAATATTTTCAATTCAATTTGGAAGGAATATAATTTAACAAAAAATTCAATGTGAAATGAAAATTCAAGATTTGTTAAAAATTTACCTTATATTATTTTTGTTGATTGGATTCACACTCTTATATGGCCTCTCTAGCCATATAAATTCATTTAGCATCAAGCCATAATGTTAAACTCCTATTCGCCATGTTTACACCCACTCACTTGGATGTGTTTGTAGCATATCTCCCATTGGTTGAGATGTTCCTCATATCTCTTCCTGTCATGTCCCTTGTCACAACATTTGTGAAAAGGTTGACTTACATATCACTACTTCAACATTAATTAACACAATGTGGTTGAAATACTTGAAAGGAATTATTATCAGTTAGCAAGTTTAAGTTGCCGCAATATTTAGGTTTTATCTCAATTAATGAGCCATGTTTGGATAGGATCAAGTATTCAAAACACGTTTGACTAATTTCCCATTACAAAGAATCTTCCAGCATTAACCTTATGTTACCTCTGGAAAAATTTTTAGTGGTTACACCTACTTATTTCCCCAAAAAAAAAAAAAATCAATACAGACTCAATTTGAATGTTTTTAGGAATATCCAAGTGTAGAACAATACTTCTGTCCTAAAAGAGATCCAAACTCGCTTCTAGCATATGAAAATACATAACAAAATGAATCTCTCAAATTTGGATACTTTTAGGGTCAAATCGAATCTCAATTGGAGGTTCCACGTGTCCCTAGAAGGTGTTTACATAAAAAATCTTAAAAAATTGAAAATTTCAACAAATCCCACTCTTGGCCACGACGCATGCATACCACACACGCTATTGCCTAACTAGCTTTTGTCAATATACTTAGGCCCCATTTGTTACAAAGAAGATTTGGGGAAGGAAAGGAATGGAAACGAAAGGAAAGGAAGATTTGAAAGATGAGGGAAGATGGTTTGAGTTGTTTGGTAGGAAGAAAATGAAGAGGTGGTAGTTGGTAAAGAATTAGGAAATGTATATTTTATCCTCAAAAGAAATTAATTCAAAATAAAAAAGAAAAATATTTTTTAAAAAAAATATATTCTTGTTAAGTTCGAACTCGTGAAAAAAAATTCGCCAAATTCAAACTTTCCCCGCCAAATTTGAACTTTCCCCGCCAAGTTTGAATTTCGGGGTAAATCTGTCAAAAAACACTTTCCGGGAAGATTGCGGCTTTCCTTCCATTTTCTCGATGGAAAGCATAATCCCTTACTCAAGATGCTTGACTCGACTTTCCGTCTATCAAACACCCAAAATCCATGGGAAGATTGGGATCTTCCCTTTCCTTCTCTAATCTTCTTTCTACCAAACGGGTCCTTATTGTTTTCATAATCCTAGCTCTCTCTCTCTCCCTCTCTCTATGTTTGTCTTCTTCATTTTTGTAGAAGCTTAGTGAAGAAGAAAGATAAGAAAGCTAGGGAGGGAGGAGGGAAGAGAGGGAGAGAATGAATTTTGAAAAAAGGAGTGTGAATCACGATCAAGAAAATGGTAGGAGAGAGAGTGCGTTTAAGAGTGGTGGTGATGTCATAATTTAAAATATCTTTTTTGATATGAATAATTTAAAATATTGATTAAAGGGGGAAGGTGCAAATTTAGTAGTAAACAATTTTTCTATGAGGACCCATAAGATTTAATCATTTTTTAGTGCAAAAGTGGACATAAACAATTTTGTTTGGGAGCAAATATAGCAATGTCGTCAATAAGACTTAACTTTTGTTATTTTTTTCATTGTGAGTCCCACCAATCTTCTCTCTCTTTATTATTTTAATATATATTTTTAATGGGAAAATATCACTTAGATCCCATGAAAGCAATTTTATTTCAATTAACCCCCAAAAATTCTGAAATTTCATTCACCCCATTGATCAAAAATGAAATTAAATTCTATACATGAAAAACAATAATAATCATATTTTATTTTTTAATATGAGTATTTATAAGACAAATGTGGCATTTTCAAGACAAATAAAGACATTTTGCTTGATAAACATGTCAATGACTAGGGAGTAATTATGAAAAAAAAATAAAATAAAAACATTATTGTCTTTTCACTATAAAAAAAAAATATATTTTGACCCATCCGTGCAAAGAAATTTCGAATCTTTTTGGGGGTTAACTGAAATGAAAATTTTTCCACGGGGACTAAGTGATATTTTCCCATTAAAAAGAATATTAAAATAAGACAAGAGAGAAGACTAGTGGAACTCACGGTGCAAAAAGTAAAGTTTTAGTCTCCTTAATGACATTGCTATATCTGCTCCAAATTAAATTATTTATGTATACTATTGCACCCGAAAACAGTTAAGCCTTATGGATGTACATGGGGAAATTGTTCATTACTAAATATGCACCTTCGCGCTTGATTAAATACATTATTTATTAAATTGGGATTATAGAAATGGTCAATCAAACTTCCACCTAGCTAGGTTGATTGTCAAGTGCACACCATATGCCAGTTGGCACATTGTGGGATCCACATTGCAAAAAAGAGTTGGACGTTAGTCCTAATGAACATGATTTCGCTATCCCTTCTTAAATGATTATGACTATTTTTACACCCAACAAAAGATAATTATGTTGGTTGCTCAAAGTGCAAAACATTATTACTATTTTTGCACTTTCACCCTTAAATAAACATGTTTTGTTCGCATTAGTAAGTGTATAAGACTCAATATTCCGTAACCAAGGTCGAGAATTAAAATTTTATGAATGAAAGTCAAAGAGATATACTATTGAAAATAGAAAACATATCTCTGATTCCTGCCTTCAAATCTTAAACCCTCACGTATAAGTATAATTCAATTGTACTCTAACTTTAGTTTCACAACAAATAACACCATAGAGAAGGAAAGGGAGTTTTAGTTCCTTCCATTGGATCTTGAACCTACTCATATAAGTAGAATCGCTCATCCTCCAGATTTAAAAAAACAATCACTCATACACTGATTTTAGTTTCACAGCAAATAACAATATGGACAGAAGATAGTATAAGTGCAGAGGAAAAACTTATTTTTCTTACTTTTTGTTTCCTGTACGTTGTTTACCTTAATCACCCACACGCTTTTTCTTTTATTTGAGCAAACACCCACACATACTTTAGAAAAAAGCAACCCCAAAAAAAAAAAAAAAAAACAACAAAAAACCAAAACACCCATACTTTTCCGTACTATTATTTGTGCTACGCTTATAATGGGTTTAGGCTTATTCATTAAAGATGAATCAGTGGACCTTTTTTCAATAGACACACCACACATTGAGAGAGATACCCCTATCTAAGCTTCACAAGTTCAAATTTAAATATTTAATTAGTCAATAGTGATAAATATCATATCATTATATATACTAAAAAAGTAATATCTATGACTTGCTTTTCAATGATACATATCTTGTAACTTTGACACACTTGCATGTCTGTTCTAATCATATGGCTTGGTCCGTTTCTTGTAGTCCAAATCTTCTTTAACTTTTTTCAATGTAATAACACATGTTGTTCTTAATTATTTCATTACTTGATGATCACTCCACATGAATGTCTAAACAGAGTGGGTGAAGATTGGCCACTATATGATATACTAACTCTATTCCAGAAGGGTCAAAGCCCCATGGCCATTGTTGTGAAAAACAAAATGGACATCACAAGAACTAGCTCCTTTGATGCACGAGGTAAGAATCTTAGGATTTGAATTTAATAAGAGGTGAAATCTATCTTAACTGTCTGTTTGATGAAACTTAAATCATGTCATTTTCACTTTAATAACCCATCCTAAGAGCTGTAAATCCACATACAGTTGGGAAGATATTTACCTTTTTTTGATTTTGAGAGGCGATCACTAATAGTCTGAGGTTAAAAATGACATCGAACCCACGACCTCCCCCTTACATGAGAGCTTTAATAACAGTACACTAGGCTGCAACCTTTTACTTTGTCAAAATTCATATGTTGTATGGAAATTGTGCTTTATGTTCTTTCTTTATTCAAACGAAACGCTAAGTTAGCTTTATCATATGGCACTTAAGGTTGTAAAAATGTGGTACTTTTTTAGGAGTTGGTAGTTTAATTGAGAAGGGAGACTATGTGAGCATCTCCACAGACTGGAATTCACTAGAAACTGAATATTATAGCGCAACACTGAAGAATATGATGGACAATGAGCTGGGTGGTTCAGATCCAATACATAAGAAAACAAAACAAATAGATGAAATTGATTTACTACAAGAGAATATTTCTGATTCTTTTCAAAGTAATCATGAGCAAGCTATTGGAATTATAACTTTGGAAGATATCATGGAGAATCTTCTTCAGGTTATTATTAATATATTACAATTGCTTCGTACTAAATGGTTGATCTATACACTGTTAATTTCAAGATGACTCATGTTTTGTTTTTGTTTTTGTTGTTGTTGTTGTGAAGGAAGATATATTGGACGAAACCGATCTATATGTCGACGTCCACCAAAAGTGGGTGTTGTTCCATAGACTCATATTATATATACGCTTGCATGTTTGATATGTACTTGTCTTAATATTTGATATTACGATTTATTTTTCAATATTAGGATCAATCTAAACCATTCAAGAAGATTATCATCATCATCAAGGTGAAGGTCGTGTCATAGGCTTTCAACTTCTCATCACCAATGGAAAGTTTCAGACTCATCACCTCGAATTTCTTTCTTTAGTAGTCCTTCAGATATTTTAACCATTTCTCCAGCAAGAAGCTGAGATCTGTATGCTTCCCCTAGAGAATTTGTGCCACTTTGTAAATCTTTATCTTTTGAAATGTAAAAGCTTGAGTTGGAGCTATCATATGAACTATGACAAGATTTTCAACTCAAAATTACATTTTACAAATATTTATAGATTATCTACCAACAAAGTCATTTTTCAAATAATAATAATTATTTTGTTGGGGTATGGGTTAAATCTTTATTGACTAAACTAATTTTTTTTAAAACAATATTTAAGATATATTCTTTTTTGGTGTGTACCTATTCAAGATATATTATTAGTTTACTAGTGTAGCTTCAACTCTTGAAACTGAAGATTATATATGTTGAAAAGTAATATTATTTACCCAAATCAATTGCTAATAGAAGAATGAATTAATTATAATTTTTGGTTTGCTCTAGACCATGATTAACAAAACATAATCTTAAGAGGAAAACTCAATTATGACCATTTTCCCATAATGCTACACATAATAAAATCATGGCTTAAAATCTATCATTTCAAGGACTTCGATTTCAAGTATGGAAGTAGCGGTTGACGTGTTTTTTTTTTTTTTTTGGGGGTATTTATAGGGTTAAAGGGCATTTTTGCCTTGAAGTTTCCGCGAGGAGCTATAGGCACCCAAAAGTAATTTTTTGAACAATAGCGACTTGGAAGTTGTAAAATTATATTAGAATAGGAAAGAAATCGATTGATATTAGCCATGATCCTAGCTCCATCATATCCCTTGATCCTAGCTCCATCATATTCCTTGATTCTAGTTGCATCTAGTTTAGGAAATATTTTCCTTTTATGATAATTTATTATGAGTTATGATAATTTATTATGAGTTATTGTATTGCCTATTTTATTGTATTGCCTATTTCATTGTAACTACTCTTTCCCTATGAGCCTATATATTGTAACCTTTATACCTTGAATAATATACTCGAAAGAGAGTGTTTATACCTCCGAAATATAATATGGTATCGAGCGTAGGCAAGAGTGAGAGAAACAAACAGCGATGGTGAGGCGTAGAGAAATAACACAATGGGGTTTTCCTCGACTCTAGGGATCTCAAGAGACGCGTGGAGATTCTTTTTCCGACGGCGACTTCCTCATTCCGTCTTCCCTTGTGATTTCCGGCCATCCCCAGAGCTCATTGCACTCTCCAATGAACTTTTGATTTTTTTTTCCGGCGACTCTCCGGTGAAATTTTTCCAGATTCCGGCGACTAATTTTCTTCCGTAAACATGGACTCTCCTCGCTTCCTCCTTCGTTCGATCAATTCCAAGAACATCAACCGAAACATCTCCAATGGTTTTTATGTCCGGTACCGATTCTCAAACCCAAACTTCCTCATCTTCTTCCTTTCAAACCAAAGAACCCAAGCACTAACTAGAACCTCGTAGATGGCTTCGAATTTTCAGACCATCATGTTATGGCTATTAGCCATAAGTTTAATGGCGTGAACTATCTCCAAAGTGGTCACAAAGCGTGCCGAGGTATATTCGAGGTAAGAGAAAGGAGAAATACATTAATGGGGCAACCCCTCAACCAGCCCCCGATGACCCTAATTTTGACACATGGTTTGAAAATAACCAAGTCATGACATGGTTATGTAATTCAATGACCTTGGAGATCAGCTGAGGGATATCTGCTTGCTCACACAAAGAAAGGAAATATGGGATGCTGCTAGAGGACCTACTCCTCTCTGGAAAACACCGCGCTTGATTCACCCGAAGAGACAACTTCGGATTTACGACAAGGTAATATGTCGGCTTCGAATACTATAATGCATTGCTGAAATTGTGGCAAAGAATAAGACTTGTTTGAGGTTCACCCTGGGAAACTCTCAAAGATGCCCAATTGTACAAAGGAATTGTGGAAGAAGGAAGAATACACGACTTTCTTCTCGTTAGGCCTCAATGACGCCTTTGAAGAGATAAGGGGCGTAATCATGGGGCTCAAAACCACTCCCACAACTCTTTGATGTGGTTAACTTTGTACAATTTGAAGAAAGCAGAAGCTCTTAAACCGAAGTGGGCCAAGTCACATTGAAAGCTCCGCACTCGCGCTCAAGGACCACACGGGAACGAAAAACTAATAAATGGTGCAACTTTTGTAAGAAGAAGGGCCATAATAGGGGAAGCATGCTGGAAACTCCATGGCAAACCTCCTGGGGGAAAATCAAACTTCCAGAGTCACCTGACCACAGCTGAACCAAAGATGGAAAATGACGATCACCTGAGTTCGGAGGAATTACAGATGTTTCGCAAAATGCTCGATAAACAGAATAAGTCTAATTTTGTTCCCGGCGTGAATCTTGTTCAATCGTAATTCTATTATCACTCTCAACGCCGTGATGACTAGTGACGATACCGGATTGTTGACTCGAGCTACGGATCACATGACTGGTAACAAAACTCTATTCCACAACCTTAAACTCGTCATGAACACCTCAAAGTAAAGGTAGCTAACGGGTATTCACACGGGTTGAGGGCATTGGAACCGTTGTGTTATCTCGATCACTTGGCAATACATAATGTTCGTTTGTACCTAACTTACTTGTAATTTGATATCTCAGAAGCAAGTTGACTAAAGGTCAAATCACCGAGTGATTTTTGATGATGGTCTATGTGTGTTTCAGATTTAAGAACGAGGAGGACGATTGGGACTTCTAGAGAATGGGATGGATTGTTCTACCTTGAAGGATCAACCTCGAAGAATAAAGATACGTGGAAGGCAAGACGGCACCGGTTAGCTCGAATTCACGAATAATGATGTCTTATTGTGGCACTGTCGATCAGGTCACCCTAGTTTTGATTATATGAAACATGTGTTTCCCAGTTTATTCAATAAAAGTTCAGTTCCTTTCCATTGTGAGACTTGCCAATTTGCAAAACAGACACGATCTTCATATCCCAAACAGCCCTATACTCCCTCCTCTCCATTCACATTAATTCACAGCGATATTTGGGGCCCTGCCCGAATAACTACCCTCACTCATACTAGGTGGTTTGTTACTTTTATTGATGATCACACTCGACCACATGGGTTTACTTAATGAAAGACAAATCCGTGTTGCCAAAGTCTTTCTAACTTCTATACCTTTGTCCGAACCCAATTCAACACGTCCATTAAAGTCCTTCGAAGTGATAATGCCAAGGAATATATGAGCACAGCCTTCAAAGAGTTTCTTGATCACCAAGGAATTCATCACCAAACCTCTTGTCCCTACACCCCTCAACAAAATGGGGTAGCCGAACGGAAAAACCGTCACTTGTTGGAAGTAACCCGTGCCTTGCTAATGGAACGAAATGTTCCCACCATTTTCTGGGGTGATGCCATCCTCACAACGGCCTATCTCATTAACCGCATGCCTTCTAAAGTCCTCAAATATGACACCCCAATTCAAAACTTATGGAACTCTTCCCAACTTGCCCCCTCATTAATTCATTACCTCCCAAGGTGTTTGGCGTGTTGTCTTTGTTCACAAAAAGGAGGGAAATAAATTCGGTGCTCGAGCCGACAAGTGTATCTTCCTTGGCTACTCCTCTACTCAAAAAGGGTACAAATGCTACTGCCCGTCTTCCAAGAAACTTATTATCTCCCGTGATACAATATTCTCGGAAGACGAGGCTTATTATCCCAAATTACCCATTCGGGGAGTATTCGATATTGAATGGCTAATCTTGGAAGCATCTAATTCCAACACCTCAAACTCACCTAACCTTATAGCCTCTCTTGACTCACTTGCTCCCACGGCACCAGCCTAATACACACATTCCACCTCAACCCGAACCCAATGAACCGGAAACTCATGTTGAGATCAATTCGGGATGGATGAAGAATCACGACAGAGGTAGAGTCCAGCTCTCACAAGTTCAAACTGAACCGATACTCGGTAGAACTATCTCTCCCATTCAAAGGAACGACCATGAATCCAATCCGGATTAAATCCTCAAGAATCGGGTTGGCCTATTGCCTTGAGAAAAGGGGTAAGATCGTGTACTCAACATCCAATTCAAAGATTTGTCTCATATGGTAACCCGTCTGCAAAATGCAAAGTTTTGTTGTAAACAAAGGTACGATAACCATTCCGAACACGTTTCCACAAGCTATGGCTGATCCGAATTGGAAGCAAGCTGCAGAAGAGGAGTTGAGGGCACTCAAGGAAAACAGAACATGGGAGATCACCACTCTTCCTAAAGGAAAGAAACCAGTAGGATGCAGGTGGATCTTCACTCCGAAATTCAATCCCGATGGTAGCATCAACAAATACAAGGCGAGACTTGTTGCAAAAGGATATACCTGCATATACGGATCGACTATCGAGACATTTGCTCCAAAGGGTCAAGTTCAATACCATTCAAGTACTGTTATCACTTGCAGCGAACTTGGATTGGTCACTATACCAACTGGACGTGAAGAATGCATTCCTGAATGGCAACCTGGAGGAAGAAGTATACATGGAGATTCCAGAAGGAGTCTTAGCTCCTAATAACTCTGTGTGTAAACTAAGAAAATCACCATACGGCTGAAACAATCTCCGAGGGCATGGTTCTTGTAGATTCACCAAAGCAAATGAAAGGACTTGGGTATACTCAGGGGACGAAGCAGATGACACGTTATTTACCAAACGTGTTAATGACAAAGTCACCATATTGATTGTTTATGTTGATGACATAATCATTACAGAAATGATGAAGAATCCATTGCTCAACTCAAACGTGACTTGTCGATCAATTCCAGTGTGAAAGACCTTGGACAAATGAGGTACTTCTTAGGCATGGAGGTGGCAAGAACTAAGAAGGGCATCAATGTATCTCAACGCAAGTATACGCTAGACCCTTTACATGAGACAGTATGTTGGGCACTCAACCTAAGGGACACCAATGGAAGAGGGATGTCACTTACGGATCAAATCAAAAGGTGTTCCAAATAATTCGAAAGATACGTAAGACTTGTGGGGAAGTTGATATACTTAACCCACACTCGTCCCGACATTAGCTATGCAGTTGGAATAGTAAGTCAATTTATGCATCAACCACAAGAAGAGCACATGAAGGTCGATACAGATCTTGAGCTACCTAAAGCTTAATCCTGGAAGAGGAATATTCTTTAGGAAAGGTACTACCAGAAACATTGAAATCTACACTGATGCAGACCATGCAAGGGATAGAGAGACCAGGAGGTCAACCTCAGGGTACTGTACATACGTGTGGGGAAATCTGGTTACATGGAGAAGCAAGAAATGCAGTGCTGGTGTCACCAAGCAAAGGCGGCGTAACCGAGAGCTGTTAACAAAGGAGTTTGTGAAGGAATGTGGATCATCAGATTACTAAAGGAGTTAGAGATTCAACATGAACGACCAATGCAACTCTGGTGTGACAATAAGGCCAACATTGAAATGGTCAAGAACCCAGTATATAATGATCGAACCAAGCATGTTGATATAGATAGACATTTCATTAAAGAAAAGATTGAAGCAGGCATTATGACCCCGTCTCACATAAGATCTGAAGAACAAATTGCGACATCCCGACTAAACCACTTGGTCGAACAAAGTTTGAAGGATTTCGTGGCAAGTCGGGATTGCTCGACATATACTCTCCAAATTGAGGGGGAGTGTTAGAATAGGAAAGAAATCAGATTGATATTAGCCATGATCCTAGCTCCATCATATCCCTTGATCCTAGCTCCATCATATTCCTTGATTCTAGTTGCATCTAGTTTAGGAAATATTTTCCTTTTATGATAATTTATTATGAGTTATGATAATTTATTATGAGTTATTGTATTGCCTATTTTATTGTATTGCCTATTTCATTGTAACGGCTCTTTCCCTATGAGCCTATATATTGTAACCTTTATACCTTGAATAATATACTGAAACAGAGAGTGTTTATACCTCTGAAATATAATAGTATTGTTACCCTCACTTCACATACCAAAATGTAAACTATTAGGTTGACCAATTTAATTGAGTTGGCATTGCACATTAGATTTTATGCCACATAGTGTACAACTTCATCATCATCCTTACTAAAATTATTACAAAAATCAAAAGAAAAGAATCAAAGAAAAGAGGGTATATGAAAAGGAATCAATCTAGAACAGTAAAAAAAATGCTGAAAGAGGTAGAAAAGGAATCTGGAAAAAGAATAATCAGTCTGGAAAAAAAAGTTTATTGAGAAAACACCACATCACCATCAATGTCAATGAACAGTAAAAAAAAATAGCAAAATGGAAAAAGAATCTATCTCGCGAAAAAACCTCACCTCATTTTGTTAGTTCTCAGATTATGTTTTGATGATAACAAACATTGAAAAACAATGAGGACTTGATAATTCAAATCATTTGAGTTATGTATTTGAACATACTCGAGTGATAGAACTATATTTTAACTAAAACTTGAATAAGCAAGAATACTCACTTCAAGTGATCTAAGATGATAACTCAAGTGACAGAAATGCACTCGAGTTGCAAGTCACTCGCTAAAAGAATGAAGAGTGATGCAAGATCACTCAAGTGCTAAGTGAGTACTTGAGTGATCTTCTGTGATTTGCAGGAAATCACCAAGTCACTCACAGGATTATCGGAAGTTATGGCAGATCACTTAAGTAATGGGTTTCATCATTTGGGTGATAAGCTCAGAGCACTCGAGTGGATAGGTAACCACTCAAGTGCTGGTGATCACTCGCTGAGATTTTGCAAGTCACTCATCTATTCTCTGAAAATTGGCTGAAGCTCACTCGAGTGAAAAGGCTGTCACTCGAGTGATGACAGGAAACTTGTGAGACTTTTGCAAGTCAACTAAAGATGCATTTTGCTCCTGCATTTTTTGATATAATGGTGAATTTAATAGCTCATTTGGTAAGAGAGATAAGACTATACAACCTAATTTATCTAAGGTAGATGTAGCCTTTTGAGTAAATCATAAAGAACTTAAAAGGGTATTCTAAAAATCCTTATCGACTTGAAACCTGAATTTTAACAGATATGTAGTTGAAAAAGCTATGAACTTTTGCAAAGCATATCAAACAAGGTCGAAGGCGCAATCTTGCAATGAAAAGGTAGAAGTCAGGGAACACGGGGGGCTCAAAGTGAAGAGTATGCATCTTGAAGAGGTGTTGCAAGCACACTTGTATATCTTGAATAACATAGAAGAAGTTCAATCATACTTAGATGAACACATAAATAGTTTAAAGCATATCTATCCAAGAAAAAATGACATGCAGATAGCTAATGATTAAAACAAGACATTCATAGAATGGTTCAAGAAAAAAATTTCGCACAAGATCAATGTGTATGAGACAACCAAATGGTTAGCTTGGGGCCTTCTTTTGAGGCTTTCACTTGGAGTAGTTATGATATAAACAAGTATTCTTTCTACAAAAAAGCCCAGGATGATAGAAATATTATGCAAAGTAGTGGGGTGATGGTGGTAGCTGAGTCAATACACTTCTCTAGTTCAAAAGATAAAAAACCCCATATTGGCATCTATAGCTTATTATGGAGTTATCAAAGACATATTAGAGATTAGCTATACCAAGTTGAGAGTTCCTATATTCAAATGTCTGTGGGTTAACAATAATGTTGTTGAAATAGATCAATGTGTATTTATCTCAGTTGATCTTCATAGAGTTGGTTATAAAGATGAGCACTTTATTCTTGCAAGCCAGGCAAACAAGTGTTTTATTTTCATTGAACCTGCAAATAAAAAATTGTCCATTATACTCCAAAGTTAAAAACAAAAAGATGGTGATCCAATTTTGAATCTTGATGACATACCACCTTCCACTACAAATCCACCTATACCAAGTGAAGCAGAATTTGTAGATAATGAAGAGTATGCAGCTAGAAATAATAATTGTGAAGAAATATGGGAAAACATATAAAGTAATATTTTAAGGAATAAAATAGGACTGTGTAATTTTCTTACATTCTAGTTTGTTTACTTTATTAATTTAATTGCAATTTACTTATCCTATCTCATCTTGATCTTCCTCAGATAAAGGGAACACAAGTGCAGGGAACTTAAGTGGCTCACTTATTAGGAAGAACACTGGAGGAAGCACAAAGTTGTGAATGTTGGTTACACGTCATGAGGGACAAAGGAAGAAGGTGCACGTGAAATTTGATGTTAAGTTGAATCCAATTGGCGAATAGGAGGGCATGTTCATTAACTATATTGGCTATTTGAGCCGCAGCAAAGTTGGCATTTCTAGGGCCTAATTGGAAAGAAGCTCCAACGACATGAAGGATATGATTTGGGAATAACTTTTGGTATATAACTTTATATCTTCATTTCTATCTTTATTTCCATTGGTTCATATATAACTATGTTATATTTTTCTTTGTAGCAAACCTACGATGTCCCCAACACCATGCAAATGTACAAGCATTGGATGGGAGAAGTTCGTGAGCAATGGAAAGACTTCCAATCCAAGCTCAAAATCCAAGCCAAAGAGAAATAAGGAACCATGTCAAGATTATCCATATCTTCCTCTAGAAGACTGAAGATTGTTTATGGCATTACAGCAAGATCCTAAATTTCTAGTATATTTTGTTCACCATAATATGAAACATTTTATTTGAATTTATTTGACCTTGATAACTCAGTTTTCTTTATTCTTTGCTCATAGAAATTGAGTGAAGCAAATAAAGAGAGGTAGGCTAAAAAAATGTCCGCATTGCATGTCTCATGGGGGTTATCGGAGGTTTGAGAAGAAGATCATGCAATCTGATTTGTAAACAATGGAGGAAGCAGCAAAATTAGATCTTAGCATTGTCATGCAGGCCCCTCCTCCTCCCTCACATCATAGAAAATGGAAGGTTGGGAGGATGAAGGTAGAAAAATACATAAATCTAGTCGTTGAAGGGGTCGCTATAAATATTGTGAGTAGTTAATATTAAGTTTATTTAATTGTATTTCATTTTGCTTAAGGATTATGTAATTAATTTATATTTATCAACTCTATTCTACCTGATGACCTTGAAGGGAAGAGTCAACAAGGTTCCTTCACTCAAAGTGGAAGGATGGACATCTTAGTAACAAAATTTGGGAAGCTAGATCACCATAGTCATGTTAGAGGGGCGCCAAGAGGAATTGATCTCATAACATATTTTGGACGAACTTCATCACATTCTAGACAAAACGAACCCAAGAGAGAGCTTATGGCCAAGGTTTGAGATGAAGTTCAACAATCAATTCTAGAAGAAGTCCGAGAAGAGCTGGAGGTGCAAATTCGTCGATCACTTCATGAAGAGCTGTCAGAAGAGCTACGTGGTGAGATGAAATTAATGGTAATGTCTAGCATTCAAGTTAGGATGGGTCAAGAGGAATGTAGATCTCAGGTTTGTAAATAATTTTAATCAAGATAACATTGAGTTCTGCCTTAAGTTAGTTTAATTATTTCTTTTATTACTCTTAACCAGAATCTCCGGCCTTTCCCAACATGAAAGGTCACACAATTCCCAAGAGTTAGGACATGACTCCTCCGTAGGGATCCGTACATGCAAAATGGAAGGATTTTCATCCATTAAAACTTATGAATCCCATCGAAGGATCCATCAACGGCGTTTAAATCAAGTTAGAAAAGAACTGTACCTATGCGAACTCATGAGCTCTCGTTCAATTCGACCTCGTGGGCTACCTATTCAATCAATAGGAGCCCACTCGCGAATCCACTCCCTCTACCGGTATCCACATGAACGGCCTCCAACACCAACTAGCTAGCTGCCTTTAGTATTCTCGCGTCTCTTCTTTTTCTCTCTAGGGTTTCTCGTAGCTTTTCTAATACATCTGACAAAATGTCCCGTAGGTTTTTCAAGACCCAATAGGCGTATTATATATTCAAAATTAATCCTTATTAATCTTGAAATTTGAATTTGGATTAAAATAATATATTAATTAAATCTATCTCGATACATCTAATCTAATCTATTTATTTAATCCGAATTAAAAGTCTTCCGGTTTAATTTATCTCTATAAATTAAATCAGATATGATATCTATCTATTTAATTAAATCTCGATACTATATCTCAATTTATATTAAATCGATATATGATATCTTTATTCAAAATTAAATATAAGATACAATACCTCTATTTATTTTAGATATTTAATTTATCAAATAAATTAAATACAAAACAAATATTATATAATAATATTATAATCTCTATTAAATAATATTATTATATTATTTTCAAATTTAATAATATATATATCCATCCTAAATTAAATACAGTATTCATTAAATCTTAGACATATCTAAGATTCAATGAATCTGGACACTATTGCTCGTGTTGGGTTATTCTTGTGTGCGACCCTGCAGGCCCACATGAGATTGGCAGCGGGCCAATACTGTACCAGCCGACAAGTTGCAAGCGGCCTCTAGCAAGGCATTACGACTACCCAATTCATATGGGGATCGATGATACGATACAACCTATCGTACAACAATGTCACGTCCCTTTTGTCATGTGATAATTTGGTCAAGGATGAGGCATGGATAATGTCAACTTCCTGTTCTTGATCATTACTTTCTCAATTCTTGAGTAGTCTAATAATTGAAATGGAAACTCCTTTCCATCGTAGTATGGCTATACATTTCTCAGACTCACTCATCGAGAGGCCCAGTATTATCTCTTTACAAATGTGAGGGACAAATTCCATCTTGACCATTCACATTCCTCTGCACGAAAACCACTGATCTCGATCTAAGCCTTTATCATCACCCTATTCAAAGGTGACTTTTGACTAGGTCAAATATCGACTCATCATGTAGGAATCCATGATGATCTCAGTCAAAGGGCATTGTGACACGCTTATACATAAGAAAAGCTTATGACTAAATCCATGCAGCTTTCTCATAATGGGTCTGGCCCAAAGACCTTGTACTCTTACAAGTACCTATGACTTTGATTCGTATCTCCATACCTCATCAAAGTCATGCTGGTCTTATTTCATCTTCGCTCCCACGTAGATGACTGACCAGGGACATTTAGAATAAACTATAAGATATATCCAAGGATATAGTTACTACTATAAACATGCAAATGAAATGATAACTTAAGGAGAATACTTTAAATAACATAAACATTTAAAGTATAATGACTTGCCCCTAGGGCATAATTTCTGACATCCTCTACTAAAGGTTAGAGAACCTTGCTCTCTTTTGTTGGATGTTCTGTTACTACATGTTGTTGTTGTTGTATACGCACATGCTACCACCCACCATTATAAGCAAATTTGGGACAACCACTGTAGGTTCAATGTTACAAGTGTTCGAGGGGGGAGGAAGGTGTACACATCCTATTCCCCGATGACGAGGTTGCAAAACTAGGTTAGGCAATAGGATCTTTCAGCCGTTGTCCTCAACATCTTGTTCACATGGCGATAACACCTCTAACGGTAGGAAACACCTGACTATTAATTACTTAACTTTTCTTGACATCCTACTTATAATCTTTAATTTATATGTTGCTAGGATCAAGAACAAGCGGTAAAGTTTTCCTTTCAAAGACAACTCCAAATTATCCACACACAAAATAACATGGTTGACTTGCGATGCCTTGTGGGATTCTCGGGTAGTAGGATCTCATATCCCTATGCAGTTGATAGCAAAGATATTACAAAGTTCCTATCTTTAGAGGAGATAGACATCTGATAGGTTACATTTGCAATCAAGTGAGTTTATTTTTTATGTTTAACTTTAATTGATGCATTGATTTTTAGGAATCTATATTCACAAAGTCATTTCTCAATTTAATTCTATGGTAACTGCTCCCACAAAATATGTGTCAAAATGGAGAGAAACACTTCATATGGATTCTTATGTCCCGTGCATCCGACAAGGCATCATAATAAGTTGGAAGAGAGGATGAGCTATATGGGCTATACAATTGGAGAGACTCAGTTGTTGTATTGTCTAGCACCAATTGTTGAAAGGCAAGTAACTTTATTTTATCTATTTAAAGCATACTTGATTTGTTAAGTTAAGAAGTATCATGTAATCTAACCTTATTTTAATCTATATATGTTATTATAGTTATTGTTGGAGTCTGTGTGTTGCTTGCCCCTTCATCAACAACCTATCTTGGTTTGATTCCTTGGGTCGCAAGCCAAACGAAGAGATAAAAATCATTTTCAACACGTAAGTTAAGTTGTTTGTAAATCATTAATTTTTTACTTGAATAAATTTTTTAAATGTCTTTTGCTTTTCATTTTAATGATGGTGCACTCAAGACATATTATTTAATAGATTTGGAAATCTGAAGGTAAAAGTGATAACACGAAGTGTTTTCAGCCAAAAGTAAATTGTTTAAATTCAAGTTCTTTAATTGAAAATCACTTTATATTTGCCTTTATTCATTTTTGCCATTTTCTTTTTATGTATAATGTCCTCGATAACCAGGGAAAAATGAGTGCGTATACTACATTTTACTTTTGAACATGTGATCATTTCTTCATTCTCAAATGAGTTTCATTTTTGTTCTTTGTAATTGAATTTTTAGTAATTTCATTATATTGATTGATTGATTTATACTAACTTAGTCTTCAATTATCTCGCAAATTTTTTGTAATGAGGAACCCTACACAATTGAAGACATTAATTTGATCCAAAACTTTTTGATGGGACAACTTCTACAACAGATAGAAAATGTGTAAAGATCGATAAAAGGTTTTTTTTTTTTACAAAGTGTAGTGGTTTAAAGAACTTGTAAACATTAATTTGATTTATATTAACCATGTTTAGTTTTGCAACTCATTACTTGATTATATGAGTTTGTGCACATTCTTATATTAACTATGTTTAAAGAACTTGTATATATACAAGGCGTTATAATGTAATCTTCCTCAATTTCCTTTATCTTTGTTCTAGGAATTAGTCGTTTTTAACTTAGTTTTCTCTCTTCTATGTTCTGTGTTGTTTTTGTAAAGGTTATGGATAGAAAATATGAATTTCAATTTTTTTTTAAAAAAGAAAAAGGACTTTCAACGTATGTTTTTTAAAACTAATCGGTGTAAAATATTACAATGGTTGTTTTCAAAACAGGAGGAAAAAACACATTGTTATAAGTCACTTTCGACTACTGTTATAAAAAAAAAGTCATTGTAAGTCAGATACATATGTTACTTACAATGATTGTTTTAAAAAAAAAAACAATCATTTAGTTATGATACACAGCTTGCTAACAACAACTGTTTTGAAAAAGCAGTTGTTGTAAGTCTTATACATACAATGTCATATGGGTAAAATAGTCGTTGTAAGTTGATTAGAATGATAGTTTTACATAAAACCAATGTTGTATGTTATGACTTACAATGACTTCTTTCTTAAAACAAACGTTGAAAGTCACTTATAGTGATTGTTCAAAAACAAAAGTCTATTTTAAAACTTTTGATGACCCTCACATACATGTTCCCTTGAAAACAGTCGTCTAAGAGTCTTAAAAACAAATATTAAAAGTACCTTCTATAGTAGTGACATAGTTGATTCCTTTGAGTAGGTCTTGTTACGAGCGGGTTTTCTTCAATTAGAAAGAACAATGATAGTTGATTGAGCAAAGAATTTTTACATTGATGGGTTCCTTTGATCATTCAAGCTCACACTTATTTTGTGTGTGGATTGTTGATCTTTGTCGCTCTTGATTTTCTCTAATTCTACTTTATTGGTAAGGGTACTGAAAGGTACAGACATTTTGGTATATCTTTTTCTTTTCTTTTTTTCATTTTTGTGATATGGCATAACACGTGGCACAATACCCTATGTGTCAGAGTCATATCAACATAAATTGGTCAAACTAACGTTGACCAATTGTTGATGTCAAAAAAAGGTGACATTGCTATGGATTTGCAACTTTAGGGTGACATTGCTTTTTTTTTTTAAAAAAAAAAAAAAAAAAACCCCTTTGGTTGCCCACAACTCCAAACATAAAAATTTGTGAGCCAAAAATGCCCTTTAACCCTTATATATATTATATACACCCGTCCAAAACAAAATATAGGGTGCCTCTGTCATATATAGAGAGTTATTAATTTATTTCAATTCCTCTCCTATTTATTAGTGATACACATTGCGTATCAAGAAAGAGAAGAGATGTGAAACAAATTTGAATAGTGGCATAGTTGGAAAAAATTTAATTCAAGATAGATTTTTGATGACATCATCATTCTTCCTTGTTTTCAATGATGTGGTTGAAAATGGCTTTTATATATTTTGGACTAGAGTGAGTAAACTATGTTGTTTTTTTCATTTTTATTATCAATATTTGTTGAAAATAATAATAAAGCATACTCATTCTCATTATCAGTATAGATTAACTTTGCAAATGATTTTGGAGAATTATGAGGAAACTAATTATAATCCCCACTTGTTTTCAATATTACTCCTCCGGTCCTAAATCAAATGTTTGCTTAGTTTTGATATATACGTTATTGAAAATTTTCATATTATTTGTTTTAATCAAGGAAAAACTTTTGTCTTAAACAATTTCTTTTCAAAAATTAAATTTTAATATTAGGTCAATTGATTGAGTATATGAAGACCAAAATAATTTTATATTAAAATACGAACAATAAATAGATAAAGAAAGAGGCCAATAAAGGTAATTAACTCTATTTTTCAAAGAAGATATATGAGGAAGTTAAGGAAATTAATAAAGGATAAAACTTAACTGAATATGCTTGTATCAATGAGATCCAATCTAATATTTTATCTATTTATCCATCCATCTATGTATCTACTTTTTTTGATATTACCATCTATGTATCTAATATATACGATGGTGTCGCTTCCTTGTGATTGGGCCATCTAGATGTATTGTACCACCGAAACTAATAATTTCTATCGGGCTTTTATTTAACAAAATCCGTGCTTCTTATTTGAATTCAAGACTATCTATATTACTTTATAAAAAAAAAAAAAAAAAAAAAAGACTATCTATATTAATTCAACAAGCAATAGAAGACTTTTTATTGGCATGCATGTCATTTTCTCAGCAGTATAAGTTAAAAAAAGAAAAAGCAATTACAAAGAAGAGCAAGTAATCACTTGACAGACAAACCAGCGTTTACAATCTGCATTCTTTTGCTTAGTACCAACATCCTCAACAGCTCTAATTAAGGAAACAATGGGTCTTTAAATCGGATATTTTAAAGCGAGTTCAAACTTAAGTAAGGTCCGTTCAGTTGAGAACCAACAAACTTGTTGTCCATTATTCTTTCCATTATCAGTATGTTTGCCTGGTGCTATTTTTAGAGAGCAGCTTCTGCATTCAATAACTTTAGCGAAGTAGATAAAACCATGTCATGTAAGGATCAGAATAATAGTTAGTCTAAAACCAGGAAAAAGCAAAACTTACTTTATACTAAAATCAGCAGATCGTGACATTTCTGATATTATACCGCCCTTTCTCTCAGATAAATCATATAGCACAGCACCACACATCAAAACCCTTCTTTCCATAACCTTGTTGATACTAACTTCATAGATAACTATGCTCTAGATAGATATACCTATCTTGAGTTCAATGAACTTACAAGCACAATCATGTACAAGACATAGAAATACTTGATGCTAGAGTGACGACAATGTTTTAACAGGTAAACATTCACAGAATTTCCACAAGAGATTTTAAGAAGTGCAATGCCATCCTCAGAAGATAGACATTGATAATACGAATGATACAACTTAGCACCACAAATCATAACCCTTATTCATCACTTATTTCATGGATTATAGCAGCCTAATGAGCAGAAACTAGACTCTAAACACATTCACATCACTTAGATACCCTTGTGTAAGTCTCATACACCAACTGTGCAGCAAGCAAATCAACAAGAGCAGAACCTACAGACTTAAATACAGTTATTTCCTCAGAATTTGTTCTCCCAACCTTGTCTCCTGCAGCTAACTCCACCAAATTTGCCACAATATCTTCCTTCTTAATTACTCCCCTCGCAAAAGCACCCACCAATTCTCCAGCTTCCACCATTGCAGCCTCATTGTCCACAAAAACTCTGCCCCTCTTAATGGCCTCATCATCGCATTCCTTCATCGAATGCTTGAATGAACCTACCAAATCCAAATGAGCTCCAACCTTCAACTTCTCACCCTTCACAAGAGCAACCTCTGAATTGGTCGCACAACTCACAATATCACCAAGTCCGGTAATCTCATCCAAAGACGCATTACTCTCGAAGCTTACACCTTGCAAAATACCCTCATCACTTTCTTGCATTTTCTCAGCCAATATTCTTGCCTTCTCCGCTGTCCGATTCCAGATAACTACTTTCCTCAAACTGGGTATCGCCGAAAGATGGGCTTTGATCAAATGGGGTGCCAGATTTCCTGCGCCCACCATCACGAGCACTTGACTGTCCAGTCTGGCCAGGTATTTCGAAGCCAAACCAGAGACACATGAGGTTCGATAAAGGGTCAAATCAGTGGCATCCATGGATGCCAGAGGCTGCCCTGTGGTGGAGCTGAAGAGATCATAAGTTGCCTGCACGCCTGGTAAGTTAATTGCAGAGTTTTGAGCGAAATGGGTGACAAGCTTGACGCCCATGTAAGGGAAAGAAGGAGAAGAAGACCAAGAGGGCATGAGGAGGAGAGAGGAAGAAGGAGTAACCTCGTAGCTTTGACGTATTGGGGACTGGATTGAGGTTGAGATTTTGGGGAGAAGAGATTGAAAGTGATTGATTAAAGTTTGATGGGTGAGGATGGAGTGTAAGCTATCAGTGGATATGAAAACTGGAGAAGAAATTGGAACGAGGGATGCCATTGATGAAACTGCAAGTGATTGTAGGATTTTAGGTTTGAAGGATTTGGGGACTAAAATATCAAAGATTTGGTTTATATGGAAGAAAAATAACGGAATTAGTAAATTCAACCCTATAAGTGAAAGATTTGGATTAAACCCAAATCCTCAATTTCGTTATTACCCAATTCGCTCTGCAGAATCCCAAGCACCTGACAAGTCAACTCTGCTTTAGGTTGTGTGCTTTGGGTTATAGCCCAGACGAATAAGAGAACAAAGAACAGAGACCCAAACAGTGAAAGGCCACAGAGAACGAGCGAAGAGCTTGGCCCAAGCAATTCCGGTTGAAGCGAGTTAAGTTTCCAGCAAAAACTTAGATAATACGCCGGTGTGACTCCTTGCCTTTTTCCTAGCACGGAGCTACTCTACTCGTTTGAATCCATTCATTGTTCTGCTCACGCTCATGCACCCAGAAAGGAGCCAATTTTCAGCAAGTGACATAGACTACACACGCGACAAAGCCACATCTTTATCTCAAACATGAACAGATTCATCTTCACTCTTCAGGAAGTGCGAGAATATGAAATTTTATCCGCTCATACGCAAACACAAGTTCGTTACAATCACACACTCATGACTCAACGAGCAAGAGCATAACGTTCTCAACTCATTTGAGATGTGTTGGAGAGACTTGCACCTAGGGCCGAGAAACCAACCGGCCTTGAATTTGTAGAGGTTAGGCTTAAGATTTTTGGCCCAAAAGTGAAAATAGGTCTAAAAGGTCAGCCCTATAGAATCATGAGACTAGAAGGGTCGGCTTGTTTACGCCCCATGTTTTTATTTTAAAAAAATTATTTATATACTAATATTATCTATTTTGTATCTTTGTTAATGATATTGCAAATATTTAATTGTTATTATCTTTTTTATATATTGAAGTTTTATAAGAACATCTTGTATTAAGAACATGAAAGTTTAAAACTTATAAAAGATATTTCTTATTCCATAAGTATTATTACTAATTTTGTATTTTTTGACATATTTTCTAATGATTGTTTTGTTCATGTTTTGTGTTGTTTATTTGGTTAACTAATTACACTTTTCAAGAAATATTTATTTATTCATTTTTTTTTTTTTTGGTTAGGTCTTCGCATTAATTATTTGTAATTGTTGTATGTGGATAATAGTTTACAATTGATTATGACTTAGTGACTATGTTTGTTACATGATGTGCACATTTTGTACCTTAATTTTGACAACATTTATGTATTAAATTAAGACTTTCATTGTTGTAATTTTATTTCTTTGAAAAAAAAATTTTAAAAATAGTAAGAAGTTGTTAAAAGGCTTCCAGCCCTGTAGAGCAGCGGCCTCAAAATATTATTGTTTTTCATTAGCTAGGTCTAAACGGGTCAACCCTTTTTGCCATCTCTACTTGCACAAGGGGCATAGACAGACCTATATTACCCTCATGGAGGGTAGATAAGCCCACTAAAATCTTTGAAATATGAATAGTCGATATAATATCATTTTCAGCTTTTTGTTGCAAATACTTTGATGAAGATGCCTTAGTTTTAAAACTCAAACTTCTAAATTCTTATACAAAACTCGAGCCAAGTCACTTATTAGATCATTGATCACAAATACCTTGAGAATTTTCTAAATAGATGATAATATAAAGTGATTGATAGACAGAATGTCAATACACAACAAATCCAATATTGCACAACAAAACAATCCAAAGCATATAGGTCGTTAGTAAGCAAAATGAATGGGCAGGCATCGATCATCATACATTAAAATTCATCACACATATAGTTCTTACAGACACACCGGATGAGTACAAACTAGCTACCAAAAGGGTCCAAAAAGAAAAAGAACAAGACACCACATTCCTTGAATCCGATAGCTCCAAATAGTACAAGAAATGTTGAAGAAAATAAAAAGAGGAGAAGTGGAGGGGAAGAAGAGAATGTGATAAAATTACCCAGTGAAGACAAAGGAGATGTTGATTGAAGCAGGGAAGCAGCGCCAAAGAAGGGAGTGACTCAATGTCGTCGCTCAAAGTTGGAGAAGGGAGTGACTCAATGCCATCGCTCAAAGTCGGAGGTGAAGTCAAATAGGATTCTCAAATGGTGTCCAAATGTGTATTTTGTTCAAGAGAGATAAAATTTAGATGGCAGACATAAATATTTGCTTAATTGTGCCTTGTTTTTATTATTGTACTTATAGACTAATGGGGTTATTAACCCTATATTACATCACATAATCGGACATTACAACAGATCCACAAAAATATGACAAAAAACATAATAATAGGAGCATATACATAAGACCTAGTCAGACGCTAATGGTTAAGGTTGAGTTAGGTGTTTGGGTTTTCTAATACTAGGCCTAACTACAGTTTTAATTGGAGTTTGAATGTCATACCCCACTGGTATATCACCATTCATTAGATTATTTGAAAAGTCATAACTAATTGTCAAAATGTCCAAATGGGGTGGTTCCAAAGCCTATATGATCATTGTTGCTCTTATTTTCAAGAAAATACTTATAGAAATCATTCTCATACATACAAATCCAAAGTAAAAAATAATCAAATACTGGCCAAAATTTTGTTTCAGATTCATAGGTTAGGTTCAAAAATTCTCTCCCTCAATACAAATCCAAATTAGGCCTATCCAATTAAATCTTATTACGTATACTTTAATTTGAGAAAATATCATGGCAATTGGACACAATTTACCCTGTCAAAACTCTCCAAAAAAGGGACATCATTTCTGAAAACACAAAAATTGTCCAAATTTTCCGTCGATCTTTAGAAAATCATAACTCCATTTATACATATCCATTTAATATTTTCTTGGACTCATTTTAAAGCCACCAAGTTTCATAGGATCGAATGTTTACCATTTCAAAATCAAGCCCAAAAATGGTCACACATTTTGAGGAATAGAAATTCTCTAGTGTTTATGGTTTAACTTTGAAAAATTATAACTACCATTTTACACGTCAGATTAAGGTATTCTTTAGCTTATTGAGTCTAATATTTTCTGACCAAATTTCAAAGGAAAATATGGTCATTTTCTTATTCAAATCGATCCCAAAAAAATGGACATCATCTCTGGAAATACAGAAGTTGTCTAGTTTTGTTGTCAAATTTTGGAAACTCATAACTCCCTTTCTACATGTCCACTTTGGGTTTTATTTGGCTCATTTTAAAGCTTATTATGTGTACAATATTCAAACTAAGTTTCACAAAAAAAAAAACTCAAAGATTTTCCTATGAAACAAAAGCACATAATCTTGCTTTGCTTTTCATTTGAAAAACAGAGGTGTTTTCAATTTCCGTTTTTTCCTTAACCTAAATGCAACCCAACATGTAGAAACAATTGAAGCTAGAAGGAAAAGGCTTACCTAGTTCAAAACTCTTGCATGCAAAAGTCGGACCTTCCTTGGCAACAACTCCTCATAACCTAAAAACTCCCAAAATCAATATGCATGCAAAACAATAACTATCATGAGCTCTCTATCTCCACTAATCGACCAATCCTAGCATCATCTTCTTCCTCAGACCACAATGAAGATGGGAAGGGAGTGAAGAGGCTTACCTAAACCAAAAACCAAGCTTTCATGTCCAAATCAGTGCCTCCTTTAAGATCTTCTTTTTTTGTCTTGCTCCATCTCTTACTCTCACTCTCGTTTTGGGTTTTCTCTGTCTGGCCAAAGTGATGAATGAAACAAATGAGGGAGCAAGTGCATGCAAAGGTATTAGGCTGAAAATGAATGAGAATTGGGAATTGAAGGCTGGTGGAATGAAATAATGAAACAAATGAGGGAGCAGGTGCATGCATAGGTATTAGGTTGAAAATGAATGAGAATTGAGAATTGAGAATTGAAGGTTGTTGGAATGAAATAATTGAATAAATGGGAGAGTGGTTGCATGTGGGGGTACGTGGCAAACTTTGAGAGATAGAGAAGTGAGGTGTCACAACGAAATTTGAAGGGGAAGGTGAGTTGTCATGCATGCAAAGGGTGTGTGGTCCACTCACTAAAATACCAATTTAATCCCCCACGAAACTTTTATTTGCAACTTAGTCCTTTACTCATTTAATTGCAAATATTGGTAAGTGTTAGAAATTAATTCTTAATTACTTTTAAGGATTTTTCTTCCTTAATTAACTTCTCTAAGCCTTAAATATTAACTCTAATATTTTTAGGCCAAAACTTATCCCTTACTAATTTTCCTTACTATTTATTCTTTTTGCGAAAATTTAAGGAAAAATATGCCTTAAATTCTAATAAATAATTTTATAATTATTTTAGGCCAAATTTTCATAATAAGTTTCCCTTATAATATTTAATTTTCAAATCCCAAAATTTGGGATGTCACAATTCTTCCCAAGAAAAACATGATAAAATAAATTTTGTCCTCGAAATTTGTTGCACAACTTGAGCCATAAACTCTAGATAATGCTTCTTCATGTCTTGCTCTACTTCCCATGCAAAGGTATTTGACAAGTAAGGCATCAAGCAACATATTTAGTCACATCACTTTTTCAGTCTTGGCCACCAAAATTCGGATTTCAACTTCCGACACATTTTGACTATTCCAAGATGGATAATATATTTGCTCTTATATGCCTCATTCAATATCTTCCTCCTTAAATCAACTTTCAACGGTACATAGATTCGCCCTCTATATCGAACTAATCCACTTAATGAAAGGTCACAATCTTGAGTTCCACCTTGTGAAATCATCTCTCGGATAGATTTAGCTCGCTCATCATGCTTCTGAGCTTCTTAAATCTCAGCTCTCAAATCATTTTCTTCTTTACTAACTAGAAGGTTAGCAAGATAGGCTTTCATTGGGTGCATTAACATTCATGAGAATTTGATTTGACAACTTCAAATCTCGAAAATTTTCTAATAATTTATGTTCTTGTATCATCATTGTACCACTTGCACCACTTTTCTGCTCAAAGCATCTGCAACAACGTTAGCTTTCTTTAGATGATATTTCCAAGTTAAAAGTTTTTCAACAACTCTATCCATCTTGTACTCAAGTGCAGTATTCAAACACACAGGACCCACTGGTCCATTTTTTAAGCACTTGGTTACATAGGCCTTAGTGCCTGATACATTCTTCCTTTCAGCTTATTTCATTCTAGCCTTTTGGCTCATTTTATTACCACAGTGTTTCATATTCTGGCCTTATTGCCTAGGGAATCATCTCGTGCCATTAGCATCTCAACTACAACCTGGTACGATCTGACTATTCTGCTAGCCTTAAGATATACTCTAGATACCTTGGTCCAAAGTCACCAAGCTAGGCAACAAACACAGTGCTAGGCACACAACTCTTATAGCCTAGGGACACCGCCCTATGCAAACTTGCACACCAGGTCTTATTGCCTCAAGCCTTTACTCATTTATTCCATGGCTGAGCTTTGTCAATTCAAGCTCTCAGACTCCTTTCCTCTTGCTTAGTACTGTAGCTAGCAATTACTATCTAATCTAACTGGTTAAAATTTCTAGATCATTCTATTAGTTTTTGTTCTTGTATCAACA
The DNA here is from genome assembly GCA_019022655.1 of Acacia acuminata. Lineage (NCBI taxonomy): Eukaryota > Viridiplantae > Streptophyta > Magnoliopsida > Fabales > Fabaceae > Acacia > Acacia acuminata. Next base: position 1,341,578 of record JAFJYI010000127.1, on the reverse strand, counting down.
TAATCACCAACTACACCTCTTTTCATCTCAACATATTATCGACGACAATCACGTCACCGCTTTTCAATTCTTCTATATTGTCTTAAATTCAACTTTCTAATTTTCACATGTTCAAAATTTCTTTGGTCGCAGTACATTTTCATAATCTCACTATACATAAGTAGTGCTTTCACATTTTCAATAAAAAGACTTTCTCTGCTAGCTTAATTCATAGATGGGATAATTCACCTCTCGAGGTTCAACGGTTGAGAGACACACGCCACCAGGAAAATACTGTCTTCTTGTTAATCAGCCTCAGGAAGATACCATCTTCCGGTCATTCGATATTGGTACGAGTCTCACCCTTTCATTCAACTTTTAAAAATCTCTCGTAGTCACATCCCACAAAAAAATTCTTTCTTTCAAAACTCTATTCAAATGAGCTTTTATCTATGGCCAGCGATTCAAGAAACATTTCATAAACATCTAACAAGACCCAACAAATTGAATATGTCTACCACAACTTCTAGGCTCTTCTAGTTTCTACTGCATTCACAATTATGGGTTCCATAAAGATCCTATCTATGAGACAACATAGTTCAAAAGTACCCACTATAACTGGTCTCAACTTTTGTAAAAAAAATAATTTCATTCAAAAATTCACAATTACAGCAAGTGGATTGGTAGGTTCAAAATCCAATTTTCAAAGATACACAGGAACCATACAATTGTTATAGAAGGTTATCAACTATAACACATTCCAGGCTCTAACTCTTACTACTCAAGCCATCCATAAGACACACAGTTCATTCTATTCCAGCCTTTTGGCCATTCCAAGACATTGCCCATAATTCTTAGGCTTCATAATCTCTTCGAGACACTACCAACTATTCATGGTGCAATGACCTTGGGCTTTTTCTTGCCTAAGAACACACTAGTCTCACATGACTTAGGGCTTCTTATTGAATACATATCAAATTTGACGACCGTTAGACATACTGGCCCAATAGGACTCACTAGCCATCATATATTCATAACACAAATATACTCAAATTCCCCTATCGGGTACTCGACCCCATCAGTCAGGGAATCCATTAGCCACTAACATATCTATGGTTATCTATCTCAATCATGAGACCATAACCCGTGGCTACTGAGGTTCTAGCTACCACTCAGTTCCATCAAGAGACAAACTCTCTATCATTCTTTCTAAGGGAATGTTCTGAGATCAAGATCTTTCCCTATGCTAGATCAGCAACTAACAACCTCCAGATACTTCATATATATACTCGAGTGACAAATTACCTTTACTTGAGTACCTTACTCTATACTCGAGTAATACTCTCATGAAGTTGATTTGCTCAAACAAAGGATCTTGTACTTGGGTAAACTAAAGCCCTTACTTGAGTAAGCCAAGAGTAGTGCTCGAGTACTGAGGTGAACGTCTCTGAACTTTGCTCTGATTCTTCATGTACTCGAGTAACGCAATTTTTTTACTCGAGTACTCATCTTTAGAAATCAATGTAGAGATATCTATATGATATCATACTTGAGTACTAGAATATCCATACTCGAGTAACACCCTGTGTACACTTAAACAAACTATCAAATTGAGCATGCTCGAGTAAGCAGAATGACATACTCGAGTATACTCTTACTTTAGGAAATATTTACTGTTTCAAAAACTTAACCATTTTCAATTCAAAACCTTAATAACTTCCAAGTCTTTGTTATCATCAAAACTCTAAGAACCAATATGAAGGTCCTTCTTGCTTACTATGAGACATTCTTCTAATCAAATATAACCTAATTATCTTTGTCAATGCTTTAACTCACACTCAACAAGTTGTGGCATATACCTTCTACATAGTAGACATTTTTAACTCGTATTCCATCATCATTGCCAACTTCGCCAATTCTAGCTATTTTTCCTTACTTGTTTCCTTTGAATTTGACTTTGCCTCCTTCTTTAGGTGTTATTGAGGCAAACTTTTCTCGATCTCCAGTCATTGTTAGTTCTCTATGTGTTTTGATGATGTCTAACAATTGTAATGATTGTTGATTTAAGTTACAATATTTTAAGTCTAGTCAAAATATCTCTAAGTCTTTGGAAAATGATTCTTAAAGTTAGTAACTCAAGTTAACAAAACATGACTCAAGTCATTGGATTAAGAAAATCAGTTTTTGCAAAGGCCATAACTCGAGTTGTCACTTAACAACTCGAGTCATGATATGTACTTCAGCTTTTTCAACATGTCCTCTCGATAGCATTTTTTTGATAACTGATGTAACTCGAGTTAAATTCTGCATAACTCGAGTCATGAAGAGTCACAGAGAGCTTAACTGATATGGCTTTCTGATATGACTCAAGTTTCCCTAAACAACTCGAGTCATCCGATTTGAAATTCCTCTCTGTTTGAAGTTGTTGCAAGTATGACTCGAGTTATCCTACATAACTCGAGTTATCGCATTTGGAATTTTCCTCTCTGTCTTGAGATGCCACAACTATGACTCGAGTTAGTTGGGTATAACTCGAGTTGGCTTATGTGAAAACTCTTCTCTGTCAGGATTATAACTCAAGTAATCTCTATGTAACTTGAGTCACCTATATCTGCATTTGAATTCATCGTCCTCGTAATCTGCAACTCTTTGATTAAATCTTGGGTACTTCATATTATTGATTCTTATTGTTCCTAACCAAGTTTAATCAGTTTTCTAGTGTTTTTCATACATTATTAACAAGTTCTAAACTTCAAATTTTCATAAAGCAAGATTATATCAAACGCATTAAATGCTTGAGCAGAAATGAAGCACGAAAGAGGAAAATGAACTTCTGAGCAACCATAAAGCATTTCAAGCATTCCCAGACAACATTCTACCTGAGTCTTAACGGAGAAATCAAATGAAGAATGTCAATGGAGAATAATGGCTAATCTCGAGAGAATACGAAGAGACTAAGCAACGTTTCAAAACTCAACGGATATATTCATTCCTCTAAACGGCTCACTAATCTCTCTTCAATGGTCAATAAATGCAAGCATCTATAAAAGCCCGAAGCATTCAAGTCTCCACCTACCCAAACTCTGCGCATTCAATTAGCAATACAAACATGTACTATTTCTACTCAATGAGATAATATCTTGTGATATTTAAACCTTCAGTGTTCATACATCTACTCTTTTAGAGAGTTTACTATTGTTTATCAATCTTTGTAAGAATCTCAAAGTATTGGGACTTTGGGATTAGGTGATTTGATTACAACTTGTAAAGGGGAGTAAGTTCTAGTGAGAGAATTACTCCGAGAGTTACAGAGTGTGTAATCATTTGAAGTTAGTGAAATCTCAAAGAGTCTGGGGACTGGACGTAGGTCAAGGATTTGGATCGAACCAATATAAATTCATTGTGTTCAATCTTCCTCTTCCCTACTCTATTCATCCATGTTTTCGCTACCAGCTAACAGAGCATTTAAGAGAAGAAAATTTTATATCCCCAATTCACTCCCCTCTTGGTGATATTCCGTCTTTCAGTCATGTGTCTTGAGCATCCATTATCTAAATACTCTTTCGGTCCTAAATATAAGACATAATTTATAGTGCAAATTGCACCACAAACTATGTCCTATATTTAGGACTAGATGTAGTACCATTTATTAGTCTTTGATTCTTTAAGACATACCTTCAATGAAAAATAGTAAAGTCTTAGGTACGCATATTTTATTGGGTCCTTTCAGGTTAGTATGGATTACTTTTGAAACATATGATCCCTTAGGTACCGATTTATAGATTCCTATTTTCTCTTCCTTTTTATGAAAATAGGAAGACGTAAAATTTCCTCTTCTATTGTATGCAAAAGGGTTGGATACATAAAGAGAATGTTGGAAATAGTTCATATAGGTTTTTCTACCTAACTTTTTCTTTCCTTTCTTTATGTTTGTCTTTAGAGTGTATCCAATTCCAAATCTGTCATTGGTGAATCTTTGAGCTTTTAAAATCACATTAAGCATTTCACTTCCCTTAGTGAACTTTTCAAGTGTTCTTGTAACATTAGCATTTTTTTTATAAAAAAAAAACACAAATCTGATAGTTATAACATGATTTCATAACAGGTTCTTTGAGATTTTCCTTAAGATTTAACATGTTTCTTATAATTAATTAATTCCTTAACTACTTTAATGAATTCAAAGTGTAAAACATCATATTCTGTATGTAATTCATTATAAGTAGGAGTAGAATCATTTACATCTTCCTCCTTTGATTCTTCTTGAGCTAGTAAGCAGATGTTGGCAACTTTTCCCTATCATTTTCTTCATCCAAGGAGCTATCTCCCCATATCGTTGAGACAAATGCCTTCTTGTTTAAATAATTGTTTTTCTTCTTCTCTTTGTTCTTCTAGTATTCTGAGCATTCCGATTTGATATGGCATGGCTTTCTGCATTTATAGTAGATAATTTGCTTCTTTGTTTTCTTTCAAGTTCTAGTCCCCGCTTTGTGAAATTTTTTGAAGCCTTGATCCTTTCTAAAAAATTTCTTCAATTGTTTTACCATAAGGCCTATTTCCTCATCATCAATTTCTTCTTTATCATTTTGCTCTTGTTCTTCTTTGATTGCATTTAGGGCTACGTCTTTCTTCTTCCTGTCATCAATCTTCTCTAATTCACGTTTGAACTTATTCCTTGTTTCATATTCAAAAGACTTTCAAAAAAATGAAGCTACTAAGCTCATGATTCTTCCATGGCCTCCTCTATCGCCATAATTTTAGCTTCCTATTATGTTGAGAGAATATTCAGTATCTTCCTTACTTGAGACCTTTGATCATAGAATTTTGTGAGAGCACCCAATTGATTTACAAGTTGGGTTTATATGAGTTCAAACTTAGCAATTATTTCCCCATTCTTTATTTTGAGCAGATTGTATTTTTTAATGAGAGTGTTGACTCTATTTTCTTTTATTCCAGAAGTTCCTTCGTGGGCTACTTCTAAAGCTTGCCACATCTCCCTGGTAGAAGGAAGTGTGTAAATCTTGAAATATTCTTTTTAACTCCGGGCACTTTGGATCATAAGAATGACCTTGTTGTTGAGAGTTATGAGCTTCTTATCGTTGTCTAACACCGTCCATAGTTTTCATTGGCACATAGTCTCCATCTTGAATCACCTGTCATAGGCCATATGCCGTGGCCATTACAAATACTTTGAATTTTGCCTTCCAGAAAGAGAAATGTTATCCATTAAACCCAGGGGTCTAGTCATGGAGGCACCATCCGGTAGTATTCCTTCCTTCATAGAATGTTAAGCATGAAATAAGAAGATGAGGCTTTGATACCAAAGTTCTTGTTAATAGTTTCACCAAGAGGAGGGGTAAATTGGGCAATATTAAAAATTTATAACAATTGCAATTAAAACTTAATTGAAATAGTTCAACCTTATTCTCTTGAACTACGTTCAGTCCTTAGAGCCCTCTAAGATTTCCACTATATTTCCAAGATTCGATGGGTTCTTAGAACCACAGTACAAGAGGTTTCTTAATAGAACACTTACTCCCCGTTACACTTTGTAAGTTGACAACCTCACTACATTGAGATTTTCTTTACAAGAGTATTAAATAAGGTTGGAAAATGCTTTCAAAGAGTTGATAAATAAACACTGAAGAACCATGAGAATATCAGAGAATAACATAGCACTTAATATACATAATGTTTGTCATTTGGCTTAGTTTGTGCTCTGTCTTAAATGCTTTGGTATTTACAGGTAGATTGTGGTTAATGACCATTGTGAGTATTCATATTTGTCCATTAGAAAGTAATTGTAGCCATTGATGAAATTGAATGCTTTTGTTGCTTTCTCTATGATATGCATTTAATGCACCTAAAAATTATACATAAATGAGATTAGTAACATTTAGAAGTAGTATAAGTGATTATAGTGTTAATCGAGATGTTCATCATAGGTATCTAAATTATCAACACGTTGATTTTTTAAAGATGATGAACATGCACTCGAGTGTGACTTAGGGTCACTCGAGTTATTGCACTGACACTCGAGTGTCAAATAATCTTCGTGTGATAGTCACTAGTAGTGAAGTTTTGTGAAAATGCTTATCACTCAAGTGCTTGAACTATCACTTGGGTGATCTTTTATTGTTTTGAAAAAGCTTCGACACTACCAGATGACTTGAGTGATTTTATGGATCACTTGCAAGAGTTTCCAAGTGATCATAGCTCACTAGAGTGATTCTCTCGATCACTCGAGTGATCTTCTGATAAGATCACATCACTTTTGTTTCACCTGCGAGTGCCTCACTGAGACTTGCAAGTGAATGCTATCACTTGAGTGATATCAAGCATATCCTCGAGTGCCCCAAAATATCACTCGAGTGATCTACTCAAACTTTCAAAACTTTTACGAGTCACTTGTAAGTGCTTTCAAGTGAAGTTGAATCGCTTGAGAGCTTACCCGCATCACTCGAGTGATCTTGCATAACTTCAGATTTTTATCGAGTGACTTACAGAATTTCTGGAATTGAAGTTACATCACTCGAGTGCATCCACTACCACTTGAGTGATTCTCTTTGATCACTTGAATAATCAAATCAACTTTTTGTATAAGGATTATAGCACATGAAAATATATATGCAATGAGTTCTTTATTTTAAATCATGTGTGGTTTGCTTGTATAAGGTAGAAACTTTCAATAGTCACTGAGACGTGGAATCTCATCACTATATATTAACATTTTTTAGGTGATTTTTTCTAGTAGGAAGTTAGGGAAAATACCTATGGAGTGAACCTTGAATGATCTTTTGTGCTCCTTGACACATGTTATGTCATTTTATTTGTCATGACTCTAAGACTTCCGTGTTTTATTTTTTTATTTACTAAAATATTATGAGGATTTAATTTGACAATTTGGTGTGGGTTGTATTTGAACTAATTATGTATTTTGATGATCTAAATGTTGGACACTCGTATTGGCTATATGTGAGATACTTTGGTTAAGTATTTGACTGTTTGGTTTGAGGTGTTACAACCTCTAAGCTAGTCCTAAATATATGATCTAGTTAACTTGTTTTAAAGAAATTAAAGGAGCTAAATAAGTGACTTAAACATATAATATGTTATGTATGACTAAATCATATATCGGTTTATAAGTCAAGCAAATTAGTTTTTTTAAAAAAGGATAAGTATAAGTACTTTGTAATTTAATTAGCTTCTATAATCTATCTAAAATTGGGTCTTATATTTAAAACCAGCGGTAGTATCAAATTAAATATTAAGGGAAAGTAGGGATACCTACTTTGAACTAAAGGATTAACGGAAAAAAAGATACATGTAACAAATTCATAATTAAAAAAAAAAAAAAGTAAGGTCTTGAACAACAATAATTGATTGACTACTATAGGAAATAAGATGTGAATTGCTTTAAAAATCTCAAATTAATTATTTCTTACTAAAATAATTTGTTAATTGTTAATCAAGTATAATTAATATCTAAATTATTGCATGAAACAAAATTGATTTAAGATTTTGATATTTTAAAGGTATTTTCTTAGAATGTTCCCCCACAAATTATCTCATCTATTTTTCTTTTATTTTTTTTATTTTTTTGAGTTTTTCATAACAATAACAATTTAAAAATTAAAAGGTTAAAGTGCTAAACTAACCTTCAACTTTTTATTAAAAGTGTAAAAGTAACTATAAACTATTTTTTGAAGCAAAAGTAACCATAAAATTTCAAAATTGTGGTAAAACCATTAAACCTAACCAACTTTCATCCTTTAAAATGGGGAAAATTGATCTTTTCACCTATAAATTTTTGACTCACTTATAACTTAATCCTTGAAGTTTGACTCAATACAACTCGGTTCTTGAACTTTTGACTCGCTTACAATTTAGTCCCGATATTTTTGAATCATCCTATTGAAAGTGGAGCTTAATCACTAAGAATGGAGGTAAATTGGCGATTTCAAAATCTTTTTTGAAGTGCTCTTTTTGAACGAAACTCAAAACTCGAGTTTCCAGAGTTTCCAAAACCAAACTCGAGTTTTGGACTTTTAACATGAAACGTGAATTTTAGTCCAAAACATCAAAACTGGAGTTTTCATCCAAGACTCAAGTTTTCAAATCATTGAAAAGGTGCAATGCTCTCGGGTTGGCCAAAACTCGAGTTTCCATTTAAGTATGAAAACATTGAGAAATCTGAGCCAAGTCAAAACTTGAGTTTTCTATGAAGACTCGAGTTTTCAAAGCTGAGTGAAAACTTGAAAACTCTCTGTCAATGGAAAACTTGAGTTTCCAAAACCAAAACTTGAATTTTCTCATAACTTTGAGAAAACTTAGAAAACTCATGGCAAAGTGAAATCCTAGAGTTTTTAGTCGAAACCGAGTTTGCACATGTTCAAAATGTTAGAGACTCTGTTTGGCCAAAACTTGAGTTTCCAAATTAAGACTTGAGTTTTGTCTTCATTAGAAAATAATGAGAAGTCTCTCGTGTAATGCAAAACTCGAGCTTCTCAGTCAAAACTCGAGTTTGTCTTTAGGTGAAAAAACTGAGTGCTCTGTAAGACCAAAACTCGAGTTTTCTTGTGAAAACTTGAGTTTTGCTTTGTGTAACATCCCAAATTTTGGGATTTGGAATTTGAATATTTTATGGGAAAATTAAATTGTGAAATTTTCCCTAAAATAATTATGAAATTAATTAGTGGAATTTAAGCCATATTTTCCCATAAATCAAGGACAAATAATTAGGGAATAATTTTTAGCATAAATATTTTAGAGACAATATTTTAAGGCCAAAAAAAATTAATTAATTGATAAATAAAAATCCTTATATTAAATTAAGGATTTATTTTCCATGATTACCCAATAATTGCAATTATATAAGTAAAGGACTTACTTGTAATAAAAGTCTTGAAGAAAATCAAATGGGTTAATTCTAGTGGTCCTACCATATAAATACTCCCTTACACGCATTCTTCAATATCCACTAAATTAAAACACTATCAGCCCTTTACTTATAATAATGCCCAATCCTTTATTTCATTGGTCCTCATGCTCCACACCTCCAATTCATTAACCCATATGCTCAAATATATTTATGCGGACCATACATTACTCATCTATCTCATTTCTTCATTTTTCCATTGGCCCAACACGTAAGAGCATTCTAGCCCATATATTTCCCTTATATTCATTAATCCATTATCCCTTTTATTCATATTCTAATACTCATATCCCTCCTCCAACACGTAAAAGCCACTGAGAAGCAATCAGCAAATCATATTTTTGGTTGTTGTCCATACTTCCATATCTTACTTTCGGTTCCACCGTACACGTAAACTCGGATGCACCATACCTCTTGAGCCCAACACTACACACTCGCTCTATTTATTTATGCTTATCCTTCACCAAAGAGAGAAACGAAACGAGAACGTTGAGAGAGAGAGAGAGAGAGAGAGAGAGAGAGAGAGAGAGAGAGAAATGAGAGACGGAGAGAGAGAGCTCTTATCCTCTCTTCCTTTGGCCTTTCCTCGAAGCTAAGAGAGGAAGAGAGACTGGAAGCGAGAGAGACAGAGACAAAGTGAGAGAGGCACAACCAAGAGTTGCAACGTGGAACCTAGGGGAACAAAACCAAAGGAGAACGAAGTGGAACTTGCATGAAAGCTTGAGGGATGACTAAGGTGAGTTCTTGGAGCCTTTTCCTTCTAGTTTCCATGGCTTTAGTGTGCTGGATTCGCTGTTTGGTCAAGAAGGAAGAAACTGAAACAAAAAAACCTCTGCTTCTTTGACTGAAAACAGAGTGACCTCGTGCTGATCTGTTTCGTGGTCAAACGTTCGAGTTTTTACATGAAAGTTTTACAGTAAATATTAGACATCTTAAAATTTAAAAAGAGCCAAAAACCAGCCAAAACGGACGTGTAGATTCAGAGATACGATTTTCCAAAGTTTTGCCAAAATTTGGAACGTTTTCTACACATTCGGTGAACAGTGATTTTCGGGTTTGGTTTTGGAATGGCAAACATTTGAGTTTTTCTTTGAAATTTTTTAAGTAAATATTACACATCTCAATATTTTCAACGAGCCAAAGAACGCCTTAAACGAAGGTCTATAACTCCAGTTATGATTTTTGGAAATTGAGCTAAGAATCTGGAGATTTCTGTTATGCCTCTGGAGCATGAAAATGACGTGGCAATTAGGACAAAGTAAACCTTTGATTTTTCCTTGAAAGTTTTACAGTAAATAATAGACTCACTAAGGTTCAAAAGGAGAAAAACCCCAGCCAAAATGGACATGTAGATTGAGAGTTATGATTTTTCAAAGTTAGACACTGAAAACTGGAAAATGTCAGTTTCAGACGTGAACAGTAAATTTCGGGCTCGTTTTTGAAATGGAAAACATTTGAGTTTTTCCTTGATATTTTTAAAGTAAATAGTAGACATCTCAAAATTTCTAAAAAGCCAAAGAAAACCTAAATCGGACATGTAGAAAGGGAGATATGATTTTCAAGTTTAACCGAAAATCTGGACAAATTTTATGTTTCAGGAATAGTGATAATATTTTGGCATGGTTTTGGAATATGAAACCTTTGATTTATTTCATGAACTTTTGTGTGTTGATAGTACACATATTAATCTTTAAAAAGAGCTTTTGATCACCTTGAACGGAGGTTTGTAACTCGAGATAGGATTTTTGGAAGTTGAGTCACAGTGTTGAAAAGTTTTCTGAACAATGTTTGCATTTTAAAAATATGGGAATAATATAATATTTTATGGCTATTGGTATTATTTTCCTGTGAAATTAGACATGCTAAGGAAGACGTAACTTTTGGAAGCACCTCATTTAGATTTTTGTAGAATTAATTACGAATTTTCAAAGTTTAATCGAAACTTCTGAAAAAATCCTATGTAAAGAGTCCGATACATATATACATGTTGGAATTTTTAGAAACATTATATGTAATGCAATAAATCATAATTTATAGGATAACTGGTATCTAATAAACTTCTAATTTAAAGTATTGATTAAGTATTGGAATAGCCTCTCGGTTTAATAAAGATGTCTTTGTTGAAATTAAAAATTATTTATGTTTTGAAATTTGAAGGACTGTTATGTCGGTTAAAATCCATGGACCGACGATCATTTAAAAGGAAAAAAAAATGTATACACCAAACTGTTATTTTCAATTTTTATTTTAATAATATTCATTATTAAATTTTGTATATTTTTATGAAATTATAAATTACAATGTTAAGTTTGAAAAAGTTACTAATGGTTAGTTGGGTGTGGTAGATTGATTTTTGGCGCGTGTTTGAGCTCTTGGATTAGGAGCAGTGTAATAATAGTTAGCTTCGTAGAGGTAACCACTTTCCACTTGTTATGTGTATTGATATGTTGTTTGTGAGTATTTTGTGAAATCACTATGAATATTTTTAATATAAATTGCCTTGCGGAACCTTATGATTTAAATTATGAATTTATACATATTTATTTATTTATGTATAAGAATTGAGAGTTTTGATATAATGTTATTTATTATGATAATTATGGGAAGGGTTGAATTGGGAGGAAATGTATATTCCACCACGTGGTGAGGCCTCCATTAATGCATGATGGTTGGCTTTATATTGTCCCACTTGTTCAATGAGGGACCTGCCCACTTGTTTAATGAGGGCATACGACACCCCAAATGTTCAATGAGGGGAAAAGGCCCATGGTCCGGGACATGTGCTCGAGGATTTTGGCTTTGTCCTCATCACATGACCAAAGAGCTTTTGAGTAACCGTAACATGGATGTAACTTAGCCCATGGGTCTAGTCGGAGGAAATAAGGCGGTTCGGTTGGATTGATGGGAGGTATCTTGGGAATTGTGTTAATGACAATTGTGATACATAATTTCTGATATGAAATTTTGTGATGTGGATATTGGCAAGTTATATATATTATTTTTCTAAAATACTTTGTTATATAAATTGTTCCACATGGCACCTCACTAGCACATATTAGTATTCTTAATGAGTTGGATTGATGGTTACCACATTTTTCCAGGTGATAGTTCCCGTCCGGGTCCGTCAGGGAAAACTTCGAAAGCTTAGGCTACTCCTTCTGACAGTAGTGCTTCCATTTTCTGGTATGCGTTGGATGATTGTATATTGCCACGTTAGGGCTCATTTTGCATACTCTGATTTATTTTGGATATTCTGATTAATGAAGGAGTAATATTAAGTTATTGATGTTACTATTATATAGTTATTATGTTAAGTAAAATGGAGGACGTTACACTTTGTCATTGAAAATGAGTAACTCTCTGTCAAAGTCAAAACTCGAGTTTTGAAATCAAAACTTGAGTTTGCCTTTGACAGTAAGTTTTTCAACTTACCAAAGACAAACTTCAACATATGTTTACAATTGTCGCTTATCATCAAAACACATAAGGAACTAACATTCTCCCCCTTTTTGATGATGACAACACTTGTAAACCAAAATTTCAAAGATTTGAGAGAGTTTGCATTTTGAAATGGAGTTTTTCAAATCGAAGTCATTTGAATTTCAAAAATCTGACAGAAGTGACAATTTGAAATTCTTTGCTCAATGTTAAATTGATTTTGCACATTTGATAAACATAACATATGGGTAGATCGAGATAGGAAACATAAGTTTTAAACAAGTATATAATTCAATTCATAAAGTGCAAAAGGTTACAAGAATTCAGAATGCACAAACAAACAACAGATGCTACTAAGAGCTAAAACATGCCATTGCCACTAAGTACTACACACACTGTCCACAACTCTCCAAACTCAAATTCTAGCTAAACATATTTCTCTCCCCCTTTGTCATCTTCAAATTGGGGAGGAGCTGAGACAGAGGATTCATGGAGAGGGTTAATGAGTAGAGTAGCAGGAGGGGAATCATGATGGAGGATCTCGGTGAGGGAGTGTGAGAGGGGTGAATAACCTCAGTAGAGGGAGTAAGGGGAGATGTAAATGGCAAAACCACTGTGGCAGGTGTGGAAGTGGGAATTGGAGAGGGGAAAATGGGAGTAGATGGCTCAGGAGAGGAGGTGGGAATTTGGGGGCTTGTGAAGGTGAAGGAAGGTGAAGTTGAAGAATCAGGATCAGGCTTAGGAACCGAAGAGCTAGGAGCAGCAGAGGAGCCAAGATTGAAGTGCTTCAGAATCTTGTCTACTTTGTCACTAAGGCTCACATGAGAGACCAGTTGAGTGGAGAACTTGGCATGAAGATCAAGCAATTGATCAGATAGTTCACTGTGTGTGCTAGCAAGCTTCTCCTTCAACTCATTGTGTTGTCCAGATATGCCTTCTACTTGCTCTTTCAGATGGTCCTGAGACTCAATCATTGCATCATTTGCTCTGGTAAGTTCAGCTACTAGCTTTCCCATCTCAAATTCGATTCTGATAGTCATAGCAGCCAGAGCAGCATCGACAATCTCCTTTACTCTGGATGCAAAGTCAGCTGGCAGTGAAGACTGGGCAGGAGCAGATTGAGCCTCTTGAGCTCTTGACTGAGTAGCTCTTGTCTGAGATCTTGAAGGTGCCCGAGATTGACCAGAGCCTTCTTCCTCAAGGTTAATCTTCATGTAATTGAGCTGGCTCTTCCCAAATGCAGCTGGTTTCTTGATGGAATCTGGAGGACCCAGATACCATATCTTGTGGTAGAACAGAATTACGGAAACCAGTGATGGGAAAGGAATGTGTGAAGGTCTTTTGGATGAGAACTTGAACTTGATCATCTCCTGGAAGATCCAGTGACCAAGGTTGAACGGTGTCTTCTTCACAAAAGCAGCAAACACTGGATAGTCCTTTTGAGTGAAATGAGTGAAGTTACCACCCTTTTGAATAAAATTGCGCAAATAGATATACCAAAGTATTCTATTGATAGGAGGCATTGACACTGGTTTAAAAGAAAGCATGTGAGATTGATCTTCTGGAAAGGGCTTATTTGGACAAAGAAGATGGAAAATCTCACGGTTGATGAGATTAATGGTAGGAATAGGAGGTGGATTGGCAATTTTGAGGATGGTGTTGATGATAGATGCAGAAATAGTGAAAGTGACTCCTTTGACAGTGTTAGTCACTCTCTCCTCAACTAAATTTCCCTCAGAATCCAAAATGTTATCAGACACCATGTTGAAATAAAAGACCTTGACAATGTTTAGGGTGTAGGAAGCTGAAATAAAAATGAAAGACTCATAGTCTTTCAGCCAAGGTGAGAGATCTGGACTATGTTCATCCTTTAGCTTGGCTAAATCTACTGATACAGAAGGATAGAAGGCTTTGTTAAGAAAGAATTCCTTGAACCTATTAGCAACCTCATTTGTCATAGTGGTGGCAACAGATGAAAATCCTTCTGGAGCAAAGCTATGGTTGTAGATCTCAGTGATAGCATTGGGCTCGACTGAAGGTTCCTTGTCTGGCTGCAGAGCTTTGTCCCTTTTCAGCAGTAGAAGGGACTTTCGACTTCTTAGCTTTGGGAGGTTTAGAGGACTCAGCCACCTTTTTCTTTCCTTTACCCTCAACTGGTTCGGGCTCGTGTTGTTTCTTGGAATGAATCTCTGAGGGTTCATTGATTGGAACCCCTTTCGTTTGAGGCAAAGAGGCAGAAGCACCCTTTTTACTCTTCGATTGAGGCGAGCCCTTCGATTTAGGAGATGAAGAGGGAATATTTTGGCTAACACCTCTAATCGATCGATCCACTCCGTGATGAAAACGATCAGGAGTCGTTTTTATTCTCACAGGTCGTTCGAGAGGAGTAGCAGACGGATTGGGTGTCTCTCTAGGGTTAGATTCATCGTGAGTTTGCTTAGAAGGACGATTGGAGGCCATCTCTAGGGTTTGAGAGAGGGATTTGGTCGAGAGTTCAGAGAATTAGAGAGATGAGAGAAAGTCGCTTAGGGCAAACTTGAGTTTTGAAGCGAGTTTTGAAGAACTTGAATAGTGACCCATATAAATAGACACGACTAAAACTCGAGTTTTACATACAAAACTCGAGTTTTGATGAATGTTACCAACCTGAACTTCAAAGGTGTAAGGTGAACCTTTGAACTTTCACGACCAAAACTCTACTTACCAAACTCGAGTTTTCACCATTCTTCAAAACTTGGTTGCTCTCTGTCTGATGAAAACTCGAGTTTCCAACTTACAAACTCGAGTTTTCAACTTCTTCAAAAATTCAAGGTTGCTCTTTGACCCCGATGGTCCTTGACAAAACTCGAGTTTTGTTCCCAAAACTCGAGTTTGCGCTCCTCGACAGCAAACTTTACAATTTCAAGCATCCTGCATAAAACACAACTAGATACTCCGATGCTTAAGTTAGCAATTATCAATCATCAAAACCATAACTAACATTGAGTAAGAAACACTTACAACTCATTGGGATTTACCATTCCCAATTCTCTTCTTATGAAATTGAATTGCTCCTTAGCTAATGGTTTGGTGAAGATGTCAGCAAGTTGAAGATGAGTTGGGATGAACATGACTTTGGTATCTCTCTTCTGAACATGATCCCTTATAAAATGATGCCTCACATCAATATGCTTGGTCCGAGTATGTTGAATGGGATTCTTTGCCAAGCTTATTGTGCTTGTGTTGTCACACAATATTGGGATCTCCTTTAGGTTGATTCCCAAGTCAGATAGTTGTTGCTTGAGCCATAGGACTTGAGCACAACAACTTGAGGCAGCTACATATTCAACTTCAGTAGATGACACAACCACACTGGTTTGCTTCTTGCTGAACCAGGACACAAGTGAACCACCAAGGAATTGACATTGGCCACTTGTACTCTTTCTATCCGTTTTGTACCCAGCATGGTCTGAATCTGAATATGCCACCAAATGTTCAGGTTGACCTTTGGGGAACCACAACCCAAGTGTCTTTGTGTCAGTAAGGTATCTGAAGATTCTTTTCACATGCTCAGCATGGGACTCCTTGCAAGCAGACTGGAACCTTGCACACATCCCCACACTGAATTGGATGTCAGGACGACTTGTAGTAAGATAGAGCAATGATCCAATCATTCCTCTATATTTTGTAATATTGAAGTCCTTTCCCTTTTCATCAGCATCTAATGGAGCGGTTGAACTCATAGGAGTGTCAGCTCCATGATAATTAAATATTTCATACACTACTTTTTGTCTCTTAATTTATAATTTAAGACTCTTTAGCTAATAAATAATGGCTTTTATACTTATTTGGGCCTTGGGCCTTTTATTATATTTTAGCCATTATTTAATAATAAATTCCAGTTTTACATTGCTTCACCATGTTTACCATAACTCTTGAACCAGACATCAGATTTGTCTCATTTTTGTCTCATATTTCAGATGATTCAGAGAGCTACAATTGTTATGAAGACATGAAGAGCAAATTCGGAGAAGAGGGTGGTCGATTTTGGAGCCGAAGTCATATGTATTTTTGGGCTCGAATTTTGTAATTAAAGCCCATTTTATTTTATTTTCGTTCGGCCTGAATTGTGGATTGGAGCCCCATTTCATTTTGCCATTTTAGGTTAAGTGAGACAGCAGCCACAAACACATTCTCATTCACGTTTTTAGATTTTAGTGGATCAAAATAAGAGTTTTCAAATTCTCTGCAATGTTCTTCGTGTTCTTCGCGTTCTTCATCTTTCTTAATTATGTTCGGCTAAATTTATGTGATTAGCCCAACGATGAGGATTCCATCCATTATCCGAGGATTCACGCTTAATTGGTAACCGTCTAACTCGTTTCGCATTCTTTAATCGGATTCGATTTTGGATTTGGATTGGGTTTTTGATTAAAAACCCGGATCGACATTTCCCAAGGACGTAGTTCGAACTAGGTTAAAGTATCACCGTGCGATCGTACGGAGATATGCCACTTATTCGAATAAATTCTGGACGATTGTTCGGTTGAGGGAATTTCTCGGGCAAATGCGTAGATTTCGGTTTGCCCAGTCGATCACGAGTTCGGTTATAATATGTTTTCGTCAGGAAGGGAAGTGGTGGAATTCGAAATCCTGGGTTAATCTTCGTTTATCTGTGTTAATTTCATTCTGTTTCTGTTATTTCATTTTTATTCTCTTTGAATCAAAACCCCCATCATTCTGTTGCTGTTCGAATCGAACCGACTATAAATTCATTGGGAAACGACCCAGGTTACATTATACTGCAAATCCTTTTCTAATCTGGTTATTTTGGGAGATCACGACAAATCTCTGTCACTCCATTGCATTGATCCATCCCAAACTTCTACAGCAAATCATTGAGGTACTTGGTCTGAGATATGAAGATTTCATCCTTCTTTTGCTTGATTTGCAGACCAAGGAAATAGTTGAGTTCTCCCATCATGGACATCTCAAACTCTCCCTGTATATTCTTAGCAAACTCTTCACACAAAGCATCATTAGAAGCACCAAATATAATGTCATCAACATATATTTGCACAATTAAAATTTCACTAAGCTTATTACTCATTATGAAGAGAGTTGTATTTGCTTTTCCCCTAATAAAACCTTGATCAAGAAGGAATTTACTTAATCGCTCATACCAAGCTCTAGGAGCTTGTTTAAGTCCATAAAAAGCTTTCTTGAGGCAATAAACATGATCTGGATGATGTTCATTTTGAAAACCAGGAGGTTGTTCAACATAAATTTCCTCTTGAATAAAACCGTTCAGAAATGCACTTTTCACATCCATTTGATAGAGTTTGAACTCTTTGACACAAGTAAAGGCTAGAAGAACTCTTATGGCTTCCAATCTAGCCACTGGAGTATAAGTTTCTTCATAATCAATTCCTTCTTCTTGATTATAGCCTTTAGCAACCAATCTTGCCTTATTCCGGACAATGATTGCCGATTCATCTCGTTTGTTCTTGAATACCCATTTAGTGCCAATGACCGGATGGTCCTTAGGCCTAGGTACCAAATCTCAAACTTGATTTCTATCAAATTGATGTAACTCCTCTTGCATTGCTATCACCCAATCATTGTCAAAGGGCTTCATCAATCTTAGAGGTTCAATATGAGATATAAATGCAGAAAAAGTTACTTCATTTAAAGTACTGTTTCTGGTTCTTACTCCTTGATTTACATCACCTATTACTTGGTCCAAAAGATGATTCCTAATGAACTTCCAAGCTCTAGGCTGAGACTGATCAAGATTTTCAAGATTATTTTGGGGATCACCTCAAAAACATTTTCAGAATTTTCAATAGATGCGGGAGTAGTTTTCGAAAAGAATTGGTTTTTGAAATTATTTTCTTCATCATCATCCAAAGGTTTATCAGATTGGGATTCACAGAATACAAC
This sequence comes from Acacia acuminata, assembly GCA_019022655.1. Lineage (NCBI taxonomy): Eukaryota > Viridiplantae > Streptophyta > Magnoliopsida > Fabales > Fabaceae > Acacia > Acacia acuminata. The sequence goes on along the minus strand of JAFJYI010000127.1, from coordinate 1,323,304 downwards.
ATGCATTGACTCTTCAACAATACGAGTACGAGTATTAAAGACTCTATAAGCCTTACTTCTATTCGAATAACCCAAAAATATACCTTCATCCGCCTTGGAATCAAACTTTCCCAAGTTATCCTTACTATTGTTGTGGATGAAGCACTTACATCCAAACACATATAGATGAGCCAGATTTGGCTTTCTTCCTTTGTACAGCTCATAGGGAGTCTTGTTCAACTTCTTCCGGAGATATGCCCAATTTGAGATGTAGCAAGCCGTACTCATTGCATCAGCCCAGAACACTTGAGAAGTGTTGTTCTCATTTAGCATAGCTCTTGCCATCTCAGTGAGGACTCGGTTCTTTCTTTCCACAACACCATTCTGTTGGGGAGTCCTCGGGGCAGAGAAGTTGTGGTCAATTCCCATGTGTCATAGAATTCAGCAAATGCATGATTTTTGAATTCTCCTCCATGATCAGTTCGAATTCCTGAAATAGAGAAACCTTTCTCGTTTTGGACCTTCTTGGCAAAAACAATAAACTGATCAAATGTTTCATCTTTAGAAGATAAAAATATAGTCCAAGCAAATCTAGAAAAATCATCAACTATGACCAAAGTATAAAGATTGCCACCAAGGCTTTTTACTCTAGCTGGTCCAACTAGATCCATATGAAATAGTTGAAGAGGTCTATTAGTTGAAATTTCATTTTTAGATTTGAAGGAAGATTTGGTTTGTTTTCCCTTTTGACAAGCATCATAAATCATGTCATTTTTAAAACGAAGTTTAGGAACACTAATCACCAAATCATTTTTGAGTAATTTGTCAAGTTGAAACATATTGACATGAGCTAATCGCTTGTGCCATAGCCAACTCTCATCCAAATTACTAACAAAACCTTTTTCAGAAACAAAACCATTACTAGAGAGGTTGAGTATGTAACAATTGCCATCTCTAGGGGCTCTAAATAAAGCTTTCAATTTTATATTTTCCAAAGGGAGAATATGCTTACTTACAATCAAACACTCCTTAGAATCAAAGATAACTAAGTTACCTTTATCAGTGCTTTGGCTTACACTGAGGAGATTATGCAAAGTCCTTCTACTAGGTAGACATCTTTGATTTGTGGTCCTTCATTTTTGCCAATTTCACCAATACCAGCAATCTTTCCAGATTGGTTCCCACCAAAGGTCACCTTGCCACCATCCTTAGGCTTGATTGAGGCAAATTTGGACTGATCTCCGTCATATGTCTAGAGCATCCACTATTAACATACCACTTGTTGGATTTTGATGCTCTTAGACAAACCTCGCAAGACACAGCAGATCAAGTCTTAAGTACCCATCTTTTCTTGGGTCCTTTGGGGTTAGTTTGTGTCTTAGGAACATTGTAAGATCCCTTAGGCACCCATTGATAATTCTCTATAAGTTTACTTCTTCTTTCATTTGCTCGATACCAAATAAAAGTGGAGCTTAATCACCAAGAGGGGGTGAATTGTGGATTTCAAAATCTTTTCGAAGTGCTTTGTTTTGAACAAAACTCAAAACTCAAGTTTCCAAAACCAAACTTGAGTTTTGGACTTTTAACATGAAACGTGAATTTTAGTCCAAAACATAAAAACTAGAGCTTTCATCCAAGATTCGAGTTTTCAAATCATTGAAAAGGTGCAATGCCCTCGGGTTGGCCAAAACTCGAGTTTCCATTTAAGTATGAAAACATTGAGAAATCTGAGCCAAGTCAAAACTTGAGTTTTCTATGAAGACTCGAGTTTTCAAAGCCGAGTGAAAACTTGAAAACTCTCGTCAAGGGAAAACTCGAGTTTCCAAAACCAAAACTTGAGTTTTCTCATAACTGTGAGAAAACTTAGAAAACTCATGGTAAAGTGAAATCCTAGAGTTTTTAGTCAAAAACCGAGTGTGCACATGTTCAAAATGTTAGAGACTCTCTGTTTGGCCAAAACTCGAGTTTCCAAATCAAGACTCGAGTTTTGTCTTCATTAGAAAACAATAAGAAGTTTCGTATAATGCAAAAGTCGAGTTTCTCGGTCAAAACTCGAGTTTGTCTTATGAAAACTTGAGTTTTGCTTTGTTCATTGAAAAAAATGAGCAACTCTCTGCAAAGTCAAAACTCGAGTTTTGAAACCAAAACTCGAGTTCGCCTTGACAAGTAAGTTTTTCAACTTACCAAAGACAAACTTCAACATATGTTTACAATTGTCAGTTAACATCAAAACACATAAAGAACTAACACCTATATGACAAAAAAAAATGTTAAAAATATATTAAAATGGCTTAGGTGGATTTTACATAAATTAAAACAAATAACTAGTGTGCTCTGTAAATGGCAAAATATTATCAAGAGGGGGTGAATTGGGGATTTTAAAAATATTTTCGATAAGCCCAAATTTTCACCACAAAACAGAGACTAATAGAGAGAGAGTGTGTGTAGAAGAAGATGAACATAAGGATTTATACTGGTTCGGTCTCAATTTTTGACCTAAGTTAGTCCTCAGATTCTCTGGGATTTTCACTAACACTTCAATCAGTTACACACTCTGTACTTGAAACTTAACCTCTCACTAGGATACACCCCCTTATAAGTTACAAACTGATAACCCAATCTCAAAGTCCCACAACTTTGAGATTCTTATAAGAATAATGATTCAATAATAAACTCTCTAAAAGAGCAGACTGATAAACACTGAGAATATATATATATCAGAAGATATTAAACTTGAAAGTGGAATAGTAAATGCAAGTTGATCGTTTTGTGTTTTTGTCTCTCTTGTGTTGTTGAGAATTGAATGCTTCAGCTTATATATATTGGAAGCATTTAATGACCATTTGAAGACTTGATACAACTGTTGGAAACATTAAAGAGCCGTTAGGTTGAACTAGAGATATTCCTAGAGATATATCCGTTGGATGATCTGGCATCCAAATGAGGAAAGAAAGCATTAAACCCTTTGAAATGTGCAGAGAATGATTTGCTAATTTTGTGCTTCGTTTTCTGGGACAACATTTAATGCTTCTAACATCATCATTTGCTTTATGCTTAATCTTCAGTTTAACATTCGTTTGATCATCTAAAACTTACTAATAAAATCAATTAAATATAGTTAAGAATAGTAATGAGAGATGATATGATGTATATAGATCATTCATGAAGATTTTGCAAATCCGAACACGATGCTTTCAAAATAGAGATGCCTTATACTCGAATCAATTACTCTAGGCTCAAGTCATCTTCTTTGAAAAGGAATTAAAGTTTAAATGAAGATGTCTCTGTAAGACTTAGGCTCGAGTAAAAAATGTTTTACTCAAGTGCATGATTCGATTCAATTGAGGGTCACTCGAGTTAGGCTCTTCTTTCGATTTGAAAAATCGCGATAGCATTTAGAAAAGCTTTTTGAGACAATGTCCACTCGAGTCATTAAGTGACTACCTTGAGTTAACTCAAATATTTGAGAATATTTTCCAAAATCTATAGGCTCGAGTCAAGGACTTATGATTTGAAAATTAAATCAAGTATATAAATCATGACTTGAGTCAAGATCAACATGGTCGAGTTACTTCATGATTAAAATACATTAATAGCTCTCGGCTTTACATTGACTCGAGTTAACCAAGATTGGGTCGAGTCAAATTAAGTTAAAAAGACTTTGAAAAACTCTCAACCAAGCACTAACTCGAGTTAACTTTGACTGGCTCAAGTCAATTTAGATTTATAAAAACTTTGAAAGTTCTCTAACTTACATTGACCGAGTTTGTCAACCGACAACTCAAGTTAAGTTCAAATGTCTTGATTTACTCTCTATCTTGTATTGGCTCGAGGTTCACAACTCTAAACTCGAGTCAAACATGACAGTAAGCTACTGGTTTAAGCTTCTTCAAATTTTAAAAGCATTTTGACTTAAACCATTAACTTTTAATTTTGTTTACAATTGTCAGTTATCATCAAAATACATAGAGAACTAACATGATCGTCCCCACTGATTTGAGTCCCCCCACCTTTGTTATTTAGAAATCTGGTTGGGCATCCGTGGTGTCAATGATAGATCCTTCATAAGCTCCTTTCAGTCATAAAGTGAGATCAATTTTCATATATTAAAGGACCTTCAAAATTATAAGCATCATGTAAAAGGATCTGTAGTTCCATTTGTCATTAAAAGAGAGATTATGCCCCAAGTATGTTGTGAAGTGGGCATGCTCCGACTTTTTCTAATCTCATCATCTTTGAAACGCTATTCACCATTTATGATTCAAAATTTAAGAAATCTCTTTTTCCATAATGGCCTTTTCTTGCATACTTAGGTGCTTTATCCGTGTTAAATGCATCATAAGTGGCTTCAACCTTTTCTCCAATCTTAGTTGTTCATTGCTCTCAGGTGCTTTAGAAGGATATGTCATGGACGCCACAGATGCCCAGGAAGGTGTTTGGAAATTAGAGACGGAGGGGTTGGGTGGGGATGGGGATGCTATTTTTTAAAAAAAAATTTATGTAAAATCACTAAGTAATTTTTAGTAGTATTTGAACATTTTTGCCACATATGATAGCTCAGAAATATTAGGGACTAAGTTGTAAACGAGTCAAAAATTTAGGGGTTGAGTTATAAGTGAGTTAAAATTTTATGGACTAAAAGATTAATCTTCAACATTGTAATAAATAAAAGCTACTTGAGTTGGCGGTTTTTCTCCAATTTTAAAAGTCAATGGCTATTTTACCTAAAAAATAATTTATAATTATGGTTGCACTTTAATAAAAATTTAACGTTATTTTAGCAATTTATCATTATTAGAAAATATATCATAAGAGAGAAAAATGATAATGTAGATGAGATTCACTTTCTAACATTAAAAAGTGATAAGAACCAAAAAGTGGTAATAACAAACAAGTGATAGTAACTAACAAAAAAGTGGTAATAACAAACAAGTAATAAAAAATGATAACGACAATATTATCCAAAAATATATTCCACGGTATCTCCGGACCCTTCGGTCTTTCAGCTTTCCAGAAAATTTAAATTCCCGCTTCCACGCCATAGATGAAGAACAGAACAATGATACTCATCCTGTTCCAATGGAAGCAAACATCCCATCCCGGAGAAAAGGAGAAATGCCTTCAAGCGCTATGGACGATGTTGATCGCTTGTTTGCGTGCTTCAAGTGCGGCTTATCCCCTCCACGTAAGCTTTCACCTTTCCCTAAAACTTATAGCTTCTAGTCACTTGGCACAAATCGCTGATTATGTAGGATTAGGTCCCTGATATTTGAAATCAAATCTTCTTTCCCTTATCCTTTTATTCATTGTCTAAATGGCTTCTGAATTTTTGTTTTTATCCAGTTAATTTGGTTTCTTCATTGTAAAGAGCGATCTACACTTATCAACTGACCTATCACCATTCTGTTATGCTGAAAAGTACACACGTTCTATTTTTTGGATACCTACTTAACATTCCAACCCCATTTTGTTTTTGTGTTTCTTGTCGTCCTCATTGATCTCTCTCTTTCTGTATATTCTCATTTATCCCATTGTGCCTCTATGCTGTACAACGCCAATCCAGACCAGTTGATTTTTTCCATCCCCCACACCCCTTCATTAGTTTCTACGCATCTAAATGAAATTAAACCAATCTTTGAACAGTTGAGTTCTTATCTTTTATTGAGTATCATGATTTAGTCTTGTTCATTTTGAAATGGAAGAAAACAAGAAATTCATAAGGAAAAAAGATTATTTATGTGGCAGCAAATAAAAAAGTGTAGCAAATAAGTTTTTCCTCCCTTATGAAGTTATAGATGGTTAATTGTTCATCAAATTAATGACAAGAACATGGAGTTGTTTACTTAGACAATAGTTTCTGTAGGGTGAATAGCTTCACTCTTCCCTCTTTATTTTCACAGAATCTGCTATAAGGGAAAGAAAGAGAACTAAAAGCAGATTGGATCAAGGAAGTTCATCACGTAAGATCTCATCACATTCTGGCCTTCTATGTCCAAATTCAGTTGAAAAGGAGTGGAAAAGTCCCACAACATCCACCATTTCTCAATTCAGCCAAGCAACTGACATGCAGTCTTCCATTGAGAAAGTAATTACCACCTACTTTGTTACACCCTCTTTGTTTTTGTGTTGTAGTAATGTTGTTATGTAATTATTGCCAATCTCTATATGCTGCAAAAAAAAAAAAAAAGGCTTATGCTCTTCGTTGCTTTTGATGCAGTGAGCAATTAAATTGTACTTTTTGTTTCAAACTAATTTACCTGGCATTATCTTTTCAGATTAAATCAGTTATAGCTAAAGCAAATGGTTTTAGTCTTGGGAAACAGTTCTCTCCGGTTGTGTTTTATGGATCTCCACATGGAGTACCTCCCAAAAGACCAGTTAGCTATTGGCGCTTATTACACGAGATACGTCTTGATCTCTTTGAGAAAAATAGATCAGATTTAAGGTATGGGATGCTAGATTATTGTTTATATTCTGTTTGAATGAGGATTCTTTTTGTACCATGTTTTTGATCATATGACTAGTGAGTTTGATTCATGGCTTATGTATGTTCAGGGAGGAGATATGGGTTACATTCCCAAGGCAGGATGAAGCAATGAAGTTTGCCAAAGAGCAAGACCATATTCGTATCTTCAGTTATCAAGACCATTTTAGTGGACAAAGAAGGTTCCTTGCATCTACATATACTGAGTTCTGGAGAAGGTTACCTTCCTGTAGTTTTCTTTTCCGTTTGATTAATCATTGCTTCTATTGGTAATGAAAAGTTCTGTGTCTGCATTTTCACAACGTTGGTGAATGTACATTTAGGTACAAAAATATGGATTCCAAATTGCGTCATCATTATGAAGTGATTAAAGAGGTAATAGTTTTGTGTTTCCTGGTCATTGATTTTACTATGCAAATGATACAGTACAATTATGTGTCAGCCGGAAAATTTTCATCTTTGGATATCATACACTCTGAATGATATTCTGCTCTCAGGGTTTACCATGCCACCTGTATTTTGATTTGGAGTTCAATAAGAGAGTCAATCCAGGAAAGGATGGGGATGAAATGGTGGATCTCTGGATCTCAGTAATTCTAGAGGCCTTAAATGAAAAATATTTTATTTGTGGAGACCCAGAATGGATAGTAGAACTGGACTCTTCAACTGATGGTATGGATTTTTCTGTTTTATATATGCTGTTGCTTTTTTGCTTGTACCTTTACATTCCCCTTTTTGTCCTTAATGTAGTAAAAGGAAGAATAATCAATGACTTGTGGCTTTTTCAATGTATAATGATTTAGGAAACATGTAACATTCCATTTTTGATTATGAAGTAGGGAGGTTCAAGGCCAGTAGTTCAGTATGGGGAAATGGTGCAGAATCCAATTTTGCTTTATTGAGTATCATTGAAGTACCACTTGAGTCTAAGACGCATGTAATGGTCTTATTGGTATTTTGTATTCTTTCCCTAGAATGATTAAAACCTTTTATGTGTCACTCTAGTAAGTATTAACTGCTTTGGCAAGGTTCTTTTTGTCATTTTGACAATCACTTTACATTGGACGTTAGGTTTTTCCCCCCAAATTTTGTTTACAACGTTCATACCTGTAAAGTACTGCTGTGGCACCAAGTCTTATGTTTCAGAATGACTGTTTTATTACTTGTTATCTCATACTAATCTTACCTGCAGAGAAGTTTTCTCGACATCTAATTATTCGCATACCAAAAACTGCTTTCAAGGATAACTCTCATGCAGGGGCATTTGTTTCTGAAGTAAGTATGACTGTCTAAGCATATTCACAGATGATATTTGATAAGGTTGATTTTCTATCACTTGAGGTACCTCTGTATTTTAGTGTGGTTTTATAAATAATTCTTGTTCTTTGATCATCAATTTGATTTTTTTTTTTATCAGTCTTCACAAGGAGAATTTGAGTCATGACTTGGCATCTAGTTTGGTCTTTCTTATATAAAGCATTAACTACTGTCATGGTATGATGACTATGTCAGATGTGCTCACAAGTTCAAAATGCAAGGGAAAAAGATGGGAGATTTGAAAAATTATTTGTGAAGAAGGATTCAAGCTCTGGTGCTGGTTCAAGCCAGCTTTTTGTGGACACTGCTGTATATTCTCGGAATCGTTGTTTCCGTCTACCTCTATCATCAAAAGCAGGAAAAAGTTCAGTGCTTGTACCATCTGGGCGATACAAGTGTAAGAACTTGGTAATGGTCCTTGATTTATCAATATTAACACTTCACATTTTTAGTAGGAGAAATTATTTAATGAGCATTTGTCTCAGATAATTATAATGGAAATTTGAATTCCACTCAAGACTTGTTCTTGTCAAATGCACTAGGGGAATAATAAAAATATTTGGAATGGATAATAACAGACATTTCTTGATCACATAATTGCTCAACAAGAATTAGTCAATGTGGAACCAATAATGGCATGTATTGGTACCAGGTCATCTAAGAATCTTGATAATACACAAGAGTTGTATGATCAAATCCAATGCAGTGAAAGTTGCTAAAATATGCATTATCCTGAGCAAATAAGTGTGGTTGCAATATATTATATCTATTTTTTGTTTTGGTAAAGTTATTGTTTCGTTGACAGCAAGTTATGAATCAGGTTAATCTGGATTTCAATGTCAGGGTGAAGAAGAAATGTTCATGGCATCATTGATTTGTAATATGGATGCTGACTGCAAAAAGCATTTAGTCGGGAAACCAGAATCAAATTGTGTGAAGACACTACATTATGATACAGAGGTAGCATTGGTCTTTGAAATTCTTGAGTTTTGATTGCATTGGTTTTGCTCCATCTCTCTTTTCAGATATTTTGTTACTCAAACAATTTGAGGGTCTTCAGATCTTTCACTTTTTGTTCAATTTGTTGTTTCACAAGAAGATATGGTACAAGTTGGTGCATCGGCTAAGCATGTCATATGATTTTCTTAACAAGGGGTTGTTCTCTAGTACTGAGTATTGCTCTGTTGGCTACTAAATCTTTTAACATTAATTGCATAACTGGATGCGGTGGTGGATTTCTTGTATATCAAATCTTTTTTTATTAGACCACAGGAGCTTTCTTTGATAAACAATGGGAACTTTATTTTTACAGGTAAATTATAATCATGAACACTGCCATCAATATCCTCTGGAACTTACATCGAGTAGTTGTGAAAGTGATGTTCCAGCCGCATACTTTGTGGGAAAATCACCATTCCCATTTCTTGATAAATTTGTAGAGTCCACCGCCTCTGTTGGGAATATATCAGGTGATACTTCTAAAGTTTCTTGTATTGACTCTGATAATGTTTGCATTAGTTAGTGGATAAATTACAAGTTTGATTTTGTTTCTACTATGCTTACTACTTTTAGTCATGCTTCTTGCTTGAGGCAATACAACTTGAGACCTGATGCAAAAAGCTATCTTGGTAAAACAATTGGTAAAAGAGGAAATAATTTCAATTGATATTTGGTGGCAACAGAGATTTTATATTGTTTGTTGGTCTAGCTTCAAGTTTAGTCGTTTCTATTCTCCTGAATGCATATTAGTATTTTTCCTATGGTCACACTTTCAACTTGTTCAATCCATGTGCTCGATGATCACTTGACTCTTGAACTTTCATTTCCAAAGACAATGTACTATAACCACTTTCTGAAATTGTCTCTATCATGTTGGAATTAGACAGATCATTTTGTGGTTTTTCAACAACCATTATAATCTTATCTCTCCAAATATCTATGAAAGTTACATTCTATTCTGCTTTTGGCTTCATTCTTTGTTGAGCCCAATTCTGACAGGGGCTGAAATATACAAAGAAGGCAGAAAGCCTACGGGGGGAGGTGGGGAAAGTTTTATGAAATAAGAAAGGTAAAAGGGACTTCTAAGTGAGAATAAGTGGAACAGGGGAGTTTAGGAGAGGTACTCTGCTGCAACAGAATGCTTTAGGCAAGTGTTGTTGTGAGAAACTCTGGGCTCTCAAAAGTCAGGGGAGTTCCTCTCATTTAGCCTTGAGGTTACATATCTTGCTTTTGCCCTTCACTTTCCTCTGTGTTCTGGTGTGTTTACTGTCTAAGATAGGGGACAGTTATTGTGATATATGCATTTCCATTGAAGAGCTGTTTTTCTTCCATTTATAATCAAATATTATCCAACTTTCTATCATGCTTTAACCTATTTGTCAAGTTATATCTGGGAATATAATCTTGCTCAACATGTTGATGCCTTGCTTCAAGTTTAGGAAAAATTCGAGCTTGGTATTGGTTCTCAGAATTTGGACTGATAGTATATAGCATGTCAAGGAATCGATATTGCGAACGAATTGGGAGGGAGCATAAAAGCAATCATGGTAAGTTTCTAACCATTTATCATTCGCATCTAATCGTTCTCTCATTTCTTAGTTGAGTCAATTTTTTTCATTTCAGATGTCATATGATTTTGCTTTAATGTTTGGAGGGAAGTTCATAAATATTTCTTCAGTTTCTCTTCTCATGAAGTATGGAAATCTTGTCTTTCATTTCATTTGTTTTGTCTAAGTTTGCAACATACTGATGAGATATTTTGATGGTCAGTGATGTATGTTATTGATTTGAGAAGTGCAATGTATTATCAGAAATGTCATGATCCGGACTGCAGAGGTTAGCATAATATCTTGTTTCACAGTAAATTAATGATTTGATCTTTGAACGATTTGGCCTATTTAACTTTATTCTTTGAAAATTAATAAATGCACTGTATTAGTGTCTGAAAATAACACTACCTCCGTTCCATATCTGTTGTTGTTGAAGACTATGGTACATAGATTAATAATTGATTTGTAATTAATGTTAAATATAAAACACCCTGATTTAATCCCTTTATGTAAGAAAATGAACTAAAAAATAAGATTAATAGGAAAAAAGATGGTGGGTGAAAAGAAGAGTTGAGAAGACAGAAATATAATCATTAGATGAGGATATATCTTAAATTTAAAAAAAAAAAAAAAAAAACAAACAAACAGTTGATTAGGCCTTGGATTCTAAAAACAATACTTTGTCTTTTGGTCCTAAATGTAAGAATTAAATTATAAATTCACACTTCAGCCAAAAATATTGGAGAATACAAACTACTTTTAATGTGTACAATCAATCAGGATAGTTTGTGAACAAAAAGAAAAAATTGAGAGACAAATAAGATTGTAAGATTGAAGTTTACATTTAAGACCAAAACAAATTCTTCAACTAGCTATTACATTAGTAATGGAAGGAGTGATTCTGAAACAGAAGACTATAACAACAACAGGTATGGAACGTAAAGAATATAAGTCATTTTGTTGTTTTCGGAGGCTAACTTATAATCCACCAAGTTGTGGTGAATTAATCTTAATATGCTTCAATTCAGTGACCAAGTTAGTTTCTCTAAAATTGACTTAAGTTCGCCCTCTCCCTTTTAACAAAGCTAATTTGATCGGACCAGGTTATCGATCTCCCATGCGACCCATACCTGCTGACGTGATCTATAAATCTTCAGCTGAATTTAATTCATTTGGGATGGTTGATAATCGGCAGCCAGTAGATCATGACCAAGGACATCTACTTATTAATGATGATCAGCCACTGAAATTCCCATCCTACGATGATAATATTGAAGACAGTCCCAGTGGCTCTTGGTGGCAAGAAGCATTACAAGCTGTTGAGGAAGTTGAGAATAAGCAAAAGACAGAACTCAGCACTATGGTTAGTATGTTAATTGATTACTTGCCCCCCTGTTTTTCAATTGCATTTTATCTTTAACTTAAGAAAAATGTCGAATAATTTATTGCATAGAAATTAATTTGCATGCACAAAGGTAAACAATTACAAGGAAATCAAAAGGAAATTCAAGACATGTGGATGGAACAAAATCTTTGGAGTAACACTAATACAACACTCCCTCTGTTCCTTTTTAAGTGACAATTAACAGAATCATCATGTTGATCAAAAAGTTGGTTAGAGAAAATAAAGGTGTAAAAAATGAAACTTTTTTTTTGCCAAAAACACCCTCATTTAAGTGGAAAGAGAATGTGTGGGAATTAGATACAATAATATGGGTAGTATGAGTAATTAAATGGGGGTAAAATGGAAAATCAACAAAAAATATTTGAGACAGCCTCTAAATGTCTCTTATAAATAGAAACAAACAATTCATAGGTGGTAGTTTCTTTTGAGGAAGTATTGAATTAGTGGAATTTTTCTCTCTAAATCCCAAGAGCCTATACTCAATTTCCGAAATCAACTGTCTTGTGAGATTCCTTAACTTCAGAAAAAGGTAAGATGGACACAACTGCAGCCCCATTAATATTGGAGCCCATTTGATATATAGAATCAAATATGATGAAAAAGTTAGGGATTTTGCATACTGAAATTGTTTTTGTACTGTTGAATAAAAAAAATGAAAAATGATTTAAGTAATGATAGTAAAGATAAATCCTAAATTTAAGATCTCTCGTTCAATCTGGATAGATTAAAGAAACTAAATTAAATAATTCTTTGTATCATTATATTATATATAAGTTTATAAGTAATGTAAATTAATTATTAAAATTTACTTCTAAAATAGGCCTTATATTTAAGACATGAGATAGTACTAAATATTTCATACCTTATTTTCTCGTGTAATTACAAGCAAATCATTTCCAGCCACTAAATAAATACCTAGAAACTAGCATTGCACAGTAAGTACTCTTGACTCTTGAATAGAGGAGGGTAATATTCATTCAATCACAAGACAGCCCGCGACCTAGCATGAACGTGTAATATTAAGTAATGATAGATTTGATTCCATCAAATTGGTTCTCAAAACAGGTCATTGATGACGATGATGAGGAATGGTGGCGTGCAGCGGAAAGGACAGCCAGCCAGGCTGAAATGGCATTTAAATAACTCATGTTAGCATCATCATCAGAGTTCAGTTGAGTTGCCTTTCATGGCCTGTGCTACGTTCAAGGCAACATTCGTAGGTCGTGGCATGTGGATGTGGTGATATATATATATAGAGAGAGAGAGAGAGAGTGAGTGGATCTAACCTATCCACACACTAGTGAATATTTTACTTATAGTTGTCTACACCAGCAAGCAACCTATGGTCCCAGAGACTAACCCATGCCCGAAGCTTGTCTGACGGCATTCTTTTCGAAGGAACGAAAAGTGGGATGATCATAATGTGATTTGCATGTAAATATCATCTAATTTTTGTAAGACTTTGCTCTCTTGTAATGGAGGCTTGAGTTTTTTAATGTATGGAAAAAATAGGCCTTTTTTCTTGTATGAACATCGAAATATGTGGGGTCGGTTTGATTTTTTTTTTTTTTTTTTTTTTTTTTTTTAAAAAAAAAAAAAAAAAAAAAAAAAAAAAACTACTTTAGAAAACTGTTTTCAATAAGTTATTCTTTTGAGAAAAAAACTAAGTAGTTTTAAAAATATAAGAAATCAAAACAATTTTTTAATGTGTTTTCTTGTTTTTATTTTTTATTTTATATGTCCACATTGCTGTTAATGCTGACGACTGCTACATCACCATCGTCAATGGCTGCGCCACATTATTTCAAAAATAGATTTGTATTATATTTATGTATATATCTGTGTGTATATGCATACATATACACTATGTATGTATGTATGTATGTATGTATGTATGTGTGTGTGTGTGTCTATATGTATTTGTATATGTATACAGGGAAGGATCCAAATGCTTGATTATTGCGAAAGAAAAATGGTATATTGATATTAATTAGACATTTCAATTTTTCTGCTAGGAAAACGTTGAAGGATCAAGAGGCTTGATTATTAATCTTAGTAAAGCTTCCTTCTTTTTATTTATGTGGTGAGTTGTTATGTATTTTTATTGTAGGGCTCATGTTGCATCCTATGTTGTGATACTATGTTTTGTATTATACTCCATCCGGTCCTAATTATAGGACAACATTTAAAAGTTCATTTTGATCTTAATTATAAGATAACATTCTAATTTTTGTCAATTTCTTCATAACATACTCTTATTCACATTTTCTCAATAATAATTAAACACAATAATAATTTAATTATACATCTATATATTTTATTAAGTAAGTAATATTTGCAACTTATTAATACCATATACACCTTAATTCTACTATTTTTTAATAAAATAGTTTTGAGCTATCCCTACTAGTACTTCTTCTACAATAATTAATTTAATAACACAATGATATTCTATGAAGTTAGAGAGCACTATAATTTTTGTTGTATGATTTGGACTCGCCATTGTTAACACTATTTAAAATAGCACAGTTTAATTTTATAAATTCCGTACAATTAAAAGGATTTACATCTAATTGACATTGTTGCTTGTGAAATTTATAAATAAAGATAAAGAGGAAAAGGATACGAGAGGATGGCCTCCTCGTCGCGGATAGAGCAGTTTCAATTCTTCAAGCTGGGACGCAAGCTTGTCACGTACGGGCATGGGGATACTAATTCAGCAAACTTTTGGTTGATGTCATTTAAAATTCTAGGTGTTACGGATTCGTATATTGGGCCCTGATCTAACATGGCCCAATAAGGACACACCTAGGTAAAAGACCGGTTTAAATAGGCAAAGTGCTAATTGCCCTTTAATCAAGGCGTTAATCTCGGTAGTACAAATAGTGGATCAGTAAATGTCAAATAGTGGAGCAGGCATTTGCTGGACGTGGAGCTGCATGATGTTCAAGGGGCGGACGCACAACCTTCAGGACCAAACCCTAGGTAATCTTTATAAATAGGAGATTACCCTCAGGTGCACAATCTCAGTTCATACCCTCTTATTATTCTGTTACACTGTGCACACAAAACACCCCTTTGGCGAAACGCCATCTTTGTGTAGTGCAATGATCATTTGATCGTCGTTGGTGCCTTCCCTATAAGCATCACCGAACGATCATCTTTCCGACATTACTTCTTCTTACTCCGGAGAGATAACTTGATCCAACATAAATCACACACTAAACCTCTGTGATTAGACACTTGTGTTCCCAAAATCAAACACTAAGTAAGGGTTTTTTTAGGTAAATCAATAAAATTAACTAATTTAACTTCTCTCCTTAATTTCTTCAAATTCTGATAATATGTCCTATAATTAGGACCGAATGGAGTATTGTTTTTCATCTTGGATGAGTAACTCAAATTGATATTTGAGAAAATTGTTATTTAAGTATTTTGATCATTGACTTTGATGTTGGGCACTTGAGCTTGTGGTAGAATGATTATATTCTGGATTTTGAGAAGTCCCAGGCGTAAATGTGTTAATTAATTAAGGTTTAGTTTGTAAAACGAGGAGAGTAGTCCTATTATCCAAGATAAATTTTAAATGTTTGATTGTTAAATAGTTGACTTATGACAGTTTATAAATGTTTGTGAAAGAAATCATTCAAAATTGAGTTTATCCTTGGGCTTATGGGTGAATACTATTCCCTTTAGTCTTTATTATAAGGCACTAACTAACAATTCTCACAAACCAATAAAAATAGTTAAAGTCAATAAAGTTGTCTTACAATTTAAGTAACTTTCAATATTATACCTACTAATTGCACTAAACTCTAATTTTATATTAATTATTACTTTCACCCACTACCCTTATTAATTATGGGATATATGAAAAAAAAAATTAATACACTTTTGAAACAAGCAAGTATCTTATAAAAATGATCAAATACAATTGCTAGTTGGTGTCCAATATTAATTGGAATGACATTATAAATGAGTTGATTTGAAATGGCTTAGTGTACAATTACATAAAAAGATTCTATTACCCACAATAAATTTTAAATGACTAGTTTTTTTTTTCCATCATTGATAAATATATATTGGGAAAATCCATCTCAGGGCCCATTTTAGCAACAAAAAAAATGTCAAAAAAGGCCCAAGGAAAAGTCACATGTCAAAAAAGACCCTGCGGCCTTTTCTCGGTATTATTTCATAAAACATTAGTTGTTAACGTCTACTGATATAGTTGTTAATGAGTACTGATTTAGTTGTTAATGAGACTGATTTAGTTGTTAAGATATTGTTGTTAATACTACTGATTTAG
The DNA here is from genome assembly GCA_019022655.1 of Acacia acuminata. NCBI lineage: Eukaryota > Viridiplantae > Streptophyta > Magnoliopsida > Fabales > Fabaceae > Acacia > Acacia acuminata. Next base: position 1,307,264 of record JAFJYI010000127.1, on the reverse strand, counting down.
TTGTTAACGTTTTATGAAATAATGTCAGAAAAGGCTCCCTGAGGCCTTTTTTAACATGTGACTTTTTCTTAGACCTTTTTTGACATTTTTTTTTATTTTTTTGCTAAAATGGGCCCTGAGATGGATTCCCCCATATATATTTGCAATGATTTAAATCGTTTATCATCTTTTAAATAGTTAGTTGAATTTTTTTTCTGCCATGATTTACTTTTGAAATATGAGTGTCAATCTTTGAAATATGAGTTATAATCTTTTATATTCTCGTTTTGGTGAAATTTATTCATTGGAATATAGTTGATTCCCTGTAGGCCCTCCAAGTGTTGTGACTCCTTTTACAGAATATGGGCAATGCTATCAGACATGCAAACAAGAATGAGATTCTTCCAAAGATCATATGGAAAATATTACTCCCTCTGATCTTAATTATAAGACTAAGTTAATTTTTTTAGAGAAATTAAGGAAGCTAATTAAATTATTTTCAAATATTTTTATTTTTTCTCAAAACTAATTAGTTAAACTAATATATAATCTAAGGATACACAACATATGATATAATCAATTAATTCATTTACCTTCCTTAATCTTTTCCAAAAAAGTCAACCCTATTTGTAATTAGGACAAAATATAGTATAGAAATTCATATTATTATAATTAGTTTGTGTGGTACAAGCAAAGGGCGGAATCATGCGGGGCAAGGGTAGGCCTCTGCCTCCTCCCCCGCCCTCCCTCCCAATTATTATTATTTTTTTAAAAATACAAATTATATGTGTGTCAGGCACAACTAATCTTGTGTCCCCCCTCCGGGGGGGGCTTGAGCTATTTTTTATTGATTGGTGTGTTTTCTTGTCCCTCTCTATTGCAATTTTGGGCCCTTTGGTTTTTAAGACATCTAGATCTGTGTAGGTCTTTCTGCTCTTGGACCTTATCATTTTTTTGGTTCACAAATTTGGGCTTCAATTTTTAACAACAGTGCATCCCTCTTACTTCATTTTTATTTTTTAAGAAAAAAAATTTACTTCTCAAAATGAAATTCTTCATGTTGTTATAGAAAAAGCTCCTCAAAATGAGAAGCAAGATTAGCTCCTAAAAAACGCAGCATTTTTACGTTTTTAAGTTTAATCGCTGCGTTTTTACCTCGGAGCGTTTTTCCAACACGAAACACGTTTTGCCCGGAAAAAAACATAAAATCGGCGTTTTTTACGTTTAAAGCGCGATTTTGACTACCATACTCTTTGTTGATGCGATCCCTAAATCTCCATTGTTCATCAAAACGGTGACGCAGCAGACCTGGCTTTGCATAAATGGTTGTGATGTGAGATTCTTCAACCCGTCACCCATAAAGCTTGGAATATAAGTTGTTAAGCTTCCATCCAAACCAGCCTCATTGCTCTTGGCTGATGCGATCCCTAAATCTCCATTGTTCATCAAAACTACCGTGGCAAGAAACAGTCAATTTGCCATCAACATCACAACTTGCCTTCAACATCTTTGACTCACGCACACACTAATGCACACATAGACCCACTCTTCCTAGGAGGCCGCAGAGGAGAGGACACCGATGAAAAAGGCTCATTGCAGGAGCAGTTTGTGCTCTCACTGGGGAGAGAATTTTGCTTTGGAGACTCGTGATAAAAACCTAAGTTATTTCTTGTCTGCACTCGTTTGCGTGACTCAATTCATTTTCAATTCTTCTAAGGGACATAAGCCAACAAATCTTCAATGAATTAGTGGATTCTCATTCCCTTGCAGATGTCTATCATTGATTATAATTATCCTCAGGGAAGATGGAAATGAAGCAGATTCTTAAATGGACATACCTTGAAGAGGAGATCTTGGTATTTTTAATTTACCTATAATATTTGGTTCTCTTTAATAATTATAATTTTTAGTATCCTCATTAATAATAAATAAATACTCACTTCATCTTTTATTATTATCAGCTTCAAATAACTAATTTTTGTTGATAAAAATCAGTTAAATTAGTTACAAGTAATGAAAATATAAGAAATGTATTTTAACTAACTTTGCACTTGAGTGTAAAGATGATAGGGAAAAAGAGAGAATTTTTTTTTCTTTAAAATTGTAAAATCCTAAATCAAGTTTGTTATCAAGAATTGATAGGAGAATAATAAACCTTGATAAACAATTCACAACTTATTTAGAATTTTGTAATTTCAAAATTCTTTTTCTGCCTTTTTTCTAAAATGATAAGTGTGTAAGAAAATAAATATAGTCAATAAAAATTAAGGTTGGACAAAAACTCCATAATTATTTAGACAAATCAAAACTAAAATGAAACTCATATTTTCCATGGCTTCTATTTACAAATTTAAAGCATCATCTTTCTTTTCGGCACTAGTGAGAGCATGGTAGTTAAAAACTCGTTTTATCACTACGATTTTACGTTTTTTTTCATTAAAACGATTTTACTAATTTTCCAAACGGTTTTAAGTTTTTACGATTTTTTTTACGATTTTACTACGTTACGATTTTATATTTTTTGATTTTTCATTCTCCTTCCGTTTTCAGATAAAATCTACGTTTTTACTGCCATGAGTGAGAGATCCCATCTCATCCGAACCGTCCGAAAAAAATTAAATGGTCCAAATTTATTTATTTTTTAACTCGTGATTATTCAATGATTTTTTTTTGAGAAAATATTAATTAAGATATTATCTTTATTTTAGATTCTCTATTTATTAAAATATCTTTTTAAAAAATAAAATAAATAAATAAATCTGAATAATTTAAATCCAACCTAAACGGTTGATATGAACTCGCCTACCCATCATCAAAACCCGTTCTCTTCCTTAACAAAAAATAAAATTAAAAAAAAAAAAAAAAAAAGAAAATGCATATGGGGGCCTAAATAACAAAAAAAAAAAAAAAAAAAATCCACAAAAGGCCCCAAAATTCTGAAAATCCGAAAAAGGCCCTAGAAAGATTTTCTCGGTATAAATTCATTAAAACGTAAGTTGTTAATGAGGCCGATATAGTTGTTAATGAGATATCGATATAGTTGTTAATGGGGCTGATTTAGTTGTTAATGACTTACCCGCTAACAACTATATCATCTCCATTAACAACTCATGTTTTAGTGAATTTATTCTAGAAAATGTCTTGAGGTCTTTTTTGGGATTTCAGAATTTTACGGTCCTTTTTGATTTTTTTTTTTTTTGTTATTTGGGCCATGATATGGATTTTCCAAAAAAAAAAAAAAAAAAAAAAAACAAAACAAAACGTATCATTGCTTTCTGAGTTTCTGTTTCTGTCCATCACTTTACGAGGCTCTTCCCAAATTACCCTGCAATTAGATTTTTACACATTTTATCTTCATCCACTCTCGCTGGGCTCTGCAATTCCTGTGAAGCTCGTGCTGGCAAGGTTTCTTCGTTCGCTTTCGCGTATTCTGTTGCTCTTTCGACTTTCATGATGGTGTGTCTGAGAATCCGAGAGAGAGATTTGTGTTCGAAATTTTAGCCTCCGTCCCCTAACTACTTTGTAGCCGTAGGTGAACTCAAAGTTGTGACGTTTGGCTGTAAGCTTCCAATCTCATTCTTTTCTCAGAATAGAAGTAGGGGAGTATACTACGAGAATCTGAATCTCGTCTGGTAGAAGAAGTAGACTTCGACGAACTAGCACTCCACACTGGGTTGAGCTCGCCGTTGAATGCTGTCCACCGTTTTCAGCTCTGTTTGGTTGTTCTCCTGCAAGTTTTGAAGAAGGTTCAAATCCTAGGCTTTTTAATCTCCTAAAATTCGGTGAGATTGATTTGTTCAATCTGCCTTTCCGTCTAGCTTTGAATTTGTTCCCCTCGTTTTCTGTTCCTCCGTGTGTTCAACCCTCTGTGCATGACGCTTTCGCACCGTTTCATGCATTGTTTTAAATTTTTCATTTTAATTTGGATTTGAATACAGCCTTGTAATTGCTTTATATGCTGATTTTGTTTTGTTTTTCCTGTTTTAGGGCTTCTCAGGATGCTTTCACTGACAGACTCACCTCTTTTTATTATTAAAACATTTGAAGCTGTTAAAATTCCGAGAACTACGCAAATCACAGTGGTAAGATCCTGATATCTATGGCTAAGCGAAGTTAAATTTGTTTCTTATTTTTTCTGCATGCTGAATCTTCCTTCAGTTCATATAATTTTTTCTTATTCTGTTTATACAAGGATGGCATGTGAAATCCGAAGATTTTCTGAGTGAATTGTTTATTGAAACTGAGTGTTCTATGCAATGAAACAATTCCTTGCCTTTGATATCGGTTACCTTTCTTCATCAGGTATGTGCTGCAAAAGGTCCAAGACCAAGATATCCTCGCGTGTGGAAAACCAAAAGGAAAATTGGGACAATTTCCAAGGCTGCCAAGCTTGTTCAAAATGTAAGTTCTTCATTGTCGTCCTCTGTTGAAGTCTAGTTATGTTGAGCATGGGATAGATGTGACGGCTGCAAATTAGTTGCGTGCAAAAAAGTTGAAGGTCTCTTAACTTGTAATCGCAAAGTTGATTTGAAGTCTCACATTTCTGGAAATGTGATGTCTCTTACGGTTCTTCTGTAGATTAAGGAACTGTCGAATGTCAAAGAGGAAGTTTATGGTGCTCTTGATTCCTTTGTTGCTTGGGATTTAGAGTTCCCTCTTATTACAGTAAAGAAGGCACTTAAAACTCTTGAAGAACAACAAGATTGGAAGCGGGTTATACAGGTATTTTTATAAAACAGTAAAGTTTCCTTCTCTTAAAATATTATTGTATTTTTGTGATTCTAAGTCTAAATGGTAGTGCATAGATCTAGTGGGTGTTTTAGATATCTCTAAAATCGAGAGTTTTTTCTTCTGAAATTTCATTTTCTTTGATGTTGTTTTGAACTTATAGGTTTCATGTTATGTCAATTTGAATTTGATTGATCTATTCAATTGCATCCGTATAATGCATTTTTTTCTTTGGTCAGATTGCTGTTTTCATTTCATATTCTTATCATGCTTTTATGGATCCTATCTCCTATTTCCAATCTGTGGGCATCCTCTGAGGTGTCTGTTTTTCAATAAAATTACGTATGGCATTGTAGGTGACAAAATGGATGTTAAGCAAAGGTCAAGGAAGGACAATGGGAAGCTATTTCACATTGCTTAATGCCTTAGCAGAGGATGACAGATTGGATGAAGCTGAAGAACTTTGGACAAAATTGTTAATGCAGAACTTGGAAAGTGTGCCTCGTAGGTTCTTCGATAAAATGATTTCCATCTACTATAAGAGGGGCATGCAAAACAAGGTGTTTGAGGTATTGTCACTAAATTCTCCACCACCATTTTCCATGATTTTCTTTTTTCTTTTTCTTTTTTTTTTTTTTTTTTTGGAGGGGAGAGCTGAAAAACAAATAAAAACTACATTGTTGTTTTGTGTGGCCTCCAAGTACGCGCCAGTTTGGAGGCAAAGCCATAAGATGAACCCCCAATCTTCTTTTATGCTAGTTGTAGCCAGCCAAACCTAGTATGAGTTACTGTCTCTTAATTATTTGTGACCTGCCAATTTCTCAGTCCATTCCTTGATTCTGCCCAAAAGAAGAGTACATCTCAACAATGAGATGTCCTTCTCTTCTAATTCCTTCATCTCCACCAAGGAATTACTCAGTGATTAATTGTTTCACCCCCAATTTTCAGCATAGTTCTATTCCATTGAGTAATCCCACAACAGCAGGTGGTATCACTTATCCCCTACCTGTGATTGAAACCTATAATCCATGTGTTGATTGCTCCATGCAAGACCTCCACATCCTCCCTCACCATGCAATCCTCTTGCAGCTTCATCCTGGTGAGTTTATGCTGTCGTTTGTTTTTTGCAAATTTCCACCGAATTTCAAGTGATCTCATTTCCTCCATTTTCTCTCATTCCTCTACAATCTGCATGATCTCTCTCTGTGGGTTCATCAGACATGTGAAGCTATATTCAAACAAGGATTTATCCCTCCATGTATGTGAAGCTATATTCAAGCAAGGCTTTATTCCTCCGTGTACAAAGTAGCAAGCATATGATCCCAAGCCTATTTTCCCAACCTTCTTTACCGGCTGTCCTTGCTCATGTGATCTAGTTGAAGTGGGACTATTGCTTATAATTGGTAGGTAGGAAATAGTACACGTTCTCGAGTCTACTGCTCTCTGATTTCTAATTGCCTTAGGACAGCCCTCCAATACATTGATTATGTCTTTTTGGCACCGTATCTTTTACACCCTTCCCCGGATGCTCTGTTTGTCAACTACATTAAAGGTAGGTATTCCTCCATGTGTAGCTAGAGTTGAAGTTTCTTACCCCCTGTGGGGTCCTCAATCTTCAAATAGCTTACATACAGGGTTCAATGCAGTTTCAATCTCATCCAATATCATATTAGATGTACTCATGGTGAGCTCTCCATTTTATCAAGCTTCCATCTTGCCCTATCATAACTGCTCCATGGGACTGGTGCGTGCCTTTTATTTTAAGAAGGATTACGGGTGCCTTTCTTCCATTAGAATTCCATTTATTCTAGTCCAGAAGTATTTAAAATTCTTTATATAACCATGTCCGCCGATTATGTTATCAGAGCTCTTGTGTCTGCTTCCCCCTAAAACATGGCAATTCTTTTAATTTATCTAAAGCCATTGAATATTTTTATTTTGCAAGATTTTGATAAACAGAACGTGGTTTACATATGCTTATAATTTTTCTGCCATAGGCTCACGCCTTTGCTTCGACCTCAGACTATTCAAATACTGATCTTTATACTTTTCTAAATGGTTAGATTACCAACTTTCTAGCTCGTATAAAACAAAAGGCATGACATGGGGTCTTTTTACATGTTCTTCATAATGAGGCTTGTAATAATGGATATTTACTTCTCTATATGTCCTGTAGATATTTGCTGACATGGAGGAGCTTGGGATCCGACCTGTCATGTCAACTGTTAAAATGGTTGGGAATGCCTTTAAAGAGCTGGATATGCTGGACAAGTTTGAAAAGTTGAACCGAAAATATCCGCCACCGAGGTGGGAATTTCGATACATCAAGGGAAAGCGTGTTAGAATAAAAGTAAATCATCAAGGTGAGAATAATCAATTCTATGAAGACAAGGATGAAGAACATAAAGAGGATGAACAAAATGAGAAAGTAAGCGAGGAGGGGGGACATGAGCAGAGACCAGATGTAATTCATGAGGAATTCCAACAGGAGGAAAATAATGTAATGTACGACGAAACAGAACAAATTAGGGATGACTTGTATGAGCAAACGGAACAGGTTGTTGATGGACAAAGGGAGAAAGATGAAGTAAGAACAAATGACTCACTATAAGCATGAATTTTTCTCATCTGCTTTTTATGAATGTTGTTTTACTCTTTTAATTCTGTTTTGATTATAATCATGCATAATCTGGTACTATTAATTTAGATTCAAATAAGGTCAGGTCCTAAGCTTTTTCAACTTAAGCGGTATCTAATTCCTTTCTTTTTTTTAAAGGATCCTATATAGAAACTCTAATAAATTAAATGAAAGTTGGATTTTTTTTAAAAAAAAAAAAAAAAAAAAAAAGAAAAAGGGGCAAAATTGGATTTCAGATTTAGGTTCAGAAATTTGCCCAATTAAGGTTTTTTTTCCCCAACAAAACATTGAATTTCTTTTCAAGAATTGTAACATCTCAAGCTTTAAAAGGGGCTGATCATAACCAGTTTGTAAAGAATTATGCACATTTGGGATTTTAGCATGAGTAAACAAAGGAAAGGGAGAATAGTAGAGGAAACATGGTAGTCAAAATCGCGCTTTAAGCGCAAAAAACGCCGCTTTTACGTTTTTTTTTCGGGCAAAACGTGTTACGAGGTGGAAAAAAAGCTCCAGAGGTAAAAACGTAAAAAGCGCCGCGAAAAAACGTAAAAGCGTAAAAACGGCGGGTTTTTGCAAAAAACGCAGTTTTTACTAAGGGACTTAAGTGAAAGTTTTAAAAATTCTGGAGAGGGACTAAAGTTAGAATTTTTAAACTAATTTGGGGCAGAACTAAAATTTCAAAAACATCTGGGTCCTTTTCTGTAATTAATAAATAAAGATCATTTTACCCCTAATTACACTTAATTCAATACAAATGTTCCTAACTCAACTTAGTACTTAATCATACAATAATGTCCCAAAAAATGCATTAAAAATCCCAATTTAATCATGTAAAATCATATAAAAAATATGGTTTGATCAATGACAATGTTAGACATTTTGATTGATATTGCATTGATCGATATATGTGTGTATGATGACAGTACCTTTACTTTTCTCGAATTTTTTTATATAATATGCAGGTAAAATCTCCGTTTTATTTTACGATTTTATGTTTTATGATTTTTCATTCTCCTTCCACTTTTAGGTAAAAACTACGTTTTTACTATGAGCCGAAAGCCGGAAACCAACGAATTCGAAAAGTTTCATTCCAACACAAAAACCAACGCACATTTGTTTAAAGAAAGTGTACGTCAATTCAAAATCTTTGAGACCTGGCTTAATTTGTCCTCGTATAGGGTTTCCTAAACCCCAACCTTGTAGCCTCTTTTCGAGAAAAAAAAAAAAAAAAAAAAAAAAAAAAAAAAAAAAAAAACCTTGTAACCTCTTTCCAAAAAAAAAAAAAAAAAAAAAAAAAAAAAAAAAAAGTGACTCAATATGTCGAATCTTGGTCTATACCTTCTCTCTAAGTTATATTTTTATGGGAAACTCTTCTCAGGATTCAAATTAGTAAAATATTATCAACAAATGTCTAAAGAAAAGTTAGATGTCAAGGGCATTTTCTGGTATTATTTTAGAAAACATTGTACTTATATAGTTGTTAACGAAAGACTTGATTTAGTTATTAGGATATCGTTATTAAAGTCTACTGATTTAGTTGTTAATGTTATAATGATATAGTTGTTAACGTTTATAAAATAATACTAGAGTTGGGAATCAGAGCAAGCCCTTGAAGGGTTAGGGCCTACAGACCTGAGATAAGAAAAACATTTATTTTTCAAAACCCGGCTAGAGAGCACCATGGCAAGCCCACGGGGCCTAAAAGTTACTATTCCAAATTTTAACTATTTTTCCTCCCTTTTTTTCAAAGAAATCTAATTAGTAAATTACAATAATTAAATTTCTAATTTATCAAATAAATGTTGTCAACATTAATATTCAAACAACACGAATCATTTAACAAATAAATACATTCACTAATTCATAATCAAAAGTGAACTATTATCTACAAATAACTCACATAAAATATAAGAAGTATATTTAGATTTTAAATTTAAACTATTATACAATATTTCTATAGTAAGACTGACTCTATGACTTGTGATGAGAATGTTGTCAATATAAGAAGCAAACTGACTTTCATTTTCAATGAATATTCGAATGTGGTGACATCTCTTCCAACTCCTTATTAAATTCTTTTTAAAAAAAATTAATAGGGCATAACGGGTCGACTGAGGCCACCAAGCCTAGCCCTTTTAGAGCCAGGGCTTAAACGGGCTTTGGACTCGATTTCCCGGTTTTAAATAAAACCAGAATGATATGTGACTTCTTTTGGACATTTTTTGACAATTTTTTAGTTATTTGGACCTTGATGTGGATTTTCCCTATTTTTATTCCATACCCATCTGATAATTTTCAAAAGCAATCATTTCACGTATTTAGAAGCGATTTTTGATTTCTAAACAAATTGATATCAAGCAGAAGAGTTCAAAATCTTAAAATTGTTCTATGTTCCTGAACATTAACTTCATCTTCATCTTTGAAATTTGCTAGGGCGGATTGCAAATTACACCTCTATAATCTGTAGGAAATATATTCATGGTAGGCAGAGGCGGACTGAGGTATTGGGTTGGGGGGGCAAGTGCCCCCCAATTAAACGACGTCGTCCAGGTTTTTTTTTTTTTTTTTTTTTTCCTTTTTCCTTTTTCCTTTTTCTTTTTCTTCTTCTTCTCTGAAAGACTGAAACACACGAAATTTTCCACCCTCGCTCGATGGTTTCTTTCTCCCTTCTTAGGGCTCCTATAGTCGTCGTCGACTCGAAGCACGCCTGACGCGGCGACGCCTCGGCCTCTCGCCGTCTCTCTCGATCGGCTCACTACATCCGTCTCTCATCTCTCCGGATCCAACCCGGCGCCTCGGCCCTCGGCCTCTCGTCTCTCTCCATCTCGATCGCGCTCACTTTCCCCAATTCCCCGTCTCTCTCAAAGTCGCCTCAGCCTCTCATTCGCCGTCGGCCTGTAGCCGCGACCTCTTCCTCTCACAGTGTCACCCTCGACCTGGCTCGCCTGTGAGCTGTGACCTCGTATCTCAAAGTCTCAGTTCTGGCGGAAAAGGTATTTCAGGTTTTTGTATCAATTAGTCTAAGTTTGGAGGTTTCTACACTTGCTAGATGTTGAATCTGAACCGTGGGTTTTGTTCGAGCCAAAAAAAAAACATTGATCTGTTTTTGAATCAACCGTGATTTTTCTTCCCGTCGTGTATTGATCCTTAATCTTTCGTTGTAATTGTTGCCCCAAAGTTTAGGCCTTTTGTTTTATATATATCCGTAGGTGAGGTTGCCTCGAAGAATCGCTCACTCCATCCTTGCGTAGTTGCGTTTCTGATTTTCGTTTCATAAAAGGTTCACTCTCTAATGTGGTGTGGTCCATATTAATTATTAAAGCATATATTTTATAAAGCTTCTATTTATGCGTGATCTTATCGATATGAATTCAAGGTGTATGTGTAATTTGACCTGATTATAAAACTAGAATTTTGCTCCAAGTTGGATTGGACTTTGAGAAAATATAGTTAATTATTGGGGAACACAAACTTCAAATTTAATAACTCATGGAGGGGACGAACTGTTCACTGGCTAGAACAATGCAATTCTCTCTTGAATCATTTACAGTGCTTGGTATTTAGGTCCCAATTTGACTATTCTTTGTTGGGTTTAAAGTTATTTAATTTGCCTCCCGGATATCTTCGGTTTGGTTTTATTGGGAAATTGGAAATGTTGATTGGTTGCTTTTAAATTGTGTATCAATTTCATCCGGATGTTTGCAAAGAAAGCAATTGTGGGATACAGTTTCACCAAATCATTGAAGCTCATGATGTGAGTTATACTCATTTTAGAATTGTTAAAATTACAAAATGAGAAGATATAATGAAATTCCAAAAAGATAAAAATAAGATAACTCATCACCAAATCTTTTTAGAATTGTTAAAATACTTTTAGTTGATGAGTATATATAATCTTGGGGTAAATATTTGGCCCCCCAAATATTTGCTCCAAGATCCGCCAACGTATATACGGGTTCCCTCTTCCCTATACCCGTTTAATTTTTTCTATTGCATTGATCTCTGTATTTCTCTTTTTCTTACGCTCACTTTCTATTCCATACCCTTTGATCAATGTGTTATAAGTACTAGTGGTGATTTTTGGTGGTGGAATTTTTTGTTTCTTTGTTAAGTCATCGCATTTTGCTTTTGCTTATGCTTATGCTTTTTTCTCATTTATACTATCTCGTCCTAATTTCTCATCATCGTGTTACTTGTCATTGATGAGTTTTTTAGAGAAATCCTTGTAGAAATCCTTGTTGTTCATGGGCTGAAAATTGCTTATGTGCTCTAACTTTTGTTTTTCAATATGTTTGTTTGGTAGATATATTATTTATTGATTCATTTTTGTCATTTGCCAACATTTTAGGATGGAAAGATATTTAGGTTCTTTTTTTACAAAGTCAAGTGGTAGTGGAACTAAACGTTCTCGATCGGAATCTTCATTTATTGATTTAACTCAAGATGAGTGTGCTACTCCCTCAAGTCAGAACAAACCAACAATAGAAGGTCCACCGGATTTGTATGTTCCTGATCCGGGTAAAAGACTTCCTATTATGAGCATTGCTAAGAGTGCTCAAGAAAGGGAAAAGATTCGAAGAATTTATCTAACGAATGGTCCTTGTCAACCAAAACTTGACAACTTTCCTCAATCCTTAATTGGGGTTAAAATGCGTAGATTCAATCTTCAATGGTACAATGAGTTTGGCACTTGGTTGGAGTATAGTGAATCAAAAGATGCTATATTTTGCTTGCATTGTTATCTGTTTAGTTGTGAGCATGGTGATGGAAGGGGTGGTCGTGATTCATTTGTGGGAGAAGGATTTAGCAATTGGAAGGACAAACAACGGCTTCTTAAACATATTGGGAAAGTTGGAAGCACTCATAACTTGTGCGTCATTGCTGCAAAAAATTTGATGAATCAAAATCAACATATTGACATTGTTATGTCTAACTTTTCTGACAAAGCCAAACATGATTATCGTATTTGTCTGAATGGTTCTATTAGATGTATTCGATATCTCATACGACAAGGTTTGGCTTTCCTAGGACATGATGAGACGAGAGGCTTCAATGAATCGGGAAATTTTGTGGAGCTTGTAAAATTCCTTTGTGAAAGCAATGAGGAGGTAAATAATGTATCTTTGAATAATGCCCCCGAGAATCTCAAAATGATAGCCCCCAAAATTCAGAAAATATTGCTAATGTTGTCGCTAGTTTAGTTACCGAGCTATTATTTCGGACATTGGGGATAATTTATTTTCTATACTAGTTGATGAAGCTCGTGATATATCAATTAAAGAACAGATGGCCATTGTTTTAAGATATGTGAACTAATGCGGTGACATTATTGAGCGTTTTCTTGGTCTTGTTCATGTTTCGAAACTACAGCGAGTTCACTTAAAGAAGCGATTGAGTTAATTTTTGCCAAAAATGGCTTGAGCTTGACAAAGATTCGTGGTCAAGGTTATGATGGCGCAAGCAATATGAGTGGTCAATTCAGTGGTCTGAAAAGCTTGATTTTAGTTGAAAATAATTCTGCTTACTATGTTCACTGCTTTGCACATCAACTTCAATTAGCTCTAGTAGCTTGTGCAAAAAAGGTTTACGCATTGACTGACTTCTTTAATTTTATACCGTTGGTGTGTAATGTAGTTGGTGCTTCTTGCAAAAGAGCAGATATTTTGAGAGAAAAGCAATTGGAAGAATTAGTCAAAAGTATTGCAAGCAATGATGTTCAATCAGGGAGAGGCTTGAATCAAGAAATGAGTTTGTCACGACCGGGGGACACACGTTGGACCTCACATTACCGATCATTGGTAAGTCTCGTGTAGATTGTTTGATCCCGTGCTTAATGTGCTAGAAATTGTAAAAGATGATACAACCCTTATGCATGCAAAAAGGTCTGAAGCCACTGGCCTTATGATGCGTATGTTGACTTTTGAATTTGTATTACTTTTGCATATGATGATCAAGGTTTTGGCAATAACGAATGAATTGTCACAAGCACTTCAAAGAAAAGATCAAGATATTGTGAATGCTATGTCTCTTGTAAAAGTTTCAAAGATGTTATTACGAAGATGAGAGATGATGGGTGGGATAATCTATTTTAGAAGACTTCTGAATTTTGTATAAAACGTGATATAGATATCCCTGATATGGAAAGTGTACTGCAAGTACATGGGAGAATAAAACGTAGAGGACCAATTACTCATCTGCATCACTTTAAGGTTGACATATTTTATGCAGTGATAGATACTCAACTTCAAGAGTTGAATGATCGTTTTAGTGAAGTTAGTTCGAATTTGCTGGAATGCATGGCATGTTTAAATCCGTGCAACTCTTTCTGCGGCGTTTGACAAGAATAAGTTGTGTGAATTTGCCGGCTATTATCCTTCGATTTTGATGAGGATGATTTTGTTATGCTTGAATATCATTTCGACACGTATATTGCGATGTGCAACTTGATCCTGATTTTTTGAATTTACAAGGAATAGCTAATCTTGCCAAGAGGATGGTTGAAAAGAAAAAACATGTTGTGTATCCTTTGGTTTATTTACTTGTAAAGCTAGCATTAACTTTGCCTGTAGCAACTGCATCTGTGGAAAGAGCATTTTCAGCTATGAAATATATCAAGACTGCACTTCGGAATCGAATAGGAGATGAGTGGTTGAATGATTGCCTAGTGCCTTATATTGAAAAAGATGTATTTGATAGCATTGATAATGAGGCAATTATGATAGAATTCCAAAAAGTAAAGCCTAGAAGGATGATATTGTAATTATTTTATTCTAATATAATATTGTTAGCCTAGTGCCTTTATACTCTTGCTTTTTTAATGCATTTAAAATTTTGCTCAAAAAAATTTTTTGGGGCGCCCCCGAACCCCCGAATGGCCAATGGTGCCCCCCAACAATATTTTTCTAGGTCCGCCACTGATGGTAGGGTTTGAGGTTTCATTATAAAACTCCTGAATTTTTTAATAGAAAACTCTTACAATTTACTATATCTTACATTCTCATATGATGAGCTAATGCATCAATTTTTTTCGAAAACGAAAACAAAAATAAACGCATTACAGACTCCTAGATTAAGTAGTTGCACAACTATACACGAGAATTTAATAAGGTTTCTAAACACAAACACTGGTCAGTGAAATAAATAGGGGGAAAGAATTGTTACTTGTTTAATAAGGACATTAAATAATAAAAATATATTATAAACTCTTATAAGGGAAAAAAAACGAAAGATCATACAAAAGAATAAAATGTAAATAAAAAATAAATACTGTAATATGCTCTGTTTTTTGTTTTTCATTTGGTAAAGCTAATATGCTCTATCTCTGCCAGAGAGAGGAATGAATATGGGGCATAAAGGAAAATATTTTTTTGAGTTACAAAGACAGCATATTACAGCCTGAGTTCTTTATATATATATATATATAACTAAATGGCCATTGGTGACATATAGAGGAATATATTAGCTATACAGCTAATGGCATAGCTTCAACAGAAGCTCATAACATGAAGCGGGTTCAAAACCAGATGAAGTACGGTTTATATGAACTGATATTGAACTCTCACAAGTCATGAACATTTAGAATTACTATGATAATTGTTGTGAAAAGCTACTGGTAGAAAGGATTCATAACATTTTTCACATGTTTTTCAGTGGACATATTTTTTACTAATTTGTGGGAATAGACATATAGACGTGCGAGAGAAAAAGGTCAGAATAAAAAAGAAAAATGAACGGTGAGATGCAAATAAAACAAAAGAAACGAGTGGCATCCTCACATACCACTCTGGTCCTATTTATAAGTCCCCTTTTGACCAAATCACACTTACCAAGGAGAGGTAGTTAGCTCAATGATTATGAGGTGAATTTTCAACTTTACCCTCATTTATGATTGGGTACCTTCAACTTTTTTTTTCTCTCTCTATTTTCATTAGTACAATTAATATGGGTAAAATTGTCACAATCTCATTTATTTGGTCAAAGGGGACTTATAAATAGGACCAAATTTTTTTGGTCAAAAGGGACTTATAAATAGGACCAGAGTGGTATATAAATGATTTTTATACAGTCAAATCAGCAGACATTATGAAATTCACATAAAAACATAACACAACCAAAAATAGGTCAGGTCAAAATATCCAAAATAATCGACATTCTAGCAACTAAATTATATACAAGGTTTTGAAAATCAGACTAGTCATTGAACCGACGGGGATACTAGGTTAAGGGCTAATGGATCAGATCAGAGTCAAACTTACATTAATTAAAGGGTTAAGGTGCAAAAATACACATGTGTTTTTCTCTGAGGAGCACCCAGCAGCAAATGTTTTTTTTGGTGCAAAAGTGCACACGTGGTTACAAATTAGGTGCAAAAATACCGTTTGACCGTTAAATTTGACTTTTTTGCTTGATTTGGATGATGACGTGGCATTTCAAAGGTGCAAAAATACACATATGCTTTGTCAAGAAGAGCGCCCACACCAAATTCTTTTTTTTTTTTTTAAATTTAATAATTTTACTTCAATTAAAATTATTTTAGGATCTTGAAAAAAATATTTCGTATTGACCTAGGTACTAAAAGGATCTTGACCGATACTAAAAAAAATATTTCGAGTCTTATTTGGTACTAAAAAGTACTTTTAGGATCTTGACTAGTATAGAAAAAATACTTCATAATCTTGAAAAATTATTTTAGGATCTTGAAAAAATATTTCACGGTATTGATTTGGTACTAAAAGGATCTTGACCGATCTTGAAAAATACTTCATGATCTTGAAAAATTATATTAAGATCATGAAAAAATATTTGAGTACTTACCGGTACTAAAAATATACTTTATCATATTTTTTAAGATTCAAAAATAATTTTTCAAGATCATGAAATATTTTTTTTAAATACCAGGCAATATTTTCAAAGTATCTTTTTAGTACCCGATCGATTACCACTGAAATATTTTTTCAGATCTTAAAATACTTTTTGAAGATCATGAAGTAATTTTTCAATACATGTCAGTATCTTGAATATCTTTTTAGTACCCGGTAGTAATTAAAAAAATTATTAAATAAAAAAAAAAGAATTTGGTGTTTGACGCTCTTGTTGAAAAACCACATGTGTATTTTTGCACCTTTGAAATGCCACGTCATCGTCCGGTCAAGAAAAAAGTCAAACTTAACGATCAAAGTCAAACTTAACGGTCAAATGGTATTTTTGCACCTAATTGGTAACCACATAGTCACTATTGCACCCCAAAAAAAGCACTTGTCACTGGGTGCTCCTCGTGAGAAAAGCACATGTGTATTTTTGCACCTTAACCTTTAATTAAAAATATAATTTGATTAAAATAAGTAGAAAATAAATATTTTAATAATAAAAAATATTTTAATAAAAAATATTTTTAATAGGATATGATGTGATAGAAGCATAATTTTTTTTTTTTTTTTTTTTGGTCAAGATACATAATACCATATTGATTTTTTTCAAAAGAAAGCAGATCATGGTTCGGCGTGCAGAGTTCCCACATCTTAAATGTGATGTGTCCATGGCAGGTATAGGGCTATAAGCTACAGGGTATAGGATATGGGCGTTTCGACTTTTTGATTTTTTTGTTTAATTAGTAAAGTTGGCCATACTTTTGGTTTTCCACCATCTAGTTTGTGTTGAGGTGTTTTTAACTTTTTATCTCCCTCCTTCAACTCTTCATTCATTTAGATCTCTCCTTCTCTCTCAGTCCCTCCTCCTTCTCTCTTTTTCCTTTAACTCTTCATATTAAGAGCTCTCTCTCTGAGTCTCTCCTCCTTCTCATTTGGTCTCGACATTAAGAAGGCACCACGGAGCTTCTGGTTGTGATCTAAGAAATTCTACCCATCAAAAACTGTTTCCATTATTTCAACAAAAGAAGCTCCAACCTTCGACCTTCGACAAATCTAGATCACGATCTCCGCTAGCCACTGCCAAGGCACCGACACTCTCCCCTCCTTCTCGTTCTCCTTTAGTCATTTAAAAAAAACGTTTTAAAATATGACTCGGCCAACTTGACCGGTTCAGGCCGAGTTAACTCCAGATCAAGTAGAGACTCCGGTTCACCCCCCGACCCGAACCGTTTTTTCGGACTTTTCGATAGTTTCCGGTTCGAATAGGCCGGTCTGGGTTTCATAACCTTGATTATATATATGCATTTGAATGAAAGAATAACATTATGAAATTAAAGATAGGTCAGGTCAAATACAACTAAAAAAATCAGGTACTCGAATATTTGCATTCATTCTAGATAACTTCTTTATAAAGCATAATGGACTTGAATAGAATACTCCAAAACACTATTAAGGGTTCATTTCCACCAAAAGTGTAATCAATAAAATCTAGGATCAAAGCTATTTGCAAAACCAAAAATACCATTACCATCACTACATCTGCAGGAAGAAGACTTCTTAAGTTTATTAGTAGCTAGATCGTACAGATTTTGCTTCATCAATCTCCACTTAATATGCAAAATCACTAACAAGTCCAGACCCTACATAAATATTGCAGACAACTTCTTTCCTCCAACCGGTACATGGCTCTCCACATAATTGATGCTAATGCAACAGTTCTGGACAACAAACATCTTAGTTCCCTTAGTAGTGAGATTTAATAGAGCAATAGTTGGTTCACCAGTCACACCTCCATGTTCAGTTTCGCTAACACATCCGGACACACAGAAGATAATTTCATTGTTCCAAATGGTCACTGGAAATATCGAGCATGAAATGGGGCTGCCAGTATATATTCTAATCCAACTCCATCTCTTACCATATGAACCTACATCTCCCTCCATCACCCACAAATCAATGAATTTATATTTTGATCTTTTAATTTTGGCATCAGAAAGCATGGCGAATTTGTTCTTATAAACCACAAGGCTAGAGCATGAAAAACAGATTATAGCTGGCAATGGTATTAATTTAAACACTTCCAGTTGCCATGTCAAATGAAACTATCATGTTTTCATAATGGTCAACTTCATCCTCAATAACATACTTCGTCGACCCAATCCAAAACATAGCTCCATTAACGCTGACAGTGTCGCAGCTAAGACTTATGCCCTCTAACATCCCACATTCAACTTCTTTCCAAGTGCCTGATGTTAATGAATATAAGGAAGGAGATTTTCTCCTTAGCCTTTTTTCTCCTCTTCCCTTCCACCCGAATCACTTCAAAAGCATACATTGGAAAACAAATCATCACTACCTTGTAATCAACTAATCATTAATAATTGGGACTGAACCCAAATCCTATTAAGAATTCACCCTCTTAATCACGAATAGATCTGGGAAGCTGTCTGAGCTCCCTGATCGCTGGATTCCACAATAAAAGGGAAGGAGGATATGTACCCTTGTAAATATGAAGACAGAGCAAGCCAGTGCTAGAACCAACGATGCCAGCCCATTCCATGGAATCAATAAAAGGAGCAGCCTGCACTTCTCGGACTTGCATTTCACAATCGAGTAAACATGACCCCAAAAAATGGCCTCGTCTCCGTGTGAAAAGAAGAGAGGGGTATTGATCACTGGTGTGGTGAAGGTTGTCTGCGATAAAAGATGGGATCTTGATGAGGTTTTTCCAATGTTTGCACACACATTGAAATTGGATTGAGGATTTTACTGGAATTCGTTTGAGAATGTCTTCGATGATTTCCTGGGGAAGGGTTGGTGTATCGGCATCCATGATCATCTGCTTCATGACTGAGAAAATGATATCTTTAAGAGGAAAGACTTCGAATCAACCGGACATGACGGAAATAAAAAATGTTGGCTTGTAGGCTGTAGCCTCTCGCCGTCCACTGAGCGGATTTGGCTTCCATCTTTTTCCCTTCCCATTCTCTTCTTTATTTTTAACCGTTAGATCGAAATCTCAACCGTTCAGATTTAATCTTTTATAAAAATATTATTTTAAATATTTTATTAATAATTTAATATTTTATTAATATTTTTATAAGAGATTAAATATGAACCATTGATATTTCAATCTAACGGTTAAGATGAAGAAGATGATGAAATGGAAGAGGATGAGAGCCAACTCCCCACCGAGCCCCTCCCCTTTGACGATTACATCGCCAGAGGTCCGTCTCGAAGTCTATAATGGGTTTACAATGATGAAATTGTTGGATCATGGGTCGAAATAGGGTTCACATTGGTTGCTATTCCCTCTAATTAGAGAGATTAGGAATTTTATTTATTTTTATTTATATATTCTATTTATTTAGATTAGATTATATCTTTGCATCTTGAAATTTTTTTTACACCCAATATCTCAAATTAATTAATTTCCGGGATATTGGGGTTGCATGAAAAATATTTACAGTGCGGACGAAAATTAATTAATTTGAGATATTGGGTGGAAAAAAAATTTCAAGATGCAACATATAATCTAATCTAAATAAATAGAATATATAAAAAAATTAAAAAAATAAAATAAAATTCCTAATCCCTCTAATTAGAGGGAATATCACATAAGAAGCACATAAGGGAATAGCACCTAATGTGAACTCGTCGAAATAGGAGATGATTTGGAGAGGCCAACAACATCGTTCCTATAAAAGAATAGTCGTCCCTCACTACCCTCCTCCAGCGCTATACGCTGTTCTTTGGTAGGCCACCGTCGATGGAGTGATGAAAGTTTAGGGCCCGTTTGGTACGGGAAAATTTAAGGAGGAAAAGGAATTTAGAGGAAGGAAATGAATGGAATGGAAGATTTTGAAAAATGAGAAAAGATGGTTTGAAGGAAGATGAGTTGTTTGGAAGGAAGAAAATGAAGGGTGGTAGTTGGTAAAGAAACAAAAAATGTCTATTTTACCCTCAAAAGTAATTCATTCAAAATAAAAAAAAAAAATAATTTTTTTTTTGCTAAAATATATTTTTTAAAAAAATATATCAAGTTTGAACTTCGTAAAAAAATTTCCCGCCAAGTTCAAACATAAATTTGAACGTTTCCGCTAAGTTCGAACATAAATTCGAACATTCCCGCCAAGTTCGAACGTCCCCTCAAATTTGAATTTGAGTGGTATATTTGTCAAAAGGTGTGAATAGTGACGTGAGAAGTTGAAATCCCACCAATTTTGGAGGGATTTGATCTTCTCACGTATGAGGGAGGATTGGTGGGCTCGGGAAGATTGGTCCAAAATGCGTACCAAACGAAGAAAGTCTCTAATTTTTCTTTCCCTTCCCACCGATTCTTTATACCAAACTCGGCCCTTTAGGGTACAATTTGAAAGTTACGAGAGGGGGTTGATAAATCTCCGATATATTATTTAAAGCATATTTTGTAGTTAGCTGGGGAGTTATCTGTACAAGTTGGAGATATTTTTATGAGATTATCTTATTATAAGATCATATTAAAATGGTGTATTATTTGTGAGATTTAGATGGTAAATATCTTAGATTTAAAATAAAAGGATAAGATATTGTCACCGAATGTCACTTTGTCACTTTTCCACCATCAATGTCACCGTCACTTTTCCACCGTTAGATCAAAATCAATATGTTTGTAAATATAAAAAATATTATTATGAAGAAAAAATAGTAGAACCTGAAAAACAAAAATTTTATTTAGATATGTTTTATAGAAAATTACCTAGATTAATTCTCCTTGACCTCCTAATATAAAATATGTAAAATTACAAGTTTCTATTTCTTTTTCTTGCAATAAATAAGAACTATCAGGTAACTTTTCATATTCTATTTCATACATTTTAGGTTCTAACTTTTTAATTATATTCATATTTACAACTAAATATTACAACTGTGGCTTGTACAAATATTAAACACACAATAAGATTTAAACTAAACAAACACTAAACACTCAATAAGATTTCTCTTTCTCGTGAAGCAGATCAATTATTACTGCAACTTCAGAGGATACTTGAGAGAGAATCTTCAAGTAACAACGCAATAAAGTAAACACAATAAGGTAAACTTTAACAATATCAACAGAAAAGGGCTCAAACTTCGGTTTCATATTATCATTAATCATAAGCTCTGATACCATATAAGCGAACAGTCAGGTTATATGCTCAAATATAGAGAAGATATGAGTATGACGATACTATAACCAACCATCAAGCTTCAAGGGTTGACCAAATATGATCCCGGTCATGGAAGGATACCTGTCCTTTTTCATACAAGAATACTTTTACAGAGAGTAAACATCTCTCAGACCTTCCTCCTTTAGACCACATTCAGCACAGCCTTCCTTCGTTTCCTACTGGAGGAAAAGTGACAGTGACTAAAATTAGTAGTGACAATATCCTATCCCTAAAATAAAATAGAAAAAGATTGATTTAGGATAAAAATAATTAATTATAACAAGTTAAAGTCTTTTAAGAAAAAAAAAGAGAAAAGAAAAGAGTTTTTGTTTTAAAATCAAGAAAATATAAGAGATTGAGATGAAGGGAAAAAGAAAGACAAGAAGAATTGTAGAGATGAAGAGTGGAGGAAAACTCTCATTCACATAGCATTATTTATGTATATTCAATCTATATATAAGCCTCCATTACTGAGAGTTTATATATAAGCCTCCAATTCTCCCAAGAGTTACAATATCATAAAAATAAGAATTAACCCACATTATGATGAAGTTACAATGTCATAAAAATAAGACTATGCAAAACTATGGGAAGTTATAGGCATTATGGAATCCAAGGAGAATATAAACATCCACTGTTACAATATTTATAACCCTCCGCCTTGAATGTTCATAAGCAAATATTTTGCCTCAATAAAACTTTACTAGGAAAAACCCGATGGGAAATAAACCTATTGAAGGGAAAAGAGTACACTAGACATATTGAACTTGTCTCGTTAAAAATCTTACCAACAATACCCAGTGGGACAAAATATTGTTTAAGGAAAAGAGTACGACATGGTCTCTACTTCTCGTGATGATAGTATTGTATTTACTCCCTACATGGTCTCCATTCTCCCTGATGATAATATCGTATTTACTCCCCCTGATAACAACATCAGTTTTACTTCCAATGTATTTTTGAGCATATCTTTCTTTTAGCCGCCAAACTATGAATGATGCATTGTCACCAAAAGTTTTGTTGAAATGTAGTCCTCTAACATATCTTTTAGATATGTTAAAATATCAGTATATTCTACATTTATCTTATTCATCATGGAAACAATAAAAGAAAATTATTCTGAAAATCACCAAAATATATCTTGCATCCATATATTCAATTTGTTCTGAATAAAATAAAATAATATGTTCATACTGTTGGAAATTATGCTCTAGGGGCTAATCATTGTACTTTAAACATTATTGTTATTTAAAGTATTTCTCCATTTTGTTATCATATCATTTGCATATTTGTTATGATGACTGTATCCTTGGATGTATCATAAAAATTGTCCTAAATGTCCCTAGTCGGTCATCTATGCGGAAGCAAAGATGAAATAAGACCAGTATGGCTTTGATAATGTATGGAAATACAAATCAAAGTCTTAAGCACTTGTAAGAGTACAAGGTGCTGGACCGACCCACTATGAGAAAGCTGCATGGATTAAGTTATAAGCTTATCTCATGTATAACCACCTCACAATTCCCTTTGACCTGAGATCATCATGGATTCCTACATGAGAGTCGTTAATCTTTGACCTAGTCAAAAGTCACCTTTGACCGGGTGATGATAAAGGCTTAGATCGGGATTAGTGGTTTTCATGCAGAGGAATGTGAATGGTCAAGATGAAATTTGTCCCTCACATTTGTAGCGGGATATTACTGGGCCCCTTGATGAGTAAGCCTGAGAAATTTATGGTTATACTACGATGGAAATGAGTTTCCATTTCAATTATTAGACTACTCAAGAATCGAGAAAATAATGGTCAAGAACATGAGGATGACACTATAAATGCTTCATCATTGACCAAATTATCGCGTGACAAAAGGGACATGAAATGGTTGTATGATAGGTTGCATCGTATCATTGATCCTCATATGAATTTGGTAGTTGTAATGTCTTGCTAGAGGCCGCTTGCGACTGTGGGCTGGTACAGTGTTGGCCCGCTGCCAATTTCATGTGGGCCTACAGGGTCGCACACAAGAATAGCCCAACACAAGGTACAATGTCCAGATTCATTGAATCTAAGATATGTCTAAGATTTAATGAATACAACGTTTAATTTAGGGGATGGATATATATATATATATATATATATTCGGAAATAATAATAATATTATTATGTAGTATTTGTTTTATATTTAATTTATTTGATAAATTAAATGACTAAAACTAATTGAGATATCGTATCTCAGATTTAATTTTCGAATTGAGATATCGTATCTCGATTTATTTAATTAAATAGATAGATATCAATCTCATATTTAATTTATGAAGATAAATTAAATCAGCTGGCTTTTAATTCGGATTAAATAAATATATTTGATTAGATCTGTTGGACAGATTTAATTAATATGATTTTAATCGAATTTCAAAATTAATTAAGATTGATTTTGAATATTTAATGCGGCTCATTAGGGTTTTTGAAAACCCTATAAGATAGTGGGCAGGACGCATTATAATGGCCGGAGCAAAAGAGAAAAAACCTAGAGAATATGGAGAGAAAAACATAGGAGGCGCTAGCAGTAGCACGCTGCCTGTGTTGGAGTTCTGTTCGTGTGGATACCGGTAGAGGGAGCTGGTTTGTACAGTTGGCTCCTAGTGATCGAACAAGACGCACACAAAAGATAGCACGCCGCCTATGTTGGAGTTCTGTTCATGTGTATACTAGTAGAGGGAGCTAGTTTGTACAGTTGGCTCCTAGTGATCGAACAAGACACACACAAAAGATAGCACGTTGCCTGTGTTGGAGTTCTGTTCGTGTGTATACCGGTAGAGGGAGCTGGTTCGTACAGTTGGCTCCTAAAGATCGAACAAGATGCTTACGAAAGGTACCATTCTGACTACTATAATTTAAACGCCATTGATAGATCCTCCATTGGATTGAAAATTTATTTTGATAAATTTCTTCCGCTACATGTTCAAATCCCAACACATGCAACTATCACACCAAATCTCATTTTTGTTATCCATTGTGCATCTGCAACAACTAATAAAATTATAATAAATATAATATGAGCATGATATATAAATATTCTCATAAAATAAGGTACTTCTAGCCCATTAAATTCAATATATCTTTATAAGAAAATTCACTGTGACAAAAATATGTGATTTTGAAATCATTGATGCATTCGATAACTCGATATACAAGTCAAGTAAAATATAAAATTAATCATTTTCCCATATATTTTTCAATCAATTATATATGCTTGAAATATTTTCAAACTTGCAAATCTTTTTTTTATATAGAATGATTTTCTTGTATATGCTTGTGGCATTTTAGATCCTTTAAGGATTTTCATATAAATTTTACTATTTAATGTGCCATATGAATATGATGTATATAACAATATCTAATAGACGCATAATTTTATTTCCATATGCTGCCATAAATATAAAATTATTGTATTCACCACAAAATAGTATGTCTCATAGTAGTCTTCATTAGCATTATGAAAATCTTTATTTTTTTTTACCTAAATATTTATATATATTATATTTCAGTTTAGACAGCAAGTCCATAATTTATATCAAAATAATGGAATCTCATTTTTGTGTCTTTTCCCTTTTACTTTTCCTTTTTGGCCAATCACCATTATGTCTACTCGCAATATAGATTTATGCGGAATTATTGTCAAGACTGTTGTCGACAACTAATCTTTTTGGCTTCATTTTTCCTTTGACATAATTCATTGAGACCTCTTTTGAAGTTTTTCAATTAGTTATGTCTTAGCCTCTTCTGAAGTACCTATCTCCTCAATATGATCATTTTGATTATTTGCTTCTTTCTCTTTTTCTTTTCAAACCAGCTTTTCCTCTCATACTTTGGGTATGTCTTACTTTCATTTATGCTTATTAGAGAATTTTTAGCTGAAATATGAGATTTAGTAATTCTCATTTACATCAGTATTTGCATCTGGAGGATTTTATGCAATATTTCATGAATGCAAAACCTAATGAACTTCTGGTTCATATTGCTATATTCGGAGATCTGTACTTAATAGTAATAATGCATTCTTTTTGTTCTTTTATCCAGCTATTTAATTTTTCCCCTCATATTAGGAAAACTTTGTCAAATGACAATCGATTAATCATATAACATAAGTCTTCTAAATCCATTTGTTTCCGTTAAAAACATTCTTTTGTTTCTTTTAGAGACAAACAAGAAGAAGGAGATTCTTACCTAACATTTATCTCAATTTCCTTTAAATATCCATCTATGTGCATTGTAGTGGATCAATAGGAATGCACATTCAAACTTTTTAAGGTGGAATATCTTGGCTCTTGACCAAAAGTCAATTGTACCGGAGAATTTTGTTAGCTTGATGTATATAAGTGCCACAATAAGATCAAATATGCCAACATCGAAATAAAAATTAATTCTCGAAAGTATAGATCTAACTATTTATGGAGGCTTTAATAAATGATTTACGGATCATATTATCTGAAAATTGCACGCTCAATATAATGGTTAATTCAAACAATCTTGCAAACTAATAATAATCACACATGTAACCATCTTATAGATGTATTTATCAAATTCATTGAATACTTGTATGGTTTACATACTATTTGAATGGGCCCATATATGAGTTTCATATATTTCCATAAATATAGAGATCCATTCCAAATCATAACTTGTGATAGTCTCATAATCAAATTTCTTTGTGAATAAGAGGCACATGATAATTCTTTAATTATATAATATGTTGGCTATTCATGAAGAATCTTCTGGTTCTTCAATGGATGTCATCCATAATCTTTTATATACGACTCGGATGATCAAACAAGTTTGTTTGAATTCGTAAATTGCTGGTTTACTATGACATGTTGCTTAACCAACAACAAACTTTTCAATTTCCATAAGATATTGATATAAATATCAATATGACATCCATTTTTGGGAGATCAATAGGCTTTGTGAGGAAGTATATGAGTATAACTTTTGAATATTAACTCAAACTTGTATTCTAACAATCTTTCCCTCAAGTGTGAGTAATATAAATACATTTTTTTTTAATATTTCAAAGATAAACCAATATATAGTAAGTCAATAATCTATCTTTCACTTAAAAGGTCAAGTACTTTATGCCTCACATATAATCATGGATTTCAGTCCATTGGGTTATGACTTATGTAATACCCTACTGGTATACCGACATTTATCACAATCATAGCATACAACTCAATAGGAAAAACAAAAATAGCATAAATACACTGATACAAAGTACTTGATTACATTACAGAATTACTCACATGGTATTATACAATAATTACTTGACCTGAAAAATTCTACTATAAAATACAAATAATCGACCGTAGCCCTTCTTATTTTAACTAAGCGTTCTCCCCACGTACTCGTGCGGGAGCATAGTTCTCTCCGTCAAGCGTGAGAGTAGTAAGGCTGGAGGTACGGTGGGGGATCAGAGTAGTAGATCGGAGGTTCGGCGGCGCAGTCGGTGAATCTACCAATACTGGAGAAGGAGATCGGCAGTGGTTGATTGTGGTATAAGTGTTAATTCCGTATGGCGGTGATGTAGCTTTTGACTCCATTGATCTGGAAGGAGGAGGTGACGGAGAGGATCCTAATTGGTAAGGTTCTATCAAATAAGACATTCACGCAATCCGCCATGGAGACCATTTTAAAAAAGCATGGAATCTACAGGAAGGTGTTGACGTAATCGAATTAATGGCAACACTTTCTTGTTCAAATTTTCAGATGAAGGTGAATATTGTAGAATTTTAAGAGGACGACCGTGGTCGGTCAATGGTTTTTTTTGTTAAATCTAATGGAGAGATCGAAGTACAAAACCTATGAGGAATTCGATTTTAGTAGTTGTCCGGTTTGGATTCAGATGCACAACATGCCTATGGAAGCGATGTGCCTGGAGAACACGATCCGAATCGGTGAGCACGTCGGTGAGGTTATGTTAGTTGAAGATCCTTACTACAACGGCAGATATCTATGAAGTTTCTTGCGAGCTAGAGTCATTTTGGACATGAAGAAGCCCTTAGCTCATGGTTTCTGGATGCCTACACCGGTTGGGAAGAAGGTATGGATTTTGATTATGTATGAGAAATTGTTGAGTTTTTGTTATAATTGAGGAAGGATTGGACATGACAATCGTTCCTGTAAATCTGAAAAGTTAATGTCCATTCTTGATCCTGCGATGCCTCGATTTGGGAACTGGCTCACTACTACTCAGTGCGTAGTTGGGATGAGGTGGTGACTGTAGTCCGTAACAAATAGGTGGAGGATGGCTATGCTAAGAAGAGGAAAGAAGAGGCAACAATCAGAAGGATAAATGTAGAGAAATTGAAGAAGGATATGGAGACAAAGTTAGATGAAACTTATTTATTTTTCATCAGGGCAACAGGACCATGGTGTCAAACACAGATACAGTTTCGAAGGGACAGATGGGAACGACAAATGAAAATGTTGAGAATGAACGTAATGAGGAGAAAAGTTGTCTGGAGATTAAAACTAGGAGAAAAATGAAGAGCACATCAAATCTTTATGAGAGCAAGGTTAGGGGGATTTGAGGAGGCTGTATGTGCGTAGGGATGAGGTTGATGTAGTCTCAGATAGTCAGGTAGCAAATGGTGATGAAAATAATCTTAGTCAAGCCACTGATGCTCTGAAGTTGAATTCTATGGCTATGATCTTGTATGATGGTGGTGTGTTGGGTGAGATTATCAATGGTATAAATAGACTTGGATTGAAGAGGAATGCAGAGGAGAGTTTGGACTCATCAATGTCTAAAATATAGAAGATAGAGGATGGAAAGACCAATCCTAAATATGACATTTTTGCATATGTTGAGAATTTAAGGAAGACAAAGGCGCGTATCAGAAGAAATACCAAGAGAAAAAGGAAGGGGGAAAAGGAAAACTTCTCAGATAAGATGATGGATTTAGAGGAAGAGAATTTGGTTGCAACTGATGTCACTTCATTAGACTCTTGATTTACCTTTAAAGCTGGATGAGGTAGGAGGGTGAGTAACTCAACCGATGGTGCTGGTAGTCGGCCAAAAACAACCACCTACAACCATGAAACTTATTTCCTGGAACTGTCAAGGCTTGGGAAGAGCCTTAACAGTAAAAAAACTTGAGGGATATGGTCAAGAAATTTCATCCCTCAATAATCTTCCTAATAGAGACTAAAGTATGTTTGAGAAAATAAAAAAAAAATCGAAGTTTTAATAGGAAATTGTATGTGGAACCGAGGGGGCTAGCTGGTGGTTTGACGTTATGATGGCATGATTCGATTGATTTAACAATATTGAACAGATCAAAAAATATTATTCATGTTTTGGCTGAATCAGGTGGTTTGAATGTTCCTACATTGATTTCTTTCGTCTATGATCCACCTAAGGAAGGGGAGCATCGAATTGTTTGGGACACACTGAAGAAGTTGGGTGTGAATGTGAAAGAATCATGGCTGGCTGTTGGTGACTTTAATGATTTGTTATCTCAATCTGAGAAAGAGGGCGATAATCCACGGTCTTTGCAAAAGATCATTAACTTTCAAAGTTTATTGTCTGATTGCAACCTTATGGATCTGGGATTTAAGGGATCTAAATTTACTTGGTACAATAAAAGGTCTGGAGGGTTAGTGAGGGAAAGATTAGATCACACTCTTGGTAATGTGAAGTTTAGAGATACCTTTCAGCCAGCTGTAGTCTTTCATGTGGAGTCAATAAGGTCAGATCACCATGCATTGGCAGTGGACTGTTGTTACAACGAGGAGAAAGGGGTCAGATAATTTAAATTTGAGGCGAATTGGATCCATCACGATGATTTCCTATGGATTGTGGCAAGGGTTGGAATGAGGTAGAAGGGGATGTTGAAGATAGAGTATAGATCTGGTTTGAAGACTGAATGCATGTTGGCAAAGGTTTATATCTTGGAGTACGAAGGAATTTCTTAATTGTAGGAAGGTCATAGCACAATTGAGGCATATGTTGAGCAACTGTTATAAGGGTATTATGACAGCTGAGAAATTAATAGAAGCGGAGGCCTTAGCTAATCAGATAAAAGAAGCTTGGAATAAGGAAGAAAGGTATTGGTGGCAAAGGTCCAAAGTTTCATGGCGACAATGTGGAGACAGGAACTCAAAATTCTTTCATAGCAGCGTTATTCAATGAAGGAAAAGAAATAAAATCTTGAGATTAAAAGCTAATAATGGGGTGTGGTTGGAAGAACGGGGAGACATTAACAAATCCTTTAGTGACTTTTACTCAAATCTCTTCAGTTCTGGTGGTAGTCGGTCTATGAAGCAGGCATTAGCGTATGTTAGGGAGGTGGTGACTGATTTGGACAATGCTCGCCTAATGAAACCTGTGTCTAATCAGGAAATTGAATCTGCAGTATTTCAATTAGGAGTCACTAAAGCACCAGGATCTGATGGGTTCTCAGCTCTGTTCTACCAGACGGCTCAGAGGGAAGTGAGTAAAGAGATATGTGCGATGGTTCAGGAATTTTTTGGGGGTAGGGCTGATATCAATTTGATCAATGGAACTAATATTTTGTTGCTTCTAAAAGTTGATAAACTAGAGGGGGTGCATCAATTTAGGCCGATTGGGCTATGCAATGTTTCATATAAGATCATTGCAAAAATCATGACGAATTGGATGAGGGATTTAATGGGTAGAATAATCTCACCCAATCAAAGGGCATCCATTGCTGGCCGCATGATTCAAGATAACATTATTTTAGCTCATGAAGCCTTTCATTATTTGAAATACAAGAAGACAGGCCAAAAGTGGGAGTTTGCTTTAAAGGTGGATATGAATAACGCCTACGACCATGTGGAACGAGATTTTCTAGAGGCGGTAATGTTGAGAATGGGCTTTTGTAGTGGATGGGTGGAAAGGATTATGAAGTGCATCTCAACTACTGAATTTACATTGCAAGTGGATGGGCATAGTGTGGATACATTTAAACCTGAAAGGGGAGTAAAAGAAGGTGATCCCCTCTCACCATACATGTTCATTGTTGCTTCAGAGGTCTTATATTTGATGATACAACATCATATTGACAGGAAGGACTTGAAGGGTGTGAAGTTGGCAAGAGGCACTCCTCCTTTATCGCACTGTTTTTTTTTATGATGATGCATTGTTGTTTCTAAGGGCAGATAAGGAGAATTGCATGATATTAAAATAGATCCTGGATGTTTATTGTGGGGCGTCGGGGCAATTGGTAAATCTAGAAAAATCCAATATATTCTTTTCATCAAATACACCAACGGGAAGCAAGGAAAAAATATCATCTTGTTTGGGTATTAAATATTTTGATCAGACAGGGAAATATCTGGGATTACCTGTCATCTAGGGAAGATCTAAGGCTGCAACTCTTGCTTTTGTAAGAGATCGCATTGGACTAAAGTTACAAGGGTGGAAACAGAAAATTCTTACATTTTCTGGGCGTGAAATTTTGATTAAGGTTGTTGCAAATGCCATCCCCACCTATCCTATGACTTGTTTTTTATTCCCAAAGAAAACTTGTATGGAAATATATAGCTTGATTTCTAAATTTTGGTAGGGGCAGCAAGGAAAGGAAGGATATATTCATTGGAAGAGTTGAAAACATATGACTAAGAGGAAGAATGACAGTGGGATGGGGTTCAAGGAATTGCTCGGTTTCAATAAAGCCTTGTTAGCTAAGACGGCTTGGAGGTTGCTCAATCAACCTACTGATTTATGGGGTAAAATCCTCAAGGGAATTTACTTTCCCAAGGGGAATTCTCTTGATGCAAAAAAAGGTAGACATGCTTCATGGGGATGGTCCAGCTTGTTGGAGGGAAGAGATTTGTTATTAAGTAGATTGTGTTGGAAGGTGGGCAATGGAGCAAAAATCAGAATATGGAAGGATCAATGGATTCAAGACCTTGCAGGATATAAATTACACAATGAGCTATTGATGGTGGAGGATGAAAAAACCACAGTGCAGAGCTCATACATAATGGAAGATGGGATCTTAGCTCAATTATATCAAGAATTAGTAGTGAGGAATGTTATACCTACCGGCCTCCTCCTTTCGGGTGGCGGGTTAGAGGGATTCCTTTTATCTATTACATTTCCTTAGTTATTAGTCCATTTTATCATACATCAGAGTTTGCGCAACATAGCATTTTACCGGTTTGTAAACTTGAGTTTGGACTTGACAGAGAGAAGCTCAAGTTTTATAAACCTGACCAAACTCCAGTTTGTATATGCAAACTCCAGTTCGTGTCATACAGAGGGCACACCAAGTTTTTCAAGTTAAGGCAAACTTGAGTTTATGTTTGGAAACTCGAGTGAGCTTCCAATGTTTTTGAGCATAAGTAAATTCCAGTTTTAATTTGCAAACTCCAGTTTGCTCTTAGCCAAATGTTTTCCAAAGTTTTTCAAATTTCAAGAAAACTCAAGTTTGTATTAGTAAACTCCAATTTACACTTGACCGAGAGCTTTCTTAGTTTTCCTCACTTTGAGGAAACTCAAGTTTGCATTGAAAACTCCAGTTTTCATTTGACAGAGAGTTTTTCAAGTTTTCCAAGCTTTTAAGGAAACTTGAGTTTGATTTAACTAACTCGAGTTTGTATCAAGCCGAGAGCTTTGCTCTATTTTGATCTTTTGAAAACTCCAGTTTGTTTTTAAAAACTCCAGTTTTAAGCTTTTGGACTTAAACGTATTTTTCATTATAAAAGTCCAAAACTCAAGTTAGTCACTAATGGACTCGAGTTTTACTCCTATTCAAAAGATGCTTCAGAGATCAAATCACGACGTTCTTCTCTGGATGAAGTAAACTCGAGTTTAGTTTGTAAACTTCAGTTTATGCTTCTAAAGGAAAGTTGCAAACTTGAGTTTGTGTCGCCTAGTTTGAAAATCAAATTGCTCGAATTTGTGAAATGTTTATGTTTGATTTTAATACTTCTTATCATCACTCATTACTATTCTTAACTATATTTAATCAGTTTGTTAGTGAGTTTCAGATGATTTAAAGAGTATTAAATGAAGTTTTAGCTTAAAGCAAAAAGTGACGTCAGCGCATTTTTTGTAAAGTCCAGAAACCTTACATCCTTTTGGACAATCATTCTCTACACGTTGCAAAGGGATTAATGTTTTCTTTCCCTATCAAGAAGCTGCTCTTCCAATAGATTTAATTTAAGAGAAGTCAACCATAAACTTCTGTGCACCTAGATTAACAGAAGATTAGAGAGAGAAGTAACCTAAGTGTTCTTAACATCTAGTTCAATGTCTCCAATGGTTACATTGTTCAATCCAACGGTCATTTAATGCTCTCTTCATACATAAGGAGTTGCATTCAAGTCTTCCCAACAACCAATCTGCAGAAAACGAAAAGCATTCAAAGTTTCAACTACTCTTTCAGTTTTCTACTCTTGTAAAGTATCTTTTGATACATTTTATACTTCAGTGATTATTTCATCCACCCCTAGAGAAAGTTTCATTTATTGTAAGAATATCAAGTCGTGGGACTTGGAGATTGCATATATTAGTTTACAACTTGTAAGGTGGAGTGTATCCTAGTGAGAGGATAACTTTTGAGTGCAGAATGTGTAACTGATCTTGTGACTTAGTGAAAACCCTAGACTGTCTGGGGACAGTCAAGTGTTGTGACCGAACCAGTATAAATTTGTTGTCACTTGCTCTTATTTCATCTCCTTTGTTCTGCTCTGTTTTGTTGTTTGAAAAGAATTTTTAAAATCCCCAATTTTACCCGCTCTTGGTGATTTGCTTCGCTTTCATTTTGAAATGACCAAAATACCCTTACTTTTTCATCTTTTAACCCTGCAGTGACATATGTCCTCAGGCAATGATTACAACTGACTTTTCCTTTCTAGCATGTGTCTTTTGCAGTGTCTCTTCCTTTCCCCTGCCTGTCGATGGTGCATACACACTGTATAGGGGAAGAGTTTGTGTTCTGCTAATACACTTTGTCCACTATTCATTATACCGACTTATTCTGGTCTGGTTTTTAGGTTTAATTCAGTTTTTTTTTAAATTAGGGTACAACCATAACTTCTTTTCCTTGGTCTTATTTAGGTGAGATTTTTGGCGTAGCTAGGGTCCAATAATCTGTCCCCTAATATCTTTCAAATTCTCAAAATAATAATTATTATAAAATATTACAAAAATAATAATTTAATCTGAAATCAAAACTTCTCATTATTTCATCAGTTCATACAAGTACATTATTTACAAAGTAGGGATGTTACAAGGAAAAAGACATGATTTTAAAAATTCCTATTCCTACTAATGCTTGGCCTGATCGTGTAGTTTGGATGGCGGCTAAGGATGGTTTGTATTTAGTTAAGTCTGGGTATGCAATCGCTAAAATCAACACTAAAGAGAATAAAATCAGAGACCCAGGTACGTCCTTTGCTGTGTCCAAAACCCTCTGGAAATGCATATGGAAAGTGATGGTTCCGCCTAAAATTCAACTTTTTTTGTGGAGGTTAGTTGTAGGGTCTGTTGCAACTCATGAAGCTTTGTTTAAACGGAAAAGTGCCAATAACCCTATCTGCCCTATATGCTTATCTGAAAGTGAAACTATTGAGGACTTACTGTTTTTGTGTCCATGGACTCAGTTGTCTTGGTTTGGTTGCTCTCTAGGTCTTAAATTTAGTAAATGGTCGATGAAAAGGTGTGAGGAATGATTTTGTGATTTGTTGAATGGAAGGGAAGGACTGGATGAATATGGTAAATCTTTATTTGCTACAATGTGTTGATGGATTTGGAAAGTGAGATGTAGTTGGGTATTCAAGGGGGAAACACCTGATGCCAATAATGTTGTTCGGTTGGTTAATATCCAACTTGAGGAATTTTGGAATAACAAAATAAGAGGGGATAGGAGTGGTAAGAAGGTGTTCCTGGACCAATCAGTAAGAAATAACTCTTGAGTGGCGCCCCCACCTGGAACAATAAAGATTAATGTGGATGGTTCCTTCAAGGGGTCTTCGGGGGCAACAAGACTTGGTTTGGTTAGCAGGAATGACAAGGGGGAGTTTGTGGAGGACTTGGTGGGGCTGTCTAGGCTGATTCTCCATTTATGGTAGAATGCATGGCATTGAGGGAGGCTTTGTTGAGCAGAGGTAGGTTCCATGGGTATCATTTAATTGTTGAGACTGGCTGTGAATGTTTATACATATTGGTGGAAAGAAAGACTATAGCTGGATGTGAATGGCAATGCCAAGATTTAATGCAGGAAATTCTTGGGTTGATAGAGCCTCTGGATGGTGTGTCCTTCTCCCTAGTTTCAACGCAGGGAAATAAAGCTGCTGATAAAATGATATGATTATGTAAATATTAGTTAAGGTTAAAAAATGATGATTTTGGCCGTAGTAATTTTGGTGGAAAAAAATTAAATCACTTTCAAGGGCAATTTAGTATTTCTAAATTTATATTTTGGTAATTGGCAATTCTAATTAATTACAATTTGTACGGTTCTTCCCAATAAATATTATTCTATATAAGTCCTCCTATCTAATTCTCTCTAAAATAAAATCAATTAGGTCTTATATTTAAAACTAAAAGTAGTATATGTTATGTATTGTTGGATTGTATATTATTTTATAAATCAAATAAATTAATTCAAAGAAATATAAATATTCTAAAATAATTTATTTAATTTTCTTAATCTCTCTTAAAAAAAAATTTATGGAGATTTATATTTGGGGGCTTAGGTAGTAATAATGCTAGAAGGGAGGACAAAAGAATTTTAAGGACTTCATTCCAAAAGGGAGGAGGTTCGATACACGGGTCGATGTGGATGCGATCATTGGTGGTCGATGTGAGGGCCTCATTGGTGGGTGATCGATCGAAATCATCTGTAAAAGCTTATTTCTTTGAGTGCAAGATGCGTCGACGACACGATGGGAGTCAGATCTACCCCACTTAAACTTTTGTTTACCACCCAAAAAAAAAAAAAAAAATTTATGGACTTGTATGCTTAATTTGTCTTATGGATGATGATGATGATTATTATTATTTTTTCTCCCTCGTTTTTTTTTTTTGCTCAGAAATTTTTTCTCCCTCGTTCAGTTTTCATAAAAATCATATTTATGGATACCAAAGATATATGGAGGTCTATCTGACCCCCGCAAAACATCATCGAGTGAATCTCCTCACTCGCGTCACCCTCTGAACTTCCGATACCGCGAAGCCATTGCACAACCCGTACGATTACACTGTATGGATTTGCCATCTGAATCGCACCGTAACCACAACAAAGACATCTCCAAGTTCTTTCAATCCACTGCTTCGAGCTTCGTTTCTCTCTTCAACCCCACAAAATTCTCACCTGCGCTTCTACAATCACCTTCTTCCTCAATCTCTCCCTCCAGAATCTGCTTCCCTCTCCTATTCGCCGACTCCTCTAAACGTCCTACCGATTCCACTCACTATGACTCGCTCTCCTCCTCCAATTCCGCTATCAAGGGTGCGTCCTCAGCGGCCGAGTCCAACTCAGGATTCCCGTCGACGGTCAGGGTTTCAGGGTTGAATTCAAGTCAAAAGGGTGGTGGACCCGCCTTCGTGGGTCAGGTATTCAGCATGTGTGATCTTTCTGGTACTGGTCTTATGGCTGTGTCTACCCACTTTGACATCCCCTTTATCTCCAAGAGGTTCGTTTTCTTTTGTATTTAACTATGGTATAATATTTGTGTTGGATATAGTCGTTGCTGTTGATGGTTTTGAGTTTATGGATGCCAATTGCCAGTTTTGTGTGTTTTAAGCGCTGTTTATCTATGAAGAACCGATTCCGACACGACGTTTCATTACTTCGGGTTAACCCTTGCATTTTCCTATACACAGCGTGTCCAATATGTTCCCAATACGCGTGTCCGATACCTTGGAAAAAAATTTCTGAAGTATCGGTGCTTCATAGCTGTGTATGTGAAGAATTATACTGATGATGAAAATTACAATATGTTGGCAACATTTATGTGGTCTCTTTATTGAAACCGTCTCCAAACCAGTTTGGGAAGAAAATCATTTTGGTGTGTTGCGTCAATTGGGAAAATTGTGTTTTTGGGGGGGGGGGGGGGGTGTTCAAGGTCAAGAAATTTTTGGTTTCATCAATGATTAGACAGTATTGATCATTCAAAAGACTTGAAGACCTTTTTTTTGGCATTCTTTTTCTCGAAACAACTTTTTAACTGTTATCTTTTGTTTGCAGAACACCTGAGTGGCTGAAAAAAATGTTTGCGACAATCGTGAAGAGTGAAAGAAATGGCCCTGTATTTCGTTTTTTTATTGATCTAGGAGATGCAGGTTAGCTCTTTTTCACCTTCCTACCTTTTTCTGGTCTTTATGGAGACTTACAAGTTACAACTGTACTAGGCTTTATTAACTTTCCCCGTTCTTCAAGTTTAGTTTGGTTACAGTTCCTTGCCAAAACCCTGTGGCTATTCTGATCAAAATTTTGGCGATGATAATATATAAACATCATCGTTTTTTCTCTTTCATTGGACAACAGCAACGTTTTATATATGTCTTCCACCTATTGTATATAACTCAGGGCTTATCTTGCCAGTAAAATAAATGTCTGATCGTAGTAATTTCAGTGCTTGTTTGAATTTTTTAGACAAAGTGTTTTTTGCATATTCATTATTTTGTTCCTTTCCCTTCTATTGTTTGGTCAAAAGGTATCTGGCTAATTATTAGTTATTTGTTGAATACTAATTTCTTTCATGGTCTCTTAGTTTCATATGTTAAAAGGCTGAATATTCCAAGTGGCGTAGTGGGTGCTTGTCGTCTTGATCTCGCATATGAACATTTCAAGGTATTGCTGACTTTTTAGATTGCTTTTGATTGCTAGGAATCGATTATTTAAATTCTGGATGGGATATTACTGCCAACTTATTGTTTTTAACCATCTCTGAATTTCTTCCCCTGCTTACTGTTATCCTCTACCACTTTTGAAATTTATGTTTTGGATAGATACTTATTTGTAACTGCTATCTATTTCTATGGCAAATCGGTGGCTCTAATGTTTCCCATCTATATACTTTGAATTAGTTATAAGGTTGAACATGTGGGACGGGGCCTTACAAAGTCTGTTTGTCATATGCTTGTGTTGTTGTAGAGAAATTAGATGATTGCTTAGTATCCATCAGCATCCAAAGTTGTGCTTGTCCGTTTGTATTGAATGTCGAAAATTGGTGATAATGGACTTTTGGTAAACAAAGGTTAATAAAAATGTTGGCTTTATTTAGACTTGTGTGACATAATGCAGGAAACTTGGTAGTTTGTTATTGGCAGAAGTTCTAGCCTTTTCTTTTGTTCAATAATTATGTTGAAGTGTATAAAAACAATTTAAAAATTGTTTTTAAGAAAATAAAGCTAAATGTGGATGGATCCCATCAACTACAAGTTTGCTGCCAGAAATTTTTTGAATAAGCACATCTCAGGTTATATGGTTTCTGTTGTTTTGGTTAAGACTTAAGACCAGTGTTGTTAAGACGTAGAGTCTACGTAAAAACGGTAAGGGTGAGCAAAAATGTAAAATCGGGAAACGTAAACGAAACGTAAGAGTTTACTACATACTATAAAAAAAAATAAAATCTAACATATATAAAAACAAAACACACCAATACGTTAAAGTCATCACAAATTTAAGTCCAAACACTAAAGGAAATAATTAAGTTCAAATTCAGTCATCATAATACATATTAAAATGATTAATTTGGATTAATGAGTGATTATAAAATTTTCAGTTTAGTCCCTCTATGAAACTTTCTAAAAGTTTCACTTAGGTCCCTACATTAAACACTGCGTTTTGAACCTTTCTCCATTCAGTATAGCAGACCCGAGTCCCGACATTAGAGAATGAAGGATCCGGATACAGAGCCGTGAATCTGATTCAGCGAAGAAGAAGCAGCAGCGTCCATCGCCGTGAATCTGACCGTTCTGCACCACCATCGCCGTGAATCCGACTGTTCTGCACCACCATCGCCGTGAATCTGATTCAGCGAAGAAGCAGCAGCAGCGTCCAGCGATCAGATTCAGCGAAGAAGAAGAAAGAAGAAAAAACACAGAAGCGGACGTTTCAACCGTTTCTACTGATTTGAAACGGCGTTTCGACCGTTTCAGATCAATTTCTGTCTCAACCACCGTTCTGACACGATTTTCCAGCGAAAAACGTAAAAACGTACGTTTCAACGATTCGAAACGACGTTTTAACAACACTGCTTAAGACACAGTATTGCTTGCAACTGTCAAATCTTTAGTCCAGATGACCCTGGAATTTGTCATTCTAATCGTTCTTCATATTATTCCTTTTTGTTTAGTTTTTTTATAGTTGTTTTGACATTTCTTATTATATATAATGCAGCAAAAGCCTCATTTGTTCCAATTTGTTCCGAATGAGAAGCAGGTATAGTTTTCTTGACATAGTTATGTATCTTCAATAGTTTTATTTGCATTTATTACTTATTTATGTTATCATTATTTTTCTATAGGTTAAAGCAGCCAATAAACTTCTGAAGACATTGCCACAAAATGGCATTGGCAAAAAGGTGGATGGGGTGCCAGTTTTTAGTGCACAGAATTTAGATATTGCAATTGCAACTACGGATGGAATTAAATGGTGTGTTTTTTTCATCTCCCTCACTATATATGGCATTAGTGTAAATTTCAAAAAATCTGGTCATATCGTGTTGATGTCCATGAAATGCAAATATGTTTTGATTGCATGGATTTATTTCATTCCCCCATAGTTTAGTAACTGGGAATATTTTTTTACTTGTTTTCTTTACAATTGTAATTTTATTTCCTTTACTGTTGATAGATAGTATGTGCTTTAGATTAGCTTTGGAATTTAGTTTTTAGTGCTGTGAGCTTCCTTTCATAATTTTTAGTGGTCATTATTCATGCTCATCTTTTTTTATGCTTTTTCCATCTTTAGTAGTAGCCTAGACATTGTTCATGCCTTCATGGTGTCATCATGCCTATTATCTTGTCAGTCTACATAACAGAATGTATTATGCTTGCAATCTTACTCTTTTGTTCCATCAGGTACACTCCCTACTTCTTTGATAAAACCATTCTTGATAACATTCTTGAAGAATCTGTTGACCAACATTTCCATGCTTTAATCCAAACTCGGCACATGCAGCGCCGGAGGGATGTGATTGATGACAACTTGGCTGCAGAGGTGATTGAAGAGATGGGAGATAGTTTATGGGAGCCTCCAGAAGTATGATTCAATCCATATACATTTGTCTTTCTTTCCTTCCATGAGTACTAGTTGGAAAAAATTATGTTTTTCTTTGTGATTTGTTCAAAAAGTTATTTTATATATATATATTTTTTTTTTTTTCATTTTTCTTTTCTGTTATTATTATAGGAAAATTAGTCGCTCATATCTAGATACTTATAATATTTACACTCATTTATCTTCTAATATTGGGTACATTTACCCGATTTTCCTTACAGGTTCAGGAAGTGTTAGATGAAATGGGTCCTCCGAGTATACCACTAAGTGTTATTTCGAAGGCTGCAGAGATACAATTCCATTATACTGTTGACAAGGTTCTACTTGGTAATAGGTGGTTGCGAAAATCAACTGGCATACAGCCAAAATTTCCATATATGGTTGACTCATTTGAGAAAAGGTACATTTTTAGCCCTTTTGAACTGATTTTTAAATGTTCCAACCTGCGGTAATGTCACTTTTTCTGTTAGATTTGTGATCTCTTTTTCCGGTTTCCATGCTTAAAACATGACATACTTGACAGCTAGGCGTGCTTTCCCCAAGAGTAAAGAATGATTTTACTAATCCAAATGAGACCATTTAAAGTTGCTTGAGCGTTACAATTGTAAAGAAGTCATTTTCCAAATTGGTTCTCGATAGTACTATATCCTTTATTAAGCACCATATTGTGAATATAACCGCAAAAGCTTTACCTTCCATCACTTCTTGGGCAAGGCCTTTCCCAGAAGTGAAAGACTTGGATGTTTATGCTCCTAGAATTGGGTTTTTTTTTTTTTTTTTTTTTTTTTTTTTTTTTTTTTTTTTTTTTTTTTTTTAAAAAAAAATTATGTTTCCAAGAATAAGAATGGATAGGAATAATGTTTGGTAAATTTGGTTTTTTTTTTTGGTTCTCGGGATGAACCGGTTTATTCCGAGGCACAAAACCAGAATCATTTTTCTCAAAAAAAAAAAAAAAAAAAAAAAAAAAAAAAAAAAAAAACTAGACTCCTTCCTCCTTCGACCTAAGCTTCGAAATTTCATTTTCTATCTTTCTCACCAGTGTTGCTTCGAAATTTCAAATGGAACTTGTTTTTTCTTCTCACTCATATTAATAAAACAATTTTAATTCCTTGTGTCTTACGATTTTCCCTTATCG
The DNA here is from genome assembly GCA_019022655.1 of Acacia acuminata. Taxonomy (NCBI): domain Eukaryota; kingdom Viridiplantae; phylum Streptophyta; class Magnoliopsida; order Fabales; family Fabaceae; genus Acacia; species Acacia acuminata. The sequence goes on along the minus strand of JAFJYI010000127.1, from coordinate 1,266,470 downwards.
TCCGTACCTTTCGTGCTTTTCTTCTCTGGCACAGACGACGGTTCAATTAAGATCCGTTCGAGATTTGCTGGTCCAGATCTGTCGATAACGTCTCCTCCATGGCTGGAAGCTTCTCTTTCGTCTTTCTCGTCTTTGCTGCATAAGATCTGTGCTTCAACTTTTTGTTTTTTTCCTCCTTACTGTTCGACAGAACCTGATTGATTAATTTAACGCTCTGGATCTGGTGCGAGGGAGAAGATGACGGTGTTTCTAAAATGAGGGAGAAGATGACAGTGTTTCTAAAATGAGGGAGAAACCACTGGAGTCTATTCCTGTTGTGTCCCACAATTCTGATTCTCGGAGTAAAAATAAAATGAGTTAACAAACGTAATTCTGATTCTCGAAGTAAAAATAAAATGAGTTAACAAACGTAATTCTGATTCTTAGAACTTTTCCAAGGCATAGAATCAGAAAAAACTGTTTCATCTCAGAAACAGTGCTGGGGAACAGAATGGTTGCCATGCACACATCCAGTTTTCAGGTGAAAGGTTGCTGCATGGATTTTTTGAACAAAACATCATTGACCCTCTTTTTTTCATTATTGTTCCATTAACAAAAAAGAAGTCAAAAACCTTTTTCACAATCCTCGTGTGGATGCTGCTTCTGTTGTCATCTCTCTTCGCCCTCCTTGAAACATTTGCAGCAAATCCTCTATGTCTCTACCAACCCATTTTACTGTTGCCTTGTTCATATGTTATACTAGTGCCCTCATCTATCCTATCCATATTATTCTTTTAGAATGATGACTGGTTGGAAGATTGCTTTCTCTTTGGGTGTAGCTTTGACCATTTGAGCATTTTCAGTTACCATTAACAATGGAGGCAGACAAAGTATTGGGTTATGGGATTGTGGTTTCTGGGGATGCAGATTGTTCTGCATTTGTCTGCATATGTGCAGTCTGTACAAGAAATTGGATCAGTAATGATAGGTATAGTTTTGGGATTTGTGAAGGCTGAAAGAGGCAACCAGAAAGAAGCAGTGCTGATATGTTGTGCCATAAGTTTCTTAGAATCTGAGTCTTTTAACGATTTTTTACTTGTTAGTGGAAAATCAATGAAACAGAACGAGGTCAAATATGAGTTGTTTAAAAAGTCCATATGGCAACATTTTATTTGAAAATTGTTTAAGTATATAATATTTAAGTACCTAAGTTTACTCCTCAGAAAAATGATAGAATGCCAGTTGAGAGAACATGGGGTAGGGTTCGTTAGAGGAAACAAGTTAAAGGGACAGCTCCAGTGGTCTTAAACTACTGGGGACGCTGAAGAGAAGGGAAAAGCAGCAAAGGCAGCTAAGTGTTGCCTGGTTTCCTGAAGTGAGAAAATGCACTTGATAAGAGCAATGTTCTTGGCAAAACTAGCAGTAGTTGAGGGTTTATGCAATGTTTGAGGTTGCTAGGGAGAGGTTGTGGCCTCTTCGTTTTCCTTATCTCATTAGTGTGTTATTTCTGCTGTAACAAGGGACTCATTTTGCTTTCCTATTCCAATCTCTATTGAAGAGGTGTAATCTCCTCATGTCTATTAATATATATTCACAGTTTCCTTCTGTATGATTTCCCTTTGACAGCATTGTGACGAATTTCCAAATGCAGTGCTGTTGTATGGTGTATGTGAACCTTCTACAGAGGTTGCCTAGAATACTTCTGAAATAGGAGTTATCATCTCACATAACATTTCTACCAAAAAAAAAAAAATCTCACATAACATGAATCTCAATCTGAATTGTACATGTTGTTTGCCAGCAAACTTGATGAATGAGCACCGACACTATAACCCATTGGCTGAAGTTTGTTATAATTAGAACAAGGTTGGTCGAGGAAGTTTACACTCATCTTTATGGTTGACATGTTTGCATCAACGAACTGATGTTTTAGTTGTAGTTTTGGAAGCAGATTCCAGTTTGTAGATTTTTCTACATAAATTAACCATCTGATGTTTTGATTTATTTAGCGAAATTTGGCAGTCTTAATTATTATTACTATTATTATTTTTTTTTTCCTTTGGGGGGGGGGGGGTGTTTGCAGACGAGATCACAGCAGTGGAATTTTGTAGATTCAAAAATGACTACCCAGGTGTTATTAAAAATGAAATACAATAAAATGACTTTTGTTGGGTTCTTTTGTCATCAGATATCCATTTTTCAGTTTGCACATTATTCTCTTAAGTGCACCTTACCCTACAGATGTTCTTTTACTGTTATTTAAGCATCTAGATCTTGTGCATTATCAACGCAACGTCTATAAACTTTCATGTTTGTTATCCTGCAGAAGTGAAGCATCTCTCCTTAGAGCCTCAGAGTCAAACAGGCGCCTTCCCAACTCTAAAGTGGAAGAGAACAGTAAAAATTGTGAATTCATTGGCCCTTCTGATCACAACTTGAGAGATAATAATCAGGCAATCAAGGACCGTCAGCCAAAACCTAGGTTACCTTTTATTGACTGGTTTCATCACATGTGCCAAAAACCAAGGCAGCAAAAAGAAGGCTTATCAAAGAAAGGCGTGAAAGAGGATCCTCTACAAAATCCTTTTCTTCCAAAGATTACAATGGTTGGCATCTCTACAGAGGAATCTGGCCAAATGAGCAAAGCAACTTTGAAAAAGACAATGGAGGATCTAACACGAGAGTTGGAGAAGATTGACCTTGCTGATGTGTCTGGTGGTGATAGTAGTGAGGGAAAAGTAGAAGATAGGGATCCTTTGTTTGTAGCAAATGTTGGGGATTACTATTCGGGTATAGCGAGGACGGGATCTACTCGATGGATTCATGGCGGGAACAACTAAACCTACATGAAGAAAGTAAGTTCTGATGGTATATAATGTATTATCCTCAAGTAAGAAGTGGAAGATCCTATTGCCATCTAAGGCATGATAATGTATTGTTGCTAAAGAGCTGGAGATATCCCTTCTTGTATTGTCTACCATAAGCCAATAAGATATGAGTTTAACAGAGAAGTATTGAGAGACGCAAATTCACATTCAGCCTTTTTGTATGTAGGATGTACGTCATTGTCACTGCGACGATGTTTAATCAGCATAAATATTAACTGAATTTTGATCAATGTTGTAAATGATTTTGGAACTTATCGATGTTGAACATTTTGCTAACTTACAGGAAATGAAGAAAGATTATGACACTTGTGTTTTTGTGCACTTTGTCCGAGAATGAAATGAGGTGCAGACTTGAAACATAGCACTACTTTGTTGTAACACCAAAGACTGATAATCCTGAGTTTTTTGAGATTTACGGCCTGTTAGATGTCCCCCCCCCCCCCCCCCCCCCACCCGGCGGGGCGCACGGCGGCGGATGGTTTAAAAACGGTAATTATGATCATATCAAAATCGTATGTAATCGGAACCTTTGGAACGTTATTGCATTGCACCAAATCAATGTGCTTTCTGAAAAGGTCATCTTATCCCAGCTGTTTATTTAATGCGCGTAATTGATTCAGGCCGTTTTCGGCAAAAGCAACTAGCAGCCTTGAAAATTGATTCATACAACAGTGTACCTCATATGGGCATCACCATATCCAATTTAATGGTACCATTCCTTGCTCCGTCCTTCCTTATTGTGGGCTCAAACAAGGTGATCGTCGTTCCCCTCAACTTTACATTCTATGACCAAATGTTCTCTCGTCTTATTAGTCAATTAGAGACTTCAGGCTCGTGGACAGGGATCAAAATTTGCAGAGGTTTTGGGTGTATCTCATCTCCTTTACGCAGACAACTCTTCTATTTTTTGAAAGCACAACTCTTAATGTTCAAGCTGTTCATTCTGCTGTCGATACTAATGCCTTATGGTTAAGACGAGATTAATAAATCAAGATCCAATGTCATTTTTAACCCTAATGTTCCCCATTTAGAAAAAATTCAGCTTTCAGATTTATTAGGATTTCATTTCATTTCTAGATTGTAGAAATACTAAGGAACCTAGATTGATTCGGGTCATAGCAAGTCTATCATTTATAACTAACTTCAGAGTCTATTGAAAGAAGGACCAGAGCTTGGAAAGTGAAGCTTTCATCTCAAGCTGCCAGGCTCGCTCTAGTCAAATTGGTCTTGTCAATTGAAAATATTCACAGCTTATCAAGTGTGAAGAATCCCCAATATATCTGCGATCGTATATCTGCTAGATGTTTAGATTTTTTTATTTTTGAAGTTTCAGAAGATAAGATGATTAATCTCCTTCGAAACAAGTTTTTCTTAATAGTATTGAATCTAATTGACTCAAAGATAGTAGTATGTTAATATATCCCTTGAATCAATAAGTTGCTCGATAACTCATCCTGAATCTGGAAAGGACTTTTGGACACTACAAGTATCATCACTAATAATTTTGAGTGGAAGGTAGTTTATGTTAGAGACACACATCCTCTTTTGGTATACTCTAGAAGGAAGACACATGTTTAGAAGAAGTTCTTAATAGTTTAGGGTAGTTATTATTATCTTATCTGTTTGGATTATTTGTTTGGAAGTTTTATACAGTAGTTATTGTAAGTAGTTATAGGAAAGCAGTTATGATAGCTGAACCTTATAAATTTGTGTGTTGTGCTTTATGAACGTCAGGATGATATGACCTGAGGATTATTGTGTATTGGCTGTTTATCGATCCTGGCTCTAGATTATCCATATTTCCGTTTCCTAAATTATAATTCTACAAGTGCTAACAACTTGGTATCAGAGCAGTGAATTTTTGAACCTATAAAAAACCATGGTTAACACTAGGAAATCTTCTTTCGAGAATGATTCTCCATTAAACACAAACCAGAACATAGAACACCCACCAAATTCAAATCCACAAAATGATTCATTGTGATTTTGGTGCAACAACCATCACAAAGGCACCTGGAATCCAATCGGCAACAATTGGCTCAATTAAATCCGATGAATTCAGAAATTAACTCCTTGAAGAAGGAGAAAGCACCAACATGGTCCATGGAGAAACAAGTCATAACAACAGAGAGACTTATGGTGATCATGCTGAACCTGATATGGAGAATCCTTAGTGGAGTAGAAATCCTTCTAACGACCTCACTCAAAGGTTGAATTTCCAAAATATGAAGGGGGTGATCCAAGAGGCTAGGTTTTAAAAGATGAGAAGTATTTTTGATATTACCAGACACCCGAAGATTTAAAGATTGGTGTAGCATCAATGAATCTCAAGGGAGATGCGATGGACACTTTTACTTGGGTTTCTTCAGGAACAACTGTAAGTACTGGGAAGGATTGGTGCAAATTTTCCAAGAACAATTTGGTCCTGCGAGTTTCAAAACCCAAACGGGCATCTTTGTGGCATTAAACAAATCGGCACCGGGGGTGAGTATAAACTAGAATTCATCCGTCGACAATCTCGAGTTCAAGGTTGGCCTAAACATTGTCTTCTTAGCGTTTTCATGAATGGATTAAAGGAGGAGTTACAAACAGATGTAAAGATTCCAAAACCTCGAACCATGTATAAAGCCATGAGTTTAGCCTTGGAGTTTGAAGCAAAAGCCCAATCCAAAACGCCTCAAAGATCCGTTTAACGAAATCAATATTCACGAGGCTTAGACTAATTTTCATGTGGCTTGAAAAATTCAAATAATTGGTGATCTAATAATGACTATTAATGAAGATTATTCCTAATCCATACAAATCAAGGATTCCTATAAATCAGATACAATTTATTAGGTAATCCCTGTCAGGTGAAAAATTCAACGAAATAAATATTCCCTGGGATATTTCCGCCAACGCAAATCACACAGCCTCTTATCCTAACAAGCCGTTATCTTCGGCGGTTCCATGATCACACACTCCTTGGCTAGTAACGATCTTGAATGGCAGTATAGGATAGAAAAGGGCTATGTTTCAAATGTGGCGAACGGTTTATGCCAGGTCATCCTTGCAAAACACCAACACTCAAATTAATGGAGATTTTTGAGGGAAACGGATGAATCAATGGAATTCGTCGAACATGAACATGTTGCCAGCATGAATATGGACGAAATCTCTCTTCATGCCATTCTTGGCAATTCCTCGGCAACTACCATGAAGGTAAGGGGAGCGTTAGGCACTAAATCATTTTTAATTATTATAGATAATGGCTCGATTTATAACTTTGTTTCCAACAAATTAGTGGAGGCAATGAATTTACAGTCACACCCTCTTTCTCCTTTTGGTGTCCAAGTTGGTAACAGTTCCATGATAGCTTGAAAATCCATCAAGTTAAGGTACAAGATTTAACCATTCAGGATGACTTCTTCCCTTTTTCCTTGGGCAATGTAGATATGGTTCTTGGCATCAAATGGTTGGCATTCTTGAACACGGTGGAAGCAAACTGGCAGCAAATGTTTATGATATTCCAGGTTGCCAGCAAGAGATACAAGTAACATGGAATACCTCAACAAGTCACTTTGGCCTCTTTATATAGCTTTTGTATGTTACGAATTGTTTCAAGGGTTTAACAAGTTAGAAGAATTACTACAATCTTATTCGTTTGTGTTTCAACAGCCTCATACACTACCACCATTCCGACAATATAATCATGCCATACCTCTCCATCCTAATGCAGTCCCACCTAATATTAGACCATATAGATATCCTTTTGCTTAGAAGGATGAGATTGAAAAACAAGTGGTTGACTTGTTACAAATTAAAATGATTTTATACAACCCAGTGTTAACCCCTTTGCAAGTCCTGTACTTTGGTATAAAAAAAAGGATTCTACTTGAAGGTTTTGTGTTGACTACCGTGAGTTCAATCGTCTCACAATTCCAGATAAGTACCCTATTCCTACTATGGATGAGTTAATCGATGAATTGTATGGAGCCAAGTTCTTTTCTAAGGTTGACCTTCATTCTGGCTACAAGCAAATCCGAGTACTTCCTTATGATAAGCTAAACTATAGTAAAAGTGGAATCCAGTCTAGGTTGAGTCTCTAAGGGGCCTAATGGATGTCAAAATTCCTAACAAAATTAATGAGCCACAAATTAAGATAATAATCACAACAAAGGTGAGGATGATTGTTTGAACTATTTCTAATCTAAATCTAATCCTAATTTTTATAATTTTTTGGTTTTAAAGTGGTGAGATAATGTGAAGTGATGTAAATGATGATTTGGTAAAATGATGAGAAAATTCTCCCTAGAACTTCTGCTCGTCCTTCCTTATCCAATTATGATTATTTAGCTCAATGCAACCAGCCACTTATCAATTACTTCGTATAACTACTTCAATCAAAATAGCATATAAGAAATAGATTGATAAGCTACTTGTTGACAGAAAATCATAGGGTAGCAGACCTGAATTCTCTTTGATAATAGCGACCGCTCATTACCATGAAATAATATGAAGTAGTCACATAAACTGACGCCAACCAGAATCAGCAAACATGATTAAATCTACTCCAGAACAGAGAATACAATTCCTCAACCAAATTCATGCAAATAAATCGCTACTCTATGAAGAATTACAACGTTGAGAATCGGATAAGAACAATGAATCTTTGTGAACTCCCTCTTTAAGCGCATGAATTGAGGCTTCGCTTCGCCCCTAGGAAGAATTACAACGTTCAGCTACTCATGGAGAAAGGATAAGCTCCATCAAGCTTCAGTTGAGCTGCGACTATGGCAGAGAACTATTATAATCGGAGAATTGATGTGGCTATCGACGGTGGAGAGGAAAGGAGGTGAAGGTGAATGAAGATGAGAGAAAATTGGAGTGGAAGTGATTGGGAATGGCCAAATCTCCGATCTGGAGTGAGAGTCGAGCCTTTTGAATTGATTTCCAGTGAATTCTTAATGGCGGGAGGTGAAAATTTGAGGCTGGGGAATATTGCAGTCGAGCTGGGAAAATGTTCAGTGTTTTTTATTCTGGTCCCTTTTCTGTCCCTTACAAACTTTCCAGTTTAGTCCCTTTTCCTATTTTCAGCTCCTTTTGACTCCAACTTCTCCCAAGTTTCCTGCAAAACAATTCATACCAATGTAATACCATTTGTTCCATAAATCAAACATTTAAGAGAAATTATAAAATTTACCAATTAAGCTCTTCTAATCATCGATTCCACATAATCATTATTAATCACAATTAATAATCATAAATGCATTCCAATCATGATATTCTCAATAAAATCTCTCAAAAAGATATGGTAATACATGATAAAATTAGGATTTATCAATTCACTCACACATAACCTTTTGCACTCCTAGGCAAAATCAAGGATTCAATCCTCCTTATTCACTCTACCAAATCTATCCATATGAATGCATTCATGCTCTTAATTATGCATTTCCCTTCATTGTCTCAAGTTCAACTCTCCATGCAAATGATCCCACCACCCAGCATAGACATAGCTCTACAAATGATTTAGCCCTTGCATACTCTCATGAGCAATTGGCTTCAATTGAAAGCTAGGACAAGTTCTAGAGAGTTATAGAACTAGAGAGTATGCATACAACTTTTAATGAATCAATCAGGCTCAAATATCTTTCCATGTGTGTTGATTCCCTCGACTTCACTAACAAAGACTGAGCCTGTGAGCCATATGTATTATTAAGCTCAATATTGTCAGTTTCCCAAGCTCACATGGTTTATATCTCTTTAAGACAAATCTATTCCACATATTCCCTCAAACACTCACTTACTCATATGTCTATCATTATTAGAATTTTCAAAAGAATGCATCACACCTTAATTTGTTTAAAATTGCAAAATACTTCATGCGAAGCAATTGATAAACCATAGATTCATCATAGTCTCCCGCACATTTAAATGTTGTAATGCCCTCAATGCAACCATATCAAGTAGTAACACCATAGGCGCAAGAATTCAAAATTCAGAACAACGGCATAATAAAGCAAAGGCATAGTGAAACCACATGTGTGTTATGTATCTAGCCAGCAAGCAAATCATCGCACCCATCCAAATCCGTCTTTCCCACGCTAAACTTCCATAATAGTGGAGTTCAATATCTATTTCTACATTTTATACTGGATCAATCCCTCCACCACTCTTATGTCAAGCAATCATAATAAGAAGGCAATGAAGCATTACAAAACAAAAAATGTAAGTTAGGGAAAGAGACAACCTTGTGATAAAATCTCTTCAAACTCTTGTAGCAAAAAAAAATCTGATCATGTATGAAAAATAGAATTCTGTCAAGATCAGGTTTCAATTTGGTAGACATTCATCCTTGGAGGATCAAATTGGTAAGTTTTCCAAGATATATGGTATGCCTTGACTTCCTTGGAGTCCCTTGCTGCTAATTTTTGCAATAAAGAACTAGAAGCAGCAATAGTGATCTCAATAGAATTTATGCACTTCAAATGATCACAAACATTTGGAAGTAAATTTGGGGTCAAATCACAAGAAAGCACTTCGTGAGTAGAAATGTCACCAAGCTTGGTGAGGAGAGAATGAGCAAGAACCAAGTCAGATTCAAATAGATCCGAATTCATCATGGGTTTTTTCAATAAAATGTATGGCAGCAGCATCATTCTCACAATTACCTAAGTCTGGAGGTAAGTCACAAGAAAGAGGTATATGAAGTGATTCATGTAGATGAGATTTCTCATGATACTCAAACGTGAAATACTCAAATTCAGGTACAAATAAATCATGATTAGTTGCATGTATTAGACACTTGATGTTGAGTGAATCTGAAATGAGCAAATCATCAACAGCTAGCAGATTAGAAATATCATGCTCACATAGATTTATATCTGAACTTAAATCGCAAGAGGTAACTTCTTCTAAAGATGCACTACCATGTCTAGCACATATGTGATCAATATGCATGGAACAACCAACATCCATAGAACTCAAACAATTATATGGAAAAGCAAAGGGTGCAAGTTTCAGGATAAAGAGAGAGGAGAATTAGTAACAAGTGAACTTTCCCTGTTGGAATTCAATGATCACTAAAATTTTTATAGCCGCACAAGGAGCACAACTGCGCTGTGCAGTGGCAGAAATAAAATTAGTTTGCTCCAACTTCCTTGCATCAAAGTTTTTCAGCTAGAGCTGGATCTCCTGGTCCCATGTTATTTAGTCCATCTATCTAGGGATATTTGAGAGAGGAGCTTCAGAGATTGCCACCAACAATGTTGAGTTCATTACTTCTGTAAATTATAAGATAAGGAAACTATTTGAGATAGTCAACCAGAACTTCAAGGTTCTATTTGAGCAATAAGAGGCATAGATCAGGATGATGTTTGAATTTGGTAGCATCCTAATGAGTTATGAGTAGATATTAGACTTATTCAGAGATCACATGAGTATTCATGCCACTCAAGCACTTCAGAGACCATTGCTTCATAGACTTAGCCTTTAAAGGCTCCACTCTTTCATCCCATTCTTCCTGATTCCACATCTACCTCAGATCTCACTCATAAGACTACTTCTCAAGGCAATATCAATATGATGATCTTACATCCTCCACTCAATATGATGTTACTTTTGATTAACATCCTCTACATCTATACCTTCAGATCCCTTGAGTACTAACAATATCCTTCAGTATGTAGCTATGTTACGTGGCCGAACCATCTTATTGTCATACCATCTAAGGCAAAAAGTGTATACCGTCATCTTATGACTTGCTAATAAAGTTTATAATAACTATTTTTCTAACGTCTCAACTTATTTAGGGGAAGATGAAGAAGGGAATTTTGTGAGCTCAATCCAACCATGGTTTAGTGTCTTGTGTGCTGAAGAAGTCGAATGAGCATGAGTTGCCTATTTCGTTAGTTTCCTATAGATATAGAAAAGTTCTTGAGGAACACGATGTCATAGTTACTAACACAGACACTAACGAGAAGGCTACAACAAAGGATTCTCTTTTGAGCAAGATATTTATGGGGAAAAGGCACATAAGACATCATCAATTAGACGTTAGTAAAAGATATTGTCACAACCAACATGGCAAGCATAGCTACTTGTAACTTTTATATCCAATATTTCTTCAACTGTGGATGAATACTTAGCTATTTATAACATTTATTTATAACTTCTATTTCAATCCGAAAATAACAAAAACATGAATGAATAATGTTGGTTGTTGACCTAGGTAAAAACCTAGTCACAACACAGAGTAGGCTTCAAAAGTTTAGCCCAAAACAGAAATGAAATCAACATGGGCTTTAATTATAAAATTCAAGCCCAAATAAAAATCCAGAAATATACATATGACTTTGGGTCCAAAATTGACCACCCTCTTGTCCGAATTCACCCTTCAAGTCTTCATAACAATTGTTGCTCTTTGAATCATCTGAAATATAAAACAAGAATGAGGCTAATCTAATGTCTGCTTCAAGATTTGTGATGAAAATAGTGAAGCAATGTAAAACTCAAATTTTATCATTAAAAATGACTAAAATCTAATTAAAGGCCCAAAGTACAAATAAGTTTAAAAGTCATTATCTATTAATTAAACCGTAATAAATTTGTTTACCAAGAGATGCAAAGAAATGTATTAAATATTCAATTATCAGAGGTCCTATAGGAGACTATTACACCAAAAAAGTCCCCTTGAGCAAGATATCTATGGGGAACAAGGTGTGTTTAATGCTATCAATAGGTTGTTAATCAAAGAGACCATCACTAGCGATATGGCTAGCTCAAGTGCTTGTATCTTTTATATCCAGTGTGTCTTCTATTGCGAATGAATACTTAGCTACTCATAGCATTTATATATACTAATTTGCTTGTTTTTGTATGTAAGGTACCTTCACCAAGAGCTTGTAGCCCGCAATAACCTATATGACACGTTCCTATTCCTCAACCCCCACCTCTATTTAGGAATGTTGGATGAAATTAATAAGCCAAATTTTGTGGAGCGAAAAAGTGAGAGAACTGGCAGATTTGGTCATTAAAGGGCACCAAAGAAGAATAACAATTTTTTCTTGGCACCGTACTGCCAAGGGTAAGTATACTACTTTATTAAATTGGACGCTCATTATTATTATTTTTAGCTTTGTTCTTATTATGTTTAATGTACTTAGAGTTCATTGGATGCTAATCGTCCTCCTCCCTTCAAGCATAGGATTTGGCACTTGGATTCAGTTCATAAGGATATAGAAAATCAACCGCAGGGGGTCAAGGCTTTCAATAATTAAGTTGATTAATTTAAATTTGGTATTTTTATTCAAGGGATAAGGGTTTTATTTGCCCTGGAAGTTTTTGCTCAAGAGCACTCAGCACCCAAAAGTTTTTTTGGAGCAAAATTGCCTCGGAAGTTTAAAAACGTAGCGATCTTGCCCTTCGTTAATTTTGAAAATTGTTGCTCCAATTTGTAAACTTCCATTGCTCCTAAAAAAAAAACTTTCGGGAAAAATTGCTCCATTTGGTTAACTTCTAGGGCAATTTTGCTCCAAAAAAAAAAAAAAAAAAAAACTTCCAGTCTTTGAGTGCTCATAAGCGAAAACTTCCAAGGCAAATAAGACCCTTATCACTTTATTCAATGTTTATTATGAATTTGGTGCTTTATTTATATATATTGTCTCGCCTACTCTTTTTTAAAAGGCAAAGGCATTGAATCCGCTTACAAATATAATAGAGTATTTGTTAGAGTTGTTAGAGTTAGCTTTTGTGTTAGACTAATACATTTCATTTGTTCGTTTATACTGTCTGTGGCAACCAAATCAGGGCTCTCATTGTGGTACTATGTCATGAAGTTCATGAAGGACACAGTCACCCATAATTCCAAATCAATTGGTACAAAGGTATGTATAATTAAAAGTAAAGTCATATATATTCAGATTCACTAACCATAATTTGTTTTTGCATGTAGTACTTTGAGTATAGTTATTCTGAACAATATTCACCCGGACAAATTGAAGAAGTCATAAGAATTGACTACAATGGTTTATTGTCAATGGATGGGAGCATAGTTAGCTATGACAATTTTGGTTCGTGCTTTTGGTTTCTATTTTGTTTTCTCTTTTTGCTCTAACTGGTTTGCTTTTGGTACTTGGTAATTTGGATTAGCTTTTGGTTTCTGTAATGTAGAGTTTAACTTGTATATGTTCATTTTGATGATTGCATGAAATGGATATATAAGTTTAAATAATTTCTGTAATTGATTTATGTTAAATCTGTAATCATTTTATATGTATGTAGTATGCAGATGGGGGCTTATCGAAAGTGAGCCCCCCCTCCCCCCCCCCCCAATTTTTTAAAAATATTTGTCACACATAGTTAACGGTTAGTCGACTATAACCGTCAAATATTATACATTTATAACGATTTTTTCAAATAATCGTCAAATAAAACCTTACTCTGGTGACCAAAACTTTATCGTTTATTATTTCAACTGTTTAGTATTGTACATAATATATCACGATTGTTATTAAAAAATTGTTAAATATAGATTTTTATCTTTAACAGTCATTATCTTACAACCTTTAAATATAGTGCCCCATATATAACGGTTGTGTTTGAAAAACGGTAACATATATTGCCAAATATTTAACACTTGAAAACTATTATATATAAATATTTGACTCTTGGATATTTTCAACCATTAAATATCCGCAACAAAAATTATTATATATAAATAAATCTGTAGTAGTGACCCTAGTTGGATCCCAACCCAAACTTAATGGTTCACTGGGATCAAAATGCAAATAAAAATAAAATAAAAGCTTAGATGGATAATTGTGATATTCCCCAATTGTTCTAATTAGTATTGTTGAACGAATATAATGAGTATGTTGAAGAACGGGCATATTGGTTGAGGAAGGGGCATTCAGAATACTATATATAGGAATGAGGAGTAAGTAGTACAACATAGTCAAAGAAATTGATTACTCTTCACACGCCTTATAACTTCCTCTCTTTTCTCTCTAGGTTCTTTCCCTCTCTATTGGTGAATTTACTATATAGGGTAATCAAAGTTTTCATCAATGCTCCAGTTTCATGTGGGAACTTCAATGAGTCAATTGAATTTTAGCTATACATACATGAAATCCTTCAGCACAACACTAATTCACTCAAGATATGTTGAACCAAACAATCACATAGGCGCGGGGCGTGGGGAAGCTCTACACAAAGGCTCAGGCAAAGATTTTCAAAATAGTATTTGTCTTTGGAATAGAAAAACGTGTTGGAAAAAAACCCTAATATTAAGTTGGTGTCATGTAAATGGATGCCACGAAAAGCAAATCAAGCATATTTAAATTTCAAAGTTGTATATTACAGTCATTCACTAAATAGCTAGGGTAGAGCTTTGGCACCTTTATGGTCCATTCTATATTAGTCTAAACTCCTAAGAATTCCTTCAAGTTTAAAGGAGGTAAGATCAAGATACTAGATGATATGCTTCAGGAAAAAAAAGTCATTTGCCACAAATAAGGAGGCTAGGTACTTCTTATTTATACTTGGTTGATCTGTTTTTGTTGTGCCCCATCCATATTGGTGAACTATATCCATCAAATTTTCTTTGATATGCAATGATTAAATACACTCGTGTTCGGACAAAGGTATGTATCCTGCGCGACACCCCATCATTCAAACAAACAACTATAAGCTCTTGCTTATATCTAATTAAAATGGGGCAAAAGTAAACCTTTGATCCTTTGATTTTATATAAGATTTCATTTTGATCCCTTAATTTTATAAAGTGTCTTTTTGGTCATATAATATTAAAACTGTTAGTTTAATATATTAATAAAAAAAATACTGACATTGAGATTTTAAATATTGATGAAGTTCTCAAAAATGCTGACATATTAAATTTAATTTTTTAAATAACATTGATTAACATAAAATATAATTATTTGAGACCAATAGCATTAGGATTATAGGATTGAAAAATATAAGATTATGGGAACAAATTGAAACCTTATATATAAAGCTAAAAGATCTAAGGCGCACTAATCTTACCTTTTAAAAAAATTATGAATATAGATATCTAAAATTGAGATAATATACTTCTAAGTATAATTTTTTTTAAAATCAATATAACAGTCTGCGTATGTATTAATCTACATCCACAAAAACGTGTGTATTCTATATACGTATGGTAAAGTTATAAAGTGATAAGACCATTTTACCTTGAAAGTTATCAATAAATCTCAATTTTGCCTCAAAAATATTTTCTAGATCAATGTCAATGCCTCAAAAAATTTCAAATTATAGCAATTTCACCTTGGTTGCTACTTGGTCAAGTTTGATCGTTAGTTGACTAAAATGCTAAGTTGACTGTACACATGGCATCCATGTCATTTTTATTTTGGGTTTAGATGCTAATCTGCCCTAAAAATTTTCACTATAGAGCTATGTTGCCCTAGAAGTTTTTGAATCGTAGCAATTTCACCTTAGCTATTATCGAAGTTAAGTTTATGAGTTAATGTGCGATTTGGCCAATAAACTATTAGCTGAGGAGCGTCCAACACAATTAACTATTAATTGGATCTTAAATAGCAACAAACTATTTAAAATGTTAAATCACCACAAAAACATTAGTCACTCACTGACTTCCGTTAGTTGATTTAAATTGGGGGAAATAAATTGAGCTCAAATGCACATGAGGCAAGGTGAGACATGACACATGGCTAGCAAATTAAGTGTCAAATCCACATATGGAAAGTAATATCGAATGAACTAGATTACTTGCAAAGCTAAAATGCATTACTTGAGCAACCCCGGAAAGTAACATCAAATGGACTAATTACCTGCGGAGCAGAAAAGCATTACTCGAGTAACCTTCGAAAGTAATATAGAAATGGTTACTGAAAATGAGTAAAAAATGACATTACTTGTGAAGCAAAAGTGCATTACTCGAGTAACCCTGGAAAGTAATATCGAATGGACTAATTACTTGCGGAGCTAAAATGCATTACTCGAGTAACCTTCGAAAGTAATATCGATTAACTTTGAAAGAATCGACTATTTGAAAATTACTTGCAGAGCAAAAGAATATTACTCGAGTAACCTCTGAAAGTAACCAAGTTACTTGCGGAGTAAATACCCGTTACTTGAGTAACATCCGAAAGTAACGTCGAATACTCTTTAGAAAATGAACGACAAAGTCAAAGTTACTTGAGTAACAAAAAAGGCTTACTCGAGTAATAAAGTTATCAACTTAATTAACATTTACTGATTCAAAAACAAAAATTCTTTTCAATACAAAGGTTTAATTAATTAAGTCTTGTTATCATCAAAACTTGATAATTTTTGAAACAATTTTTGAAAAGTTTCTGAATCCAGTAAATCGAATATAGCACAAGAATGCAAAGAGAAACCAGAACCTTGTCATCAGGAGTAATCATTAGCACAATATATATCAAAATATAAGAGATAACCACGTTAGTACTAACAAAGCTATATAATCAAGAGTAAGAGTATCCAAAAAGATATAAGCTAAAAAAAAGAAACAACTAAAAGAAATATTATTTCAAAAACACTGATTACTCTCCCCTTTTGTCATCAGGAAAAGAAGAAGGAGGATGAGAGGGCTCAGAGGAAGCCTCAAAAGATGGCCTAACGACAATAAGAGGCTTAGCAGCAAATGCAGAAGGAGCAGACTCAGGAGGCATTGCATGAGGAGCAGCTGAGGTAGAAGGAGTAGAGGAAGATGTAGGAGGCTGAAAGCTAGAGACTGGACGAGACTGGATTTCCTCCATAAGTTCTTCTTTTGATTCTTTCTTAGCAACAAAGTAGGTCTGAAAGCTAGCAGAAATATGTTTGGTCACCTTCTCAAATTCAGCTATGGTAGTTTTTATCAATTGGGTAGTGACCTTCTAGAGAGTATCCACGAGATTGGTAACTTGATTGACATTATTGTTTAAAGGAGAAACAACATCCTGGACAGCTTTCACAATGGCTTGCTCCACAATATGTTGAATAGAAGCAGAGGCAAAAGAGGGAGCAGCAGTAGAGGCACTAGCCTGAGATGATTGCCCTCATCAGGAGCCTTAGACGAGGAGGGATGGGGAGGACATCAGCAACTTGTTTATCCTTTTTCTGCTTCTTCCCAGTGACCTCAGTAAAGGAGATCCTCATACTGATCATATACTTCTTGCCAAACCTTTGAGGAAAGATCGCCTTATCATCTGATAAGTACCATATATTGTTAATGTCAAGGACATCAGATACCAGATTAGGATAGGGAATGGTGGCCTTTTCTGATTGGGAGCTTGAGATTTGAAGGTGAGCATTTGATTGACGATCCATTTCCCTAAATTCCTGGATTGTTTGGCAATAATGGAAGGAAAACATTGATAGTCCTTTGAACAAAGTGAGTGTAACATTTCCTGTTCTGTACCATATTCCTACTATAGAGATACCAAATCACCTTGTATGTGTCATTCATTGCTGCGGTGAGAATTTCAAATTTTTTTACCATCGTAGGAAACATTAGGAAGCAAAATATGGTGACAATAAGCATCTGAAAGCTTGGGTGGATCATCATCTGGAGCATCGACGATTCCAACCATAACATTTAATTCAACAGCAGAAATCTCAATGACTTGACGTCGAATTTTAGTCACCAGCACATCATCATCATCCTTATGAAACTTGGGCTTAAGAAACATATTGTGAGAAAATAATTTGACCACAGTTTTAGAGTAAGGAAGCTTAACACGAAGCAGAGGGAAAAAGTTAGATAACCAAGGTGGGGATCTAAATTGCATTCATTTTTAAAGTGCTCAAAATCTAGAAAAACAGTCGGGCAAAATAATCTTTCTCCATAGTAAAAATCAAATGTTCTTTGATCATCAATCAATAAAGGACTCTTATTCATACCAAAGGACAAGACCAAAGCATGTAAATTATGAGAGGCAGATGCATCTTTTGATCTTGCACCTGAAGGCTGCCTCTGAGAACCATATGGTCGATGACTAGCTGAAGTTTGGGCTCTCTTGCTCCCTGAAACTTGAGACTTGTGACTGATAGATGGCAGAGGCTTCTGGGGCCTATCCTCAATGAGCTTGGATCTCCTCTCATCACACGTGTCCTCAGAATCACCAAACTCAGATAGAGAAGGAGAGGAGGACTTCCCTTTACCAGGAGGGAATGAATCAGTCTGGAACCTTGTTACTGGTCTTAAGGGCTCCTAAATCACCATAGCCTTTGCTTTGGATTTTTTAGAGATTTTCGACTTGCTAGGAGTCTTCGGCTTCTCACTTGATTTTCCTTTAGACGACCCAGTGACTTGAACCTTCGACCGACGATGAGATGAACGGGATCTCTTGGTGAGAAGAGGTCTGGAGGTTCTGGCAGAGAATGATCACCGGGTCCACCAATAGAAGTCTTTGTTCGAGCCATTTGAGACAAAGGAGAAGATTTATGACAGATTGGAAGAAAGATGAGAAATTTTGAAGGTAAGAGGGCCGACGGAGAAGAAAGTTAAGGCGAGGGAAAGAGGCCAAAATTAAAGAGGGAAAAGGAACAACAACGGTTGGAAGCACAAATCGACAACTTTGTTAGAGAAATTGTCACGATTTGTGGAAAAATTATAACGGATTGGAAGGATTTTAGGGCACAACACGAAGAGACGAGACAAAATAGGAAGATGAGAGCTCAGGAAAAACAAATGTCTTTCAAATGAATATAATCCACGAAATTGACAAGTCTTTTTTTTTTTAACAAAAAAATTTAATAGGAGAATATAATGCGGATGCAAATCGAGACAAGTACTTTAATAAATGAAGATGATGCCTTTTCATTAAATGACCCAACCGCAACTCTGTCAAATAAAAGATGCCATTGCAACGAGAGAAGAGAATGAATTGCTTGAACAAATGAACTTGACAATTACTTGGGTAGCTAATTTGGTTACCCGGGTAAATGAAAATATTTCCAAAATGATGCATGAAAACACAGATGCTGCAAGAATATAATTTTTGAGAAGAATCGAAATTACTCGAGTAAACATGACCATTTCTCGGGTAATTTTGAAAGAGATTCAAGCAGACGCAGGATGGAAAGGTTTGAAAGCACAGTCACTTGGGTAATTATTTTTAAAACAAAGATATAACCATGGAAATCGAAGTTACTTGGGTAACTTAACAAGTTACTTGGGTAAAGATGAAACATAACTTCAAAGATAAACGAGAAGCTTACATAATTGCTCGGAATCATTTGAACATCAAGAATTAAGAATAATAAATTACAAATATTACGTCTTTGCATCGATTAAGTACCTTAGATCAGAATGATTGGCCTTTGAAGAAGAAATTGAGGAATTAGATGGCGATCCCTTACTTCAGAGACATCGTTACTCAAGTAACTGAACAGAGTTACTCAAGTAATTATTATATAACAATATTCAGCCAAGAGGACACCTTTTACGAAACTTACTCGGGTAATATTTGATTTTACTCGAGAAATTTCTTCAAACTTAGGCTCTTCCTCGTCATTACTCGTGGGTAATGCTCCTGTTACTCAAGTAATGTGATTTGAAACACTTAGTAACTGAGTTAAAATAGAAAATTACTTGGGTAACTGAGATATTTGCTCGAGTAATATTATCTAAAAATATTAATTGACCACATTGAAGAACTATATTACTTGGGTAATAAGATATGTTACTTGAGTAGCTTTAGCTTCAACACTTCCCTTCGATGTTACTTGCGAGTAATTATTTAATTACTTGGGTAAGATGAATTTACTTCAGAGACTTAGAGACTCTTTCACAAAGTTACTCGGCGACATAAAAATATTACTCAAGTAACTCATGTCTCTGTTAACCTCTGTTTTTGGACACACGAACAGTACATCCTGCAAAATAACTTTCTAGAAGCTCCGATGTTTAAGTCAGTAATCATAATTCAATTAAATCTTATAAATAACTAGTATAGATGATTACTCACAGTTCATTGGGAGCTAAAATGTCGAATGGACTAGATTACTTGCCGAGTTAAAATTCATTACTCGAGTAACCTGGGAAAGTAATATCAATTTAGCTAAATTACTTGCAAAGCAAATACTCAATACTTGAGTAACGTTCGAAAGTAATATCGAATCTCTTTAGAAAAAGAGCAACTGAGTCAAAATTACTTGAGTAACATTTTATTTACTCAAGTAACTTTGCGTTTGGTAAAAACAACTGTTCCATTGGCGACATTACTTGAGTAACCAAAAAGACTTACTCGAGTAATTAAGTTATCAACTTAATTAACATTTACTGATTTTTTTTTTTTTTTTTTTTTTGCTCGGAAACATTTACGATTCAAAAACACAAATTCTTTTCAACGAAAAAATTTAATTAATTAAGTCTTGTTATCATCTGAAAACCAACATTCATTACACCTGGCAATAACACAATGTCTATTGGTAACACAATGATCAGAATTAAGCATCTATTGGAAACACAAGAGACAGTAACACAATGTCCAAAATTTTAGTTCCAGATGCAGCTGACAGAGTTCAGAATTAATTCAAGAATCACAGCCAGCAGCCAAAATTCATTAAGTAGATAACAAACACTATGAAAAAAATAACCATAAGTCCAAACACAATGCAACATTAATATCCTATGAAAAAGAAGACATAGCTAATATATTTAATATTTCCTAGCGAGATAACAATAAGATAGAGGCAGAGGCAAATGTTGTAGATTTCATTACACCGGAAATATACAAGAAAGTACATTGATTCAAGTTGGAAGGATAGACATAAATACAATAGGATCCTGAACAAGTGTTTCTTGCTATAGTTACGCCAAAATATACAAAAAGTACAACAGTGGATCTTACTTCTAGGTTACATAAAACATTGGTGATTCGACATATATACCAAAAGAAATCACCAAACAAAAAGTATCCTAAACAAGTCTATTTGCTAGAGTTAACCATCCTCCTGGCCATAATCTGCTCCCCTTGTTGCTACAGTTATGATGTTCGTCTTGCCAAGATCTGCTGGCTTTGTATATGGAGTTGTGAGCTGCTAATACTTGGTTGCCCCTTCCAGCGCAATCCAGGTGGGTTCACTGCTAGTGGCGAATCAGTATCAGTAGGAGAAGCGAAGTCAATATTCCTGGAACCATCTTGGGAGGATGAAGTTGCAGTTGATGACCTTATTTATTTCTCATTTGGGATGGGAAATTTTGTTGTAGGGTTGGCATTATGCATAAACTCAGCCGGTGTACCTTCCTCAATCACCTTTTCAGTCCTTAATTCG
This sequence comes from Acacia acuminata, assembly GCA_019022655.1. Taxonomy (NCBI): domain Eukaryota; kingdom Viridiplantae; phylum Streptophyta; class Magnoliopsida; order Fabales; family Fabaceae; genus Acacia; species Acacia acuminata. The sequence goes on along the minus strand of JAFJYI010000127.1, from coordinate 1,245,333 downwards.
GGCTACAATAAAGAAAATCCACATGGTCATATATAAGAGTAGCATCTAACATAGAACTTTACCACAACGATATTGAAATGAGTAACTATAACTTACATTATAAACACTTCTACCACTATCCTTATCAACCAGTATTCCAAACCCAAATTGCCTTACTAGTTTGTAAAAACGTGTCCTTCTTGTTGACTGGTTTCTAGATTGACAAGGCATTGCAGATGGAGTATATGGGAGGATTGCAGATGAAGTTTCTTGACTACTTGCACAAGGAATTGGTGTGCGTCTCTTCCCTCCTAGATGAGGATTGCTCAAGGGGGGTGCCTGAAACAACAAATAAATATATCAAATATAATTTTATACTTCCAGAAATCAAATATAAAACATAAGCAAATTACCTCTTTGCACGTGCTTCTATTATGTCCTGTAGTTTTACAGAAGCTGCACTTCATAACAATGCCTTTCTTGCTGATTCGTTCAACAAGGGCTGCTGAAGCTGAAGCATTGTTGTCATCAACTTGGCTACTCATAGTCTAGACAAGGCCGTGCATCTATTCAACCTTCTTTGTGGTTCCTCAGTCCTCTTTCTTTTCTCTGGAGGTCTGTCCAGTAATTTACATATGGGTGGGGGTATCATGGGGAGGAACTTGTGTATTTCCCAAAACACTTGTCCTCTAACAGGTTGGAATTTTGTTTTATAGCTCGCTAGATATGTATCCCTATGGTAATACCATGAAATTTGAGTGGTGGGATCTAGATTGGCATGATACATCGCACAAATCACATGTTGGCATGGGATTCCGGTTAAATCCCAAGCTCGACAAGTACATACTTTCCTACTAAGGTCAACTGTGTGCCTATCCTTCCCCTTAGTGACCTCATACCCATCATCACCGTTAAAGAATATCTTACAATTCACAGCCAAGTACCTATTTGTCTCAAAAAAATCAATACATTTTGGGCTATAATTGGCTTTCCAATTGGTTACTATTTGCTCACTAGCAGCCCATTTTTCCATCAACTTAATCCTAATGCCATCAAACATCTTGATTATAGGAAAATACCTATCCTCATTAATCCAGGCATTAAAACTCTCATTGACATTATTGTCTACCACCATAGACAAGCATCTATTGGTAAAAAAGGCTCTTACCCATTCCTTAACAGGGTAACTCATTTCTCCTTCAGCTGCTGCCTTGTTCACTTTCTCTAATGCCTTTAGGTTGTCATTAAATTGTTCCTTGTAGGCGCTCCATGCGCAACTGCAATTTTTTTCTTTAGCTCATTTCCTCTCCACTGTTTGCTCCAGTTGGCATAATTAAGTCTTGCACAAAGCTGATGTTCAGCGAATGGAAGGACGTCACTAACAGCATGTGCCAACCCCAACATGTAAGAACAAGTCAGTTAAAAATGTATGGCTGCAATTATAGAAGCACACGTATATGGAAAAACTGTACCTTCTTCATGTCAGACATTATTGTAACTTTACCACCATCATCAAGGTCAAGCGAGGATCTCAGCCATTGTATGAACCAACTCCAATTAACAGTTGTCTCCTTCTCAATCAAAGCAAAAGCTAGTGGGAACATACTATCGTTTGCATCTAAACCCACAACAGTCAACAAAATGCCTCTAGCTTTCCCTTTCAAAAAAGTGCCGTATAGCCCAATAAATGGCCTGCAACCTACTTTCCACCTGACCTAATAGTTTAATGACATAAGACAGCACATTAGAGACACCTAGCCCAAAATATGTACAAGGAGCACAACAATAATGTTAATGAAATTATTACTCCATGATCAAGCAGAAATAATAATTACCATTGTAGGGCTAATATAAGTGAACTGACAATAAGAAATAATAATATATCAGCCAAACATACATACCTTAGATGCATTAAAACACACGTACATTCTTCAAAATACCCTCCTTCCTTGATCTAAAGCTTTGCGACTTAACTCTACACTAACATCGAATCCTGGATTTAACACTTTCAACTCATTGCAGTAAGCTTATAATTTGACATACTCATCTGCAAAGCCCCCATCCATGACCTCCATTATCATCCTTTTATCCCTCTTACACTTATATCTGCTGACAAACAGTTTCAGATCATGCTCAACCTCCTTCTTTATCTCAGTTACATTGTATTGAGGATTATCTTGGACTTTATCCTTGAAGTATTCAGCTAGCCACCTCGCATTTGCCCTTTGATTCTTATAAACCCTAGCACATATGTGCTCGTGAACCAGCGTTTTCAAAATGTACCTAGGACCTACGCTATCTCTACCTGCATACAACCTAAATGGGCAGCCCTCTTCACAAGTGGCAATGACCATCTTCTTCTCACTTCTAGCTATTTTCATATTCACCCCCTTTTCAATAGCATAGTTATCAATGGCCCTCCTCAACTTACCTATATCCAAGAATGTCATACCCAATGTGAAGGAGGCCCTTGTTTCGAGCTATCCAACTCCCTTCGACAAACCCTCTCTTGTAGAGCCCTACTAAAATTTCCCTCATCCTCATCAGTAGATCTATCCTCAGGGTCTTCATGTATTTCATAATCATCCACTAAACTCTCTTCACTATCACAACATTCTGACTCTGACTCTGAATGTTCCATATAGCTATCATCTTCACTATCAGAGTCATCTTTATCATCCCTACCAGAGTTATCACAATCAGCTTCCCTTGTCTCTCCAACATTCAGGTTGAACATAAAATAAAATCCCTTGTCTCTCCATCATTATGGTTCAATTGAATGTCTTCTATTCCACCTATATCATCTAACTGACTTATGTCATCTACCTCACCTAATTCTTCTATATAATCATCGGTTCCTGGAATATTTCCAAATTCATCATCTACCTTGCCTAAAAATTCTATATAATCATCAGTTCTAGGAATATTTTCAAATTCATCAGAACTAATTTCTCCCTCATTATCTTTCCCTTTCCTCACCATTACACTTGTAGCAACTCAAGCATGAAATTAATTGTCAGCCATCGGGAGAGAAAAAAGTTAGTAATCTTCCAACCATTTGCATCAGTAGTTAGAAAAGAACTAGAAGGCATGATAGAGAGAAGATGCAGAGAAGTCATCTAAAAGAAATACCATTTTGGAAAGCAATTAACAAGGACAAGTTCAATAAATCATGACATGAGACACCAACGATGACCAGCACGGACACAATAAATATGGGCATATTTGAAGCCATAGAAAAAGTAAAAACTTTTAATGCAACAATAATTAAAGAAATGTTGTTCCTAGATTGTTTGATGTAAAATACCATCACCAAATGGTTGGCCTAACATATCCACTGAAAAGCTTTTCTAGCTATCAGAAGAAATGAAAACATATTGGTACTAGCTACTCTGATTTCGGCAGGTTTAACAACATAGAAAACAGGAATTCTCTGAGGTCGAAATTCAGCACACTTAGAATTCCCCTTTACAACCAAAAGCAAGATAAGAAATCAAAGAAAATCATCATTAAAAAAGGGGGGGGGGGATAAAGGAAATGATATCGCTGACCTTAACTTTGTAGAGAAACTTAGAGAAATTTCTGTCAGATTACCTGTCCAGTTCAGAATACCGAAAACCCTAGTTGATTGTTGATTATCTCATTCCGTGCGGCATTGTTGTCCGAGCTTCCTCAACCACAATCACAATCGTCGACGTGATTCCAGGTCCAACAATTTGTCAAATTTTCATGACCAGCAGCTGCGATCTCACTACTTTCTCTCAAATCAGGTCTGACGGGTTTCGCTGTGATCGTCTCTTGATTTTGAATCCCGTGATTTTTCCCCAAATAGAATGAGCCATAATTTAGTTATTTCAATCTGAAGCCTCAACATCCAGATGTGCATTTGACACTTAATTAACAGTCAAACTTAACAATTGTAATGGTTATTGTAACATTGCTACAATTTGGAAACACCTATGGCAATATTGAACCAAAAATTTTCCAAGGCAACATTACTCCTAAGTAAATACTTCTAAGTCAAATTTGCACTTTAACAAAAATAACGTGGATAACATGTGGACCTACCACCTCAGCTTATTTAGTTAACTAATGGTCAAACTTCACCTAGAGAGCAGCCAAAGCAAAATTCTTACGATTTGGAAACTTTCGGGGCAACATTATTGCTCCAAAAAGAAACTTCTGAGGCAAAAATGGACCTTATGATGCATAAAAACTTATAATTATAGCAGTAATAATAATTAAACATTTTTAATTAGATTTCATCCTAAATATGAGAAAATACGTCCAAGTTTGTTATCTACATTGCAGCTAAACACATATTTCCATATTATCCGTGAATCAAGTTAATGAATGATATACTATTCAGAGCCAACGAATCACAGTACATTTCTATCTGTTTTATCTTATATATAAAAAGACTGCTAGTTGTGAGGTGCCAATATTTATATTAATAATTTCCTAATGCTTATAAGTGGATATTTTGAAGCATATGCATATACGAAAGAAGTTACCACATAAAATCCCCTAGATACTATGAAGTAATTAACGGATGCCGTGGAAATTAAAGATGTCAACGCTTTTATTCTCCACTTCGCTCTGACTTTTTTTCGTATATGATTAAAGTCAATATACTAATTAGCTAGGTTTATAATTTAATTACGAGGCCAACGAATGAAAATGAATCACTGCCCAAGTTTCCCTTTTACCCTAGTGGGCTTTCGTCATCACAAGAGATAATGACATTGATAAGATTAAAGTGAGTGTGAGAGAGAGAGGAAGAAAGAGGGACAGAGAGATCTAGGGTTTGTTGGCTACACCAATGGCAAAAGTTGGCCAATCAAACAAAAATGGAATATTAAAGAACAAACCCATGAGAAATTCTTATTCTTCTATATATATGCCTCTCAAAATCTATTTGGACCCCTCCGATAAATAATGCGGTTTTGCATCAGACAATAGTGGTGGTGGTCCCAACAATTTACACAGCTTAGTCCCTTTAGGTGTGTCATTGTTTTCTTTTTTATAATCATTTCATGCACTTGTATATTTCAGTGAACAACTCTGTTCATGTCCTCCATAATTCACAGAAAGTTGTACAATTTTCATCTTTATATGATAATAGAAAAGACATTGCATGCATGTCAGTTCAGGAATATTTCCCAGTTCCCACAAACTTAAAGCTCATTATTTGTTGTCAATATTGTTTTTAATTAAGATAGACCTTTTCTTTTAAATTATACAGAACCTTGATAAATTTGGGCTTAATTTGGCTTAAGTAAATTGGTCACACTGTGCAAAATATGTTTTTGTTTTTTCACAGTGGCATTTCTACGCTGGTTACAGTGGGGCTAGGGTAGAAAGTGTAATCAGTGACAATTTTATAAATAAGAAGCTATACTATTGACTTTCTATATCGGTTTTCTTAGTAATTGGTGTAAAAAAAAAAAAAGTCGGTTGAAACAACAATTGGTGTAGAAAGTACCTAATTTCCATTTTTTTTCTTTTGAAAAAAAATCATCTACCTTTCTGCATCGATTTGTTTTTCACTTTCTCATTCAAATTATATTTAGACTATGATCTATTTGAAGAGTATCCAACCACCTCAACCAATTAACTATTAAATATATTCTTAACATTTTTAATTTTTATTTTGGGAAAGACCAAATCTTCTAGGAAGCCTTGCAGCTACATGTATTGTAGTTTTAAAATGTTTATGGACATAAAATGAAAAAATAGGTTTAGAATATATGAATCGCGTGTGGGTCCAAAAAGGAAGAATCATGAGTAACACTAATGATTTAATATATAATATTAATGCAATCTACATATTTTTATTTTTCATTTTTGGCCGAAAAGGGAATCAGAGATGCCATAAAAATAATTGTCAACTCTCTTTGTAGAACCTTGGATACTGGGAAACAAGAAAGCCTTCGTAAAATGAATATGTAAGAACGAAAATCTTTTTACAAGTCAAACCATGCATTTTGGTATATCTTTTAATTTTCCATAAACTTTTACCTTCGTCCTTTTTCCCTTTGTACAACTTTAAAAAGTGCATAGCATTACGTAATTAATATATATTCCCTTTAGGTTTTGGAAGTGCATTTTCTTTTAAGTCGGAGATGGAATATTTGGGGACATCAAGGTTTGAGGCCAGTAACCAGAAGGAAGAGAAACAATAGGAGAAACAAAGATATTTTCTATAAAAAACTGTTTTGTATCTATTGGTTTATTTTCCTTAGGTTTTCATATAATCATTGTTTTTAAGTTAAGTGATTAATTCTTTTTATTTGATAAGTTAATTATTAAGCGTGTTAAATTGCTTGTTTACAGAAATCTAAATCTTGAGATCTAAGATTCAAATAGTTAAACCTGGCCTTTGGAGACTTCGGGGCCCGTTTAGATTAGCAATGAGAAAAATAAATTTTAAATAAAATTGATTTATAATTATGATTTTGAAAATAGATTTTGTTATCCCGTTATGTATGGCTTATAACAAAATCATCAAAAAATCATTTTAAGAGGTGTTTGGATTTTTTACGGAGAAAATCATGGCCATGCCAGCAACAAATTCATGATAAAATCTAAACAGGCATTTGTACATCTTTACTTTCCTTCTTAATTAGCTTCTTCCAAGCTCAATTCTTCTAAAGCCTTATTATCTTCCTTCTTCTCTTGAATGTTCCTAAAATGAATTATATTTTCCTACAATGAGTTAATCCCTTATTTGCATGATATATAACATGTTATTTAAATTTCAATCTATTATATATACTTAACATCACCAAAAATATAATCTAGACCCTTAGGTCTAACATCCCTTACTTCTTTTCTATAAGTCACACTACTACAAAATCATCAATATATGATGGTTATTATTAACCATAAATCACAGTTACAAACACTCATATATATGAGCACTATATATGCTCAGCATAGATACATAATGATTTTGAACCGTATTCAGTATCTATTATAACAATTCCAATATATTCAATATTGAGGTTTGGTGAGGCCATGATGTGTGTCATGATAAAAAATGGGCTAATGTAAACAAGTGTTATTCATTCTATAACATACGTAACGGTTCACACAAATTGTTATATATATGGTATAGACATCCCTTTAAAAAAAAAAAAAAAAAACCATTACCTACGGAAATATTGGGGGATTTTTTTTTTTTTTTTTTTGTGTGATGGAATCCTTCCATTAGTAAATTCTGTCAGAAATTAAATTTTCCAACTAAAAAAAATTTCTGCCCATAATTACTGGTGGATTGGTGACAAAATTTCTCCCATCGATAATTACTGATGGATTACCAATAGAATTTCTTCCATCGTTAATTACTCATGAAAATTATTGACGGAATTGTAGGTAAGAATTTATAATTTTTTATAATGATATATTATTAATTTTTAATATAATAAAATAATAAAAAAATAAAAAGTAACATAAAATATAACGAAACATATAAATATAAATACTTAATTATAAGAAAATTAATATTTAATATGTGTATGTGTGCACGCGCGCTTGCATGCATGTATGTGTGTGTGTGTTAAAAAAAATAATGCAAGGCCAAAGTAGCTCAACTAACAAAGGCATCATAACACATGCGAGAGGTTCAAGGTTTAATTTCTCCCTTCTTCATAAAACTCAACAATTTTTTGTCGTTAATTTCTAACGGAATTTAAACCAATTTTCCATGCACATTTTGGCAATGGAACAAATTCTGCTGGTAATCTATTTTCGTTGATATTCTATCAGTAATTTCATAGGAAAACTGTAATTTCACGAGTAATTTAATGTTTTTTGTAGGGCATACATAATGGGTGTTATATTTGCAACCATTATTTATTTGGTATAAATACAAATGGTTTTAATGAAACAACTGTCATATATAGTATATACATAAATAACGATTTTTAATTAAGAAACATTAAGTTTTTAGGCAATTTTTTGTTTAAATGGGGGCTTCTCCTTTCTTTATCGCCTGTATGGATACAAAACAAAATTATACACAAATTTGTATGTGTATTTATAGCATTAATGTATATATGCTTTAAAACTAAAAGCTTAAAACCTACGTATAATATATGTATGATATATAGTTTCTGCTTTGCTTGTTGACTTGATTGTATAATAGAACAAAACTTCACACATCGAGTATAGCCATGAAATTTGGGATGGATTTGTTAGTTATCTATGTGTCTTTTGATGATAAAAAACAATTATAAACAAAATGTAGTTAATGATTTAAGCAAAAAATCAGTAACTTGCTGTCAAATTGACTTGAGTTTAAGGTTATTAGACTCGAGTCAAGCCTTTTGAAAACTCAATCAAAATGTGCTTAAACATTGACTGACTTGAGTTGCACTCTAGTAACTCGAGCTAAAAGCATTTGTGAAATGTTTTATGAAAGCTTCAACTCGAGTCAATGACTGTGTGACTCAAGTGAACTTAAGTTTATCTTTTAAAATATTTTCTAATAGTCAAAATATTGCCTCGAGTTGAGGATAAGTGACTTGAATGTTACTAGAAAACATATTTCCAAAATTACTCTCTCAACTCTAGTTAAGGGTAAATGACTCGAGTCATATGTTGGAGTTATCACTCAATGACTCAAGTATGCCCCGTGTTCAAAATGGTTTCCAAACCTAACTCGATGAACATTTGAAAAAATGTTGTTAACTCGAGTGAATATTGTATGACTCGAGTTACCAACTTGAAGTGAATATTTTAGACTTGAGCTAAGTTCATACAGAGGCATCTTCACATTTAGTTTCAAACAAATTTTTCAAAAAAGATGAACTTGTGACTTGAGTTTGTAATGGTCAACTCAAGCATTAACTCAAGTGAGCTTGAAATCAACTCGAGTTAGCTTTCCAGTTTTGCAAATCACCGTGTTTGTAAATCTTAAATCTTTTTTTGTGATTTGATAACTTTTTATCATCACTCATTATTATTCTTAACTATGTTTAATCAGTTTATTAATGAGCTTTAGATGATTAGATGAAGGATTAATTGTAGATTAATAAAAAAGCATTGATTACGTCAGTTGCATTAAATGTGGTTCTAGAAAACGAAGCACGAATTTGGGCAACCATTATCTGAACATTCTGAAGGCATTGTTATTCTCTTTCCCTTATTAAATGCCAGATCATCCAACGAGAAGAACATAAAGAATGTTTAAGTGGCGAATGATAGTGTTCATTTGCAGAATCGAAGATTGTGAGTAACAACGAACTTCAACATATAACGGCTATATTGATTACTCAAAATAGTTCATTGAAAGCTTCTTAACGGTCATTAATTGCCTTCACCAAATATAAGCAAAAGCATTCAATATGTTCCAACAACCGGAAACATAAACACTTATACGAACTATACACATTTATGTTTCATTCATTATGTAATATTTTCGGATATCTAATCTTCAGTGTTTATCTATCTACTCTTTGAGAGAGGCAAATTATATTCATCTTTTCTGTAAAGATACTCAAGGTAATGGGACCTTGAGAGTGGGTGTATTGATTACAACTTGTAAGGGGGAGTGAATCTTAAAGAGAGGATTACTTCGAGTACAGAGTGTGTAATCAAGTTGAAAGAGATAGTGAAATAATAACCAGAGAGTCCGAGAATTGGACGTAGGTCAAGAGTTTAGACCGAACCAATATAAATCTCTTATGTCAATTCTTCTCCTACCCTATCTGTTTAGCTCTGTTTTGTGTGTGAGTTTTAGGGGTATTTGTAAAAGTTTTTAAATCACCCAATTCACCCCCCTTATAGGTGATATTCCGGCTTTCAAGATTAAGACATTCCTTGGTTTGTGACTAGGCTCAATGGAACTTCCTATCATAAAGGGTAATATAGGGTATGCAAGCTTCAGCAAGACTTGATAAAGAATGAGGGATATGATGTGACTATAGAGCACCATATGCTATGGCGAGTGCCTTGACACTTCCCATAACATACATATGGAGTTCTATAGTAACATTTGATCCCTCCTTTTCTATAAAGTCTTACTCGAGGCTTGCATATCACATACTACCCTTTTGTGGCAGGGAGTTCAATTGAGCCTAGCCAAAAAGTATGAAATATCTTAATCCATCCTAAATTGCATGTCTATACTCAATGTGTGAAGTACTATTCTATTATACAGTCAAGACCAAGCTTTATTTGATTCATATATTATAAGTCTATATCTCTTGATCCAAAGGATCATCAAGCAATACACAAAATGACTTTTCTACATAAAAGATTTTTCTTTTACCTCCAAAGAATCTAGCATATGGCCAATGTGTAAACACTACTACAGATTCATGAATAGTTGACAATCCATACTTAAAAGTTTTTAATTAAACCATAAAATATAATGAGGTGGAGTTATGGGAATAACATAGATAACAATTATTTTGAACAACCTTTAAGTATATGGCAAATATTTGACAGTTGTATAGGAAAATCGTGATATATTGGTTTGGTTTTTTGTAAAAAAAATTTGTATCATTTACTACTTGATGGTTGTTTATGAACAACCATAAAATATTGTTCACACTTGTGATATATGGAATTGATCATAGTCATACCTGTTGGACAAAACATTATTTGAGGCCGATCATCTTCAAGTTAGTTTGAGAGGAAGAAAAGCATTGTAGAGATACCTTTTTATAAGATGTACTGAGTTCAGATTATTATTTGCAGTGTTGAACTTGTACAATTTGAAAGCAAAAAATGGGTTGAATGACTCATGTTTCACATAATTGCATGCATTGTTGAGAATAATGCAACCACTAGGAAACAATATACCAACCAAGAAATATGTAGCTTGAGTTTTGAAAAGATATGTGATTGCCTAAACGATTGTATTTTGTTCACAAAAGAATATGAATCATTAACCGAGTATAGTTGATGTTGTGCTTCAAGCTAGCAGGAGAATGGGAAGAGTCCTAAGAAGGCGTTATGGTATTTCTCAATTATACCTAGATTTAAACTCTTGTATAGTAATGCATGTAACATCCCAAATTTTGAGAATTTTAAAGTTTAAATAATATATGGAGTTTTGTTATGTAATTTAAGGCATATTTTCCCATAAATTAAGGACAAATAATTATGGAATTATCTTTGGCATAAATACTTTAGAGATAATATTTTAAGGCCAAAAGATATTAAATTGAGAAAGAAAATCCTTTTATGGGATTAAGGATGTAATTTTTATAATTATCCTATACCTGCAAATATGAGTCTGGAAGAGGATTGAGTGGGATAATTTTTAAAGTGGCCCAACCACCTAAAATCCATATATGTCCAGTTGGTCAATATGCGATTAGTCACCAAGCCCACTTCTTTTTCATTCCTTCAGCCCAGTGGACAGGAAAAAGAGATCACAACAAGTCAATTATTTTCCTCTTCACCACGCACACGAGCCCAACACATGATAGCTGGGAGAGAGGGCTGACAGTAAAAGTCATTTGCCATACTTCATCAACGTGATTAACTAATTCTCTAAACATGCAAGATCAGAAACACCATACTCTTTCAGCGGCTTGAATGCTCAAACACTCACGACAGCAGACTCTCTATACGTCCTTATTTAAGCATTGTTCCTTGATTTTCATTCATTCACTTTGCTCAGCTCAAGTGAAATTGAGAGCACGAGAGAAGGAGAAGGAGAGAGTGTTCAATAAATTATTGATATGTTCTTGATCCAGAAAATAGAGGTTGGTGAGGGGTTGAGAAGCAGCAAGCCTTGGCATATCTAAACGGCTAACAAGGTAAGCCGTTAAGTTAAAGATATTTGTTGCTAGCTATGGAAATATGTATATATAGGTTACTGGGTTTGGAAAGAAAGAGACTGATAGGATAAGTTAAAGAAAACTATGCATATAGATATTGGTATATATGTAAGTTGTTGGTTTTTTTAGGAGAGAATCAAAGCTGCTATTTCTAAGAAAACTAAACGTTGCTATCTGAGATATAGGCATAGTCGAATGAACTATGAAGTTTTGTTTGTTATCATGGTGTAACTGCAAATATATATACGTTGATTCGCTAACAAACACTCCATCTCAATCCCGGCGACCTCCCTTAACCCATCACCTCCTCAGCCTACACACCATACCTCAACCCCGGCAATCACCCTTAACCCATCCATCACCCACTCCCAAAAACACTCTACCACCATCCCAGTAGCTACTCTTAAATTCATCACCACATCAAAACATACACACAAACTCGATCCCAGAACAACAACTCATCACATCAACCCATACACACAAACTCGATCTCGGTAACGACAACTCACCACATCAACCCATACACACAAACTTGATCCCGGCAACGACAACTCACAACATCAACACATACACACAAACTCGATCCTGGCAACAACGACTGAACATCAACACATATATACAAACTAAATCCCGGCAACTACCCTTAACTCCACCGTAGCCCATGCACTCTAATATGATCCCGGTACCCCTCATAACCCGTCACCTGTTCAACCCATACTTCATATCTCCAACCCAGTATCCTCTAAGCGTTTGATAAACGTTGATATGTAGGAATGAATGACCTTATAAAAAGGTATTATTATATAGTCGCCTAGTTAAGTACTTTGTGATGCCGGCAGTGACTAATGACAGTGATAAACGTTTATAAGCTTACTTTGACACCTGTACTGATCCTAGCACCTTTGACCGGATTAAGGACTCAAGTTTGAGGTAGGTAACTATTATCTTATTAGCTTGTATATATGTATTTCATGTTTGACTGATCATGGCTGTTAGAAAATTTGCGTGTGTCTATCCTAGCTATGGATTGAGGCTGCGTGTCCTAAAGGGCTACAGCCCTTGGCCGTTAACTGCAGTTACGGTGCGACTATTTACTGTGAATTATTCTATGCTTATACATATGTTATACTGTCATTTACATTTCATATTTTCATATAAGATTAACTGTTGTCCTTGGGGTTCATTCATTTGAACTCCAGATCGCATGAAAGAGACAAGTAGTGGATCGGGATCAAGAGGAAAAATGCAGCTGTAAGGATTATAGCAGAAAGGATACTTTGTTATAGTAGAAATTGTTGGATTGTACTAATTTGTTTATTATTTGTCAATTTTTGGATTAATGTATTAAGATCCCCTTACGAGATATATTCATATCGCGAAAAGTTCATCCTCATGTTTTCAAACTAAGTTATTTTAAGAAAGTTTTTATTCCGCAATTAAATCATCCAAACTATTTCGATGCCATGTGCTATAACTTTGATAAATAAAGGCATACAAAGTAAGGGCGTCACAATGCACATGATGCGAAACTTTTAAGATGTCATGTAGATAGAAGGATTCAAGACGGCATGCTTCAGCATCCTATTGACTTTGCGAAATGGAGCATGTTTGACATTAAGTATCTTGAATTTTCAAAAAAACCAAGAAACTTCCACCTTGCATTGGCTATTCATGAGATTAACCCATATGGGATGCAAAGTAGTACCCATAGTACATGGAAATTATTTTGTTTATATATAAACTTCCTTAATTGCTCTTGATGAAATAGAAGTATATGAGATTGTCCGTTCTAACCCTAGGGCTAAGGCAACCAACGAACAACAAAGATGTATACCGTGCACCACTAATTGAAGACTTGAAGAAGTTGTGGGATAAAGGGGAGCCTATATATGATGCTCATTAGAAATAAACATTCAATATGAAGGCCATGTTGTTTTGCACAATCAATGAATTTCTTGCATAGGATAATTTGTCAGGGTACATCATTAAAGGCCAGCTTGGATGCCCAATTTGTAAAGAGGTACATAGTTGATCAGATTGAAGCATGGTGTGAAGAATTCTTGTATGGGCATCGCAGATAGTTTGCTGCAAAAGGGTCATCCATATCACCATATGAAAAGATACTTCAATAGGGGATCAAAGGAAAAGATGGCATTGAACCTTTGACTGGTGAGGAGGTTTTTGAAAAAACAAAATATATAGACTATAAATTTGGGAAGCCACTTGGGAAATAGGGCGAGACAAGCGAGTGGAAGAAAATGTCTATTTTCTTCAATTTTCCATATTGGGGTTCCTTTAATGTTAGACATTTTCTTAATGTCATGCACGTTGAGAAAAATGTGTGTGAGAGTCTTTTAGGGACATTACTCCATATTCTTGGGAAGATGAAGGATGACATAATAAATGCAAGGTTAGAATTGACACTATCAAAATAATATTTAAAGAAGTTTTTATGTTTTTCTTGCTATAGTGAAAGTGCAAGAAGGTTACTCGTCAAACACTAGCAACATTGTGCCAATGAAGGACTTGAAGCTTAGGGGTCTTAAATTACATGATTTCCATGTGTTGATGGAAAACTTTATTCTGGTAGATCAGGTATTTTACCTGGTAAGGTGCAAGCTACAATTACAAAACTATATTTCTTTTTTAAGTCAATGTGCAGTAGAGTGATTGACCCCAAGAAATTGCGAAGGTTGCAAACTCGAATCATACTATGTTGTGTGAGTTGGATATGTTTTTTCCCTTTAGCTTTCTTTAACATAATGGTGCACCTAACTGCTTACTTGATTAGAGAGGTACAACTTTGTGGCCTAGTCTATATGAGATGCATGTACCTAGTTGGGCATAAGATGAAGGACCTGAAAGATCAAGATGATTGACACAAAATGCAAAATAGTGGGTAATTGTTGTTGCTAACACCATGCATGTATCAAGTACAAAAGATAAGAATGCTATTTATACAATTATGTCATACTTTGGGCTGGTTGATCACATTTGGGAATTATATTATTCAATATTTCAGGTTCCAATGTTTACATGCAAGTGGGTTGACAATAATAATGCTTTAAGAGTTGATCAGTTGGGGTAGATAAAATTGAATTTGAACAAGCAAGGGTATATAGAATAGCCTTTCATTTTGGCTTCTCAAGCTAAACATGTGTTCTATAGTATTGATCATGCTAATAAAGAATAGTCTATTGTTTTGATATCAAACAAAACAAATAAGGATGTTGTTGGTAAATTTGGTCGTAGCTTGACATTCAAGTGCGAACTCATGAGTAGGAAAAACAATTTTTTTTTGTCTTTCTTTGATTGTAGCAAAAACTAGAACCCGTAACCTTTACGGTACTCATGAGAATCCGTAACTCATTACGGCACTCATGAGTTATGTTTAGGAGCTAACTCCTAGATACTCTTGATCAGATCTGTTAAATAAGTTAATTTATGAAAATATTTTTAACTCTTACGGGAGAGCATGGATCTTAATTTCATAAACTCAAGAGCTGTATCTCTTTACGAGCGCTCATGAGCTTTTCCTAAATGCAATCATTTGAAATGTTGTCTTTATTTTATCATGAGATTTTCCAAATTAAACTATAAAATAAATACTCATGAATTCCTATAAGGTTATCATGAGAAATTCCCATTACCATCATTTAAACTTATGGCTTTACAAGGTTGTCCTTTTTAGGCTTTACTTCCTATAAGGTTATCATGAGAACCCATAACTCTTATGGTACTCATGATAATAAATCATCATTTAATGTATTCAGACTTCTAATCATATGATTAAATAAAATTGGTACTCATGAGAACCCATAACTTTTATGGTACTCATGAGTCATTCAATACTCATGGGATATTCCCAGGAATATTGATCATGTGATTCCTGTAACTTTTATAGGTGCTCATGAGATATTCCCAGGAAGGATCTACTCATTGAAATACATGAGGGGTTTTAGGATTCCCTTAGATCACTGAAGACCTCAAAGCGTATGACGTCCTCTAATGATGATCCACACGGCTATTTCTTGATTGCCTTCAGAACTCCTTCTCTTTGATTCCTCTTTTTCCTTAGATGCTTGCTAGGCGACGACAAGGTTGAGGAGTCAAGGTTCTTGGGTTTTCTTTTTCTCAAGAAAATTATGTTTCTTGAGATTAGGTTTAGGATAAGAAGCACAAGATTGGATTACCTATGGATGTGCCTCTTGCCCCCTTTCTTGGTACTTTGGCCGAAACTTTCTTTTGTTTCAAGAGAGCTTAATGTTTCGGCCAACACATTAAGGTTTTTGTATGTTAGCGCAAAAATTCAGGACTGAAAGTGTTGTCTGAATGTTTCAGCCAACACCCTAATTAGGGCTCAAGAATAATGGCCCATTAATTGGTATTATCCAAATAATTAATAAAAATGGATTATCTTGAATTATTTCTTGAATTAATTATTTAAGATAATGGATCTCTTCCATATCTTTAATTATTTCTTGAATTAATAATTCAAGATAATGGGTCATATCCATTTCTTTAATTTTTTTTTTTTTTTGTTCTTTATTTGTCCAATCTTTATTCGACATTTACACACACACACACACAAATATATTAAAATAATTCAAAATTACCTTTATAACCTAATCTCTTGAATTTAGAATTCAAAATGGCCTAAGACCGCATTTGGTCTTCTAACGTATTTGGGCCTATTAGCGGAGAAACTAATTTTCCACAAAAGAACCATATATGGAGTCATTTTTGTATATTGGGCTTGAAGTCCCACTCTAACCCAAATACATCTATTCTCTCGAAAAAGCCCAATAACAATTATTGGCCCAAGCTTGCTAATTTTAAGCAATCAAGAATAACCTGTGTGTGTGACCCATCTGGCCCAATTAATCACTAACATAAATAACCTTAAACCAATCAAACTCCTTTAATAGGCCCAAGTTATCTAATAGCACATAAGAAACTAGCAATGCTTTATGGCCCAGAATTAATTGAGTTGATCAAGTGATATACCATTTTTCAATTTGGATACCGTGCCGGCTTCATCTTCACATAGTCATTCACATTTAGTCGAGAGCAAAGATAGAGTCTCTTTGTTGACTCAATATAGCTTTTCACAGAACTAGGAATCTTCTTCTATTGACTCTAAGATAGATTATGACTCTTCATGATCACTTATTGTGCACAGATTTCCAAGTCAACTAGAAGTCATCCAAGCCCTATTGGTCCTGTAAACGACTAATGCCTTGTAGGGAAGTGTGAGTCCTTTTGGCATATCCATCTACGCTCATGCATTTGAGTCACCCAAGAGTACACTGTTCTCCCCATTCTCAGGTAGATAGAGTTGTACAGTTAAAGTATGACCCTAGGATACAGTGCCCGATGACATCCTCAAATCTAGGACAATCCGCACTACCAAATGTTGAGAGACTTTTATATCCAATGATACTTTCTACAAATCTTTGTGGAGTCTCTCGGTGGATCAGTTTGGTGCTATCTATTTTCCAACAGATCCACCCACGACGTCAGCTAAGGCATCACATGCCTACATTCTGTATCTCTATACAAGTAGATGATGTCATACTAGTCTTATTGAGATCATCAATGCCCTTTCTTGGTGATTCAAGACTAGGAACAAGTTTTTGGCAATAAACATTTAGTATTCTCGAGTTCTCATAATCATGATCCCTATCATAGATCCTCGAGCGAACACATGTTCTATTTCTAGGGTTTTTATCTTTAAACGCATATTTACTTTATAATAAAAGCAAGATACAAATATGATAAAGATAAAAGATACTCAATTTTATTAATCATGAAATACAAAATAGAAAAAGGTGTTCCTATGTTAAAATAGATTGTCTCTAGGACACTTATTTACTAACAGATGCAAGAGGTGACGACAATCCAGGCTATGGATTATCCTTTCCAAGGGACGTTGCTTGAAACATATGTCAATGAGGACGATGCTTTGTAAGTTAGACAAGACCACAACGAAGGAATCACTACTAGAAAAAAGGACCTTTACAAGCAGAGACAGCAATTTATATATATATATATATATATATATATATAATTTTTAATGCGGTCCTGATAAGTATTAAATATTAAGAAAATTTCAAAATTAAAATTATTTTTAAACCAAACGCTTATATATCAAGTTTAAATATCCTTTAAAAGACCGTTGTTTCTTTACATCCGGTCTTAAATGTTACAGAGTTTCATCATCTTCAAAAGCAAACTTCCCAACATGTCTCTTCAAATTTTGAAATCTGAAGCCATATCCACTCCAATAAATATATTCTTCAACCGTCATGTCTATTGTATCTCCTCCCATCATTTGAATTCTTTTTATCAAAAGTCATTCAAACTTCCTCTCCTCTCCTCTCAAACAATAGTCATGGTGAGACGTATCCAAATCTATTAGTTTATCCTCTTTTTCCTCTTCCTCCTCTATAGCCTCCGCTGTCTTCACAACCTCCTCCGCAACTTTCAACAAGGCATTTTCTTGACAACCTCAATATGAGGATGGCTTGCATAGAGAGCACCTCAGAAGACTCTTCACTTTGTTGCACACTATCAACAACAAGTTGAACCTTGTGTTCAACGCCAATGACATTGAGTACAATATTTTGAATTACCTCTCTTCCCCTTCCTCTTCCTCCTCTTTTGCCTTTGGCGATGAGGAGGAAGACTGAGGGTATTTTTGTATTATGTAATTTTTTAATCAATGTAGCTACCTTTAAGGAGCAAAGAAAATTATAATATTAATAAAAAAATTATTTCTAATATTGATCTTGATCTTGAGCATCTTTTGTATCTTTGTTGTGTTGTTGTTTCAGTCTCTGGCTTGAATTATATGATATAACACTAGAATATTGTTAGGTATATAATTTGATAATATTCAAACTAGTTGTAGTGGCAAAAGGTCTAAATATGTTAATCTGAATCGTCATTTAACTCTTGACTCGGTCTAAATGTCATTTAATTTTCTAACATTCACATTTTATTTAGACTGGGTAAGATGAATATATGGTCTCATAATAGACCGCATTGTATAAGACAATCAGTTTAAGTATGTAACATTTCAACTTCCAACGCCTATCATCATGTCTCGTTAGTATCATCTGAACTTTTTGGCCATCAGTCTCGTTTATAAATACCAAGGCACCATTAATCCTGAAGTTCAAATTCAAAAGTTCCTTTCTACTTCCCTCTTTCTTGTTTGAGAGGCAACACTTCCAATGGTAAGATCAAAGAGGTAGCCTTCCCCCTCTCTTCCTTTGGTGACAACCACCATCGCTTCCTCTATGCAGCCTTTAAGCGATGATTATTAATGTAAAAGTTTTAATATTTAAAGTCTTTTAAGTTTTAATCTTTCTAGTATTTCCTATTGATGATAATCTCATGTTATAAGAGCATTTATATTTAAGGCGTTCTTGCTTATGAGTTTTGTTCATATTTTTTTCTAGTGTTCTAAAAATTACATATTAGACCGATTGATTTAAAAGATGGTCTCATTATGAATTAAAAATGTTTTTTTTACATATTTAGACTGGACTCTAATGAGGACTGATCTAGAAAAAGTTGCCATAGTATATATTGCTATATACTCACTTTCAAGCTTAGTCTTCATTTCAAGCCTCTCTTAATCCCGTGCGTGCGTTCTTCCTTCCTCTGTCGCTTCCAGCCGCTATGATATCTCTTTCTCGTTGTCAATATGGCGTGGTATTCCTTTCTATTAGGCTCTCCATCCCTCTCTGTTACTTTTGTTTTGCTCTCGAATTCGGTAAAAATCATTGCCCTCTTTTGTTAGTGTTCTTTGTCTTTTGTTCTCTTTCGATTTCTTGGCTTAATATTCTCTTCCGTTGGGTTTTTGCATTTGATCCTGATGCTCACTCCTTTGATTTATTTATCAAAACACTAATGCTTACTCATTTTCCTTCTTTGTCGAAACCCTTATTGAAAGCTTTGTTTTTTCGTTCTTGGATGAAACACTATGTTACTCCTTTTCCTTCTTTGTCGAAACCCATATTGAAAGTTCTATTTTTTGTCTTGATTGGTGAGAAGTGTCCAATATGTGATATATATGGTGGCGTTAGTAGTCTATGATTATTTACTTTTCTCCTTGCTCCAAATGCGTTGCATTGGTGAACATAAGTAGTAGATTACGTGTGTAGTTATTCTATTATGTACAACACTTGTTCATAAGTTGATTGGCATTTGGAGCAAGATAAGTGCCAAACAGACCATATATTCTCCCTAGTTGTCAAAAATATTTGTAATTTTCTATTGCATATTGAACCTTGTGATATATGTGGTGGTGTTGATTAGGGCATAAGCCCAAATCAATTGGTTGCGGTTAATTCACGAGGGCCAATACCACCAACATATGTCACGAGGTTCATCTGTAAAGGATTGTGAAGAGTTTATGAAGAGGCTAGGATTACTTTAATTTGCTATTTGCTCCGAATAGAATGTGGTTTGTCAACATATGTAGTCTAATACATATGCAATAATTCTATTATGTAGTACATGTGTAGATAAGCTCTATATTGTAAAGGATCATGAATAATATGTTTGAAGGGGTGCTGCGAAAATTTGTCTTAATGTTTTTGATGATATTTTGGTGATGTGGAATCCCATGGTGTGATTCACCTTAGGATAGTGTTCAAGATAATCAATTTTTGGTGAAAGGATCTAAATGCTCTTTTGCAACCAGACACATTGAATACTTAGGCCACACGATATTTAATGGACAAGTTGCAGCTAATGCTTCCAAATTGGAGGCTATTAAGTCATGATCGATACCCAAAACAGTAAGGGAGTTGAGAGCATTTTGGGTTTAACAAGTTATTACGCATTTTATTCGCTCATGTGGCTTGATTGCTCATCCCTTGATTGAATTTCATAGGAAAAATGGGTTCCTATGGAATAATGCATCTGAAGAAGCATATTTCAAACTAAGAGTCACTGGTCTCAAGCTCCTGTCCTTGCTCTTCCAAATATAACCAAGCCTTTTACTCTTGAAACTGATGTATCCAACATTGGCATTGGGGCCGTGTTATCTCAAGAAGGGCATCCCATAGAGTTTGTCAGTAAAGTACTTTCTCCTCATAACCGCCTCTAATAAGTGTATGATAGGGAATTTTAGCTATTGTGCATGCTGTGACAAAATGGCATCAATACCTCAACATTCAACTATTCACTATTTGAACGGATCAGCACAACCTTAAGTTCTTATTAGAACTACCACTCTTAACTCCATCACAATATACTTGGATTACAAAGATAATGGGATTACAATATGATATTCATTATATTATCGAAAGGGAACTGATAATGGGGCTGCCGACGCTTTATCGAGGGCCTCTCATGGGGAACTTCTTCACCTTTCAATTTCTTCTGTATCTACAGATTCATGGGATAAAATTCATGAGTAGTGGCACAATGATAGAGAGGTTCGATTAATCATTGAACAACTACAGATTAATCCTCAGTCACACCCAAAATACCAGTGGTGAAATAAGCAATTATTAAGGAAACAAAGGCTAGTTATTGGCTCTAAACAAAAGGAGGTACATAACCTTATTATTACATGGTAGGGGGTCACTCTGGATATAAAGCTACCTATAAGCACTTGAAATTTTTATTTCATTGGAAGCATATGTTGGCTACTATTCAGGCCTTTATTAAGAAGTGTAAGGTTTTCCTGCGATGTAGTAACTATGAGCATGTATATCCAGGTCTGCTGAATCCACACCTGAAGGAGTATGGCAAAGTATTGCCACGTATTTTATAGAAAAGCTGTCTAAATCCTAAGGTAAGGATACCATATGGGTAGTGGTTGATCACTTTAGTAAATATCCACATTTTATCCCATTAGCTTATCCATTTACAACTCTTAATTTGGCATAAGTATTCATTGATAGCATTTTTATAAATTACATGGGGCGCTACTAATATAGACGTCAGTGACAGAGATCCTCTTTTTACCATCCAACTTTGGTGGGAATTACTTCTTCATTTAGGAGTTTTTCAACACTTATATATTGCTTACTACCCTGAAAGTGATGGCTAGAGTGAGGTCCTTAATGGTTGCCTAAAACACTATCTTCGCTGTTTTTTGTGGCAGCAACCACTTGATTGGACTCGGTGGCTTCCACTAGCTGAATGGTGGTATAACACCACTTAAAATACTGCTGCTAAACTCACCTCATTTGAAATCATGTATGGTCAGCCCCTCCTCTAGAACTTCCATATTTGCTACATTTTTGCCTATATAAAGGCCTTATTGTACTCTCTTTTATTTAGAGAAGGATAAATAATATTCAGATTATTCAATCAACAGAAGTGATTGACCGCTCTTTCACTGCCCGAGAAGCTTTATTAGCTCAATTTAAAGGCAACTTGGTGACTACCAGTAACAGGATGATGCAGTTTGCAGACAAGCATCGAATAGAGCAGTCTTTTAAAGATGGTGATTGGGTTTTCTTAAAAATCCAACTCACCGCCAATCTTCAGTAGCTCTCTGTTCTTCAGAAAAGTTAAGTCCATTTCGTGTTATTGCTCAAGTGAGCGAGGTTACATACACTTTAGCGTTACCAACATGATCTAAGATGCACCCCGCTTTTCATATCTCTTTGCTTAAGCCCTGTCCAGACCAGGATATTCCTGTGGTTCTTGTTCGTGATATTGTCCAGGATGTTTTTGGTGCTAAAGAAAATTATGCTATTCTAGATGGGCGAGTGATTCCTCGTGACAATAAAGCTGTGTCTCAGGTTCTGATTCATTAGAAAGATCGGCTGCCTTCTGAAGCTACTTGGCTGGATTCGGTTGATGTTGCTCGTTGTTACCCCGATTTTGTTGCCTCTCAACTCTTGAGGTCAAAGATAAGGGGAGGGTAGTTGATGTAAAGGTAATTATCTATGAGGGTATTTTAGTATTTTGCGTATGAGGGAATTATTATTCGGTTATGAGAAAGCATGATGTGGCATGTGGGTATCTATACTCATAATCTATACGGCAACTTTCATGCCATTAGTAAATTAATTCTCACTCCATCTGACACATTTTTTCTACTTATTCCCTTTTCTTTTCCTTTTTCCCTTCTTTCTTATATGGGTTAAGTAGCAAATTTGCCCCGGAAGTATACACCCAAGAGCAATTTGCCTTGGAAGTTTTTTTGGAATCAATTTTGCCTCCGAAGTATAAAAACGGAGCAATGTTTCCCTTCACTGACGGTGAGACTAACAGACGTCTGCCACCTAGGATTACTTGACCCGTAAAATGCCAAGTTGGACAGCCACATTGGAGTTCACGGATCAAATGCATTCTGACTATGTTAGGTCAGAGTGCTCAGGCAACGATCTTTAAATGGCAAAGGCTGTCTACAATTTGTGTCGTGACCTAGGGATGGGATAAAGAAGAGGAATGGGGGAGTCGACAGCGTTGACAACATCGACAAAGGAGGAGGAGGTCGATGATGCGACCTCGTGTTCATGGGGATGTTGGAGAACCTCATCGATTGACGATGTGTAATTGTAGGGTGGTTGCACGACCGTATACCTCTGGGGACCGAGCAAAACCCAGGTAGGAGATTCTTTGGATGCAGAAATTATCAACATGTAAGTGTAAATCCTTGGATTTGATTGTTATGATTGCATTGTGGGGCGTATTAATAAACTGATTTCAATGTACAGGGAAGGGGCTGTGGTTTTTTTAAATGGCATGACAATGAAATGGGAAAGAGGGCAAAAGAGGTGATAAACAAGTTGCTGCTGGGAAATGTGGACAATCTGAATAATGGGAATGTGGGACTAAGGAGAATGGATGAGGGAGAACTTGCAGGATATATTGAAGATGACATAGCCACCATTTATGCAAACATGAGGAAGAATGAAAGGAGACCAAAGCAAGCTTTCTGTGCATTGTTCATGACTTGGTTTGTTTGTTTACTTTTATTTCTACGTTAATTCAAGAGGATTTTGGGATGTAATCCAACGTTAAATGTAAGGCCCCGTTTGGACCGAGTGGAATGTGTTTTAAGTATCGGGAGAATGGAGACCATTGGTGTTCTTTGTTTAAGAGAAACAATTGCATAATAATCAACACAAAATGGCGGAATAACTTCTCATTCATAATCATAAACGCAATACAAACGAGTTGAAAAAAAAAACCTACAACATTAGTACAATAAACAATTTTAGTACATGGAGCGTTAGTATAGTATACAACAAAACATAATTGTAAACGTTAGTAAACATTAGTACTAATAGAGTTATATAGACAAAATATCATTATTTCAAGGGAAAAACACTTCTCATGTTGTAGGTGTTTAAAATGCGAGCCGTGATATTTTATACTATAAACGACTTCCTAGCATATGGGAACTTGTCAGGGTATAGTGTAAAAGGCCATAAAGCATGTCCAGTTTGTGAAGAAGGCACACGCTACCATCAACTTCAACATGTAAGAAAGACAGTTTATCTTGGACATAGGAGATTTCTTAGACGGGGCCATCCATATCTTCGATTAAACAAAGCCTTTTTTGGTGACCAAGAGTATGAAGATGCTCCGGTGGCATTGACTGGGGAGCAAGTTTATGAGAAGGTGAAAAATATCAATGTCGTCTTCGATAAGACTGCAAAGAGTAGAAAAGAAACAAATACATGGAAAAAGAGATCTGTATTCTTCGATCTTCCATATTGGTGCAATCTTGATGTGAGACACAGTATTGATGTCATGCATGTGGAGAAAAACATATGTGATGGTATTGTCGGCACGCTTCTCAACATACAAGGTAGTTCCAAGGATGGTGTGAAGGAAAGATTGGATCTGATAGCAATGGGAATATGCGAGAGTTAAATCCAAGGCCAGATGGGAAGAGAACTTATTGTCCCCCGACTTCTCATACTTTGTCTAAGGATGAGAAACGAAGTTTTTGTGAGTTTTACATGGCACAAAAGTTCCCACGAGGTATTCTTCAAATTTGAAGAGGCTTGTATCGATGAAGGACTTGAAATTAGTAGGCCAAAAGTCTCATGATTGTCATGTCTTGATGCAACAAATACTCCCAATAGCTATTCGAGGCATCACCGAATATGATCTTCGGTCGTTTTGACTAGACTTTGTGTCTTCTTCAATGTGCTTTGCGAAAGTTTTCGAGATTGAAAAGTTGGATGAATTGGAGAATGAAGGATATCTTATCTTGTGCCACCTTGAGAAACTTTTTGTTCCTACATTTTTTGACATCATGGTTCATCTAATTGTTCATCTAGTGAGGGAGATAAAGATGTGCGGCCTATCCATTTACGGTGGATGTACCCAATTGAAAGATCTATGAAATTCCTAAAAGGGTACGTGAAGAACGCATACCGGCCGAAGCATTGATTGTTCGAAATATGTTTCTGAAGAAGCCATGGAATTTTGTCAAATTTTTTGGCCAAAGTAAGACATAATGGGCTTCCAAAACGTCAGCATGCTAAAGGGGGTAGATGAGGGGCTTCCGTAAAGAGTGTGGATCCTGATGAATTGTCACAAGTCCACTTATACATCTTGAATAATGTTGATGAAGTTCAAGCCAGCATAGCTGAACATAAAGAAGCTGTAAGGAAATAAAATCATCGAATGACTGAACAAAGGTTGATTAGGGAGCATAACAGAACTTTTGCAAACTGGTTCAAACAAAAGGTCGAGGGAGAGGAATGTGTTTCTGATACAATCAAATGGTTAGCACGTGGTCCCGAGGTCGATGTCATAAGTTGGAATTCGTATGTGATCAATGGTTATACATTTTACACGAAGTCCCTAGATGATAGGAGCACGGTCCGAACAGGTGGTGTTATGTTAGAGGCTGAATCTATGCACTTCTTAAGTTCGAAAGACAAGAGCCCTTTATTCGCAGTCATGCCATATTATGGGGTTATTGAAGAGATTTGGGAGGTGGACTATGTGAAAATTAGATTTCTCATTTTCAAATGCAAGTGGGTCAATGTCAATAATGGTGTTCGGATCGATCGGCTAGGATTTACATTAGTCGATGTCCATGGTAGAAGTTTTGGAGATGAACCTTTTATTATGGCAAACCGGACAAAACAAGTGTTCTATATCACCGATCAAGAAAATAAAATGTGGTCTGTAGCTCTCCAAGGAAAGAGGGTCATTGATATTGATGAGGAAATGAATTCGAATTATGGTATTCCTGAGAGTACTCCTTTTTCAAGGGGTCTACCGGACATAAACGAAGAAGATGAAACGGATAATGAACCCGGCATACGAAGTGATCATCAAGAAGGGATATGGGAATATATCACTTTATAAAAGAGTCAATTCATAAGGTAATATTCATATGCAAATTTCTTTGAAAACTTTAAGGTTTTAACTATATTATATTCCTTCTATGTTCATAAACAATGTCACCGACTATGAAGTTTGTTCTTGTTTTATTTTTGTGGCGGGATCCGATCCAAAGGGGCATGTTATAAAAGAGGATGTTACTTTGTTGGGTGGGAATCGATGAAGGCATGGTGAATATTATTTTGGGCATGTGTGTTGTATTTGTAACTTATTGTATTTGTAAGTAAATTATCTTATTGTATGAATTAATTTGGGTGTTGTAGTCATAGTATAAACATTAATTAAGAAGCCAAATAACTCATCGTGAATAAAATTTGTATTCTTTTTCCAATTCAATTTATTCAAATAATTGTTCGTAGCTTACAGCTTAAAGTATCGACTTTTATGTGCTGGATTGAGTGGTGGATTTGTGTGTAATACAATTAGGAAGAATATAACAGGGAAAAATTCAGGAAAATTTACACCGTAAATAAATGCGCCGGTCTTAAATGGTGAGTTTTTAAGACCGGATGTATTTATATGTCCGGTCTTAAAGGTCAGGTAACACATTTCATTATAAGCGTCCGGTCTTAAAAGTCGGTCTTTTTAAGACTGGTAAATTTATACATGCGGTCTAAAATAAAATTTTTAAGACCGCATTTATTTATCATCCAGTCTTGAAAGTCAATCTTTTAAGACCGCGTATAACTAGTCAAGTCTTAGAAGCCACTAAGTTTAAGACCATATTTATAGTGTCCGGTCTTAAAATTCTATCTTTTAAGAGCGGCCTAATTATTAGCCGGTCTTAAAAGTTGAGTTTTAGGACCGAACAAAAAGTATTTCAGGTTTATTTTAGTACGACTTTTAAGACCCAATGTTTTAAATGTCCGGTCTAAAATATTTTCTTTAAAACCAGTCGTAGTCCGGTCTTAAATGTAGACTTTTAATACCGGCTGGAACAAGATCGGTCGCAGGTCCGGTCCTACGATGCCTCTTTTGTCCGGTCTTAAAAGCCTTTTTTGCACTAGTATTAACATCTTCAAATTAAAATTAAAGGGAGTTAAATACATAACATCTTCAACTTAAAGGAAGTTAAATACAAAGAGGTTGACCCTAAAGTGAGAAATAGTGGACAATAATTTATCAATATATGTTATAATATAAACCAAAAACCAAAGCATGCCACATAGCCGTAAAGTAAGTAAATGACAACAACTCCAATTAGCCACATCCCCTTCCTATCCCCCTTCCTCTTCTTGCAGTGGTATTCTTCCTAGTCGGCGAAGTGTTCATGGTTGATTGCTTGTGCCCAAGAAGTTGTGATGTTGTTATAGCGTGTTGCCCTCTCCACAACAATCTTGGAGGGTTGAATGGCTGATCAGAAGGAATGGGGACTCTTAATCCATCACCATGATACTGGACTGTTCGAGTTCCAATGCCCTGTGAAGATGAAGTCATGCTTGTTGTTTTCCGCATTGTGGCCTCATTTGGGATTGGGAATCTTGTTTCAGGATCTTATTCATGTTGGTACATGTACTCTGCAGCGATGCCCTCATGTAAGACAAGTTCTTCGTTCGTACTAGGCTACACAGTAATGAAAAGAAAAATATTGAGTTTGGAATTGAACAATGAGACACGTTAAGCATGAAGTAAAGTAATTGCTTACGTTATACACAGTCAATCCAGAGTCCTCATCAATTCGAACTCCCAGGCCACTTCCAACTCAACTCTTATAGAAAGCTCGTCCACCACGTGGACGTGGTTTTGAGGTTGTTTGAGATTGTTGGGTACTAACATTAGATTCAGCAGTTTGAGTAAGAGTTTTATTTCTCTGGAACAAGTACTAATATACAATATACACAGCAATAATCAATAATTTAAAAAAAAAAATCGACATACCAATAAAAGGTCAACGTTTTAAGGTTATAAAACTTACACATGTGGCTCTATTATGCCCTGCTTTGTGACAAATGAAGCATTTTCCAGTTGATCCTTTTTTGGACATCTTCTTAGGAGGAGGTAGAGGAAGATCAATGTTTGTGTCCACATTGGGGAAACTCTTCTATTGTTGACCACTTGCTGTTTTCTTTCTCCTCTTAGACTCATTTGTCCTCTTCCTCTTCCTGGTGGGTCTACCAGGCAAGACGCACACTCGGAGGTGGTTCCATGGGTTGGAGCTTATCCACTTTCTAGAAGGCCTTCCTCTAACAGTTGAAACTTGGTTCTATAACTACATAAGTACGTGTTCTTGTGATAAAATCTTGATATTTGAGTGACTTGGTCAATTTGAGCATGAAATAACGCACAAATGGCATGCTGGCATGGGATACCAGTTAGGTCCCACGCCCTACAAGTACATTGCTTTCTAGTTAAGAAAACATTGTATCTATCATCCCCTTCAGATACTTCATATGCATCATCACCATTAAAAAACAAAGTACATCTCATTGACAACTCCTTATTTGTGTCATACAAACTAACACACTTGGGACTATAGTTTCCTCTCCACCTCTGCACATTAGCTTCGCTTTCTGCCTACTTAGCCATCATTTTTACCCTAATACCATCTATCATCCTTATAATAGGTAAATACCTATAGTCATCAATCCAGGAATTGAAACTTTCACAAAGGTTGTTGTCTACTATCCAGCATAAGCATTTACAATGGGAATATGCCTTACCCAGCTCTGTACATGATATCTCAGAACTGACTCTGCTGCTTCTTTTTTTAATTCCCTAAGTGCAGTCAAGTTGTCCTTGAATTGTTCATGGAAGGTACTCCATGCATAGGAAAAAAAACTTCTTCTTCAACTCTCCCCCGCACCAGGCCTTTCTCCAATTGGCATAGATATGCCTTGCGCACAATCGATGCTCAGCCAACGGTAAGACATCAGAAACAACATTCATCAACCCCTATGTTGTATAGGAAAATAGTGGCTCAGATATTTCAAGAAAAATACATAAGGCAAGAGCAGGACTATAAGACAACAAATGAAAACAACTAACCTTCTACATATCAGAAATTATTGTGACATCATTACCATTGTCCAAGTCCAAGGATCTCCTAATCCACTCAAAGAACCACTTCCAATTATGAATGTTCTCCTTATGTGTGATTGCAGAGGCTATCGGGTACCAAGAATCATCAGCATCCAATCCAGTGGCTGTAAGCATCATACTTTGGCATTTCCCTTCAAAAACATGCCATCAACTCCAATAATAGGCCTACATCCAACCTTCCACCCAATCTAGCAAAAGTTTAGGTTATAAGTAACATTATAAAACTATGTCACCAAAATTAGAGTAATACCATATTAAATACATAAATACATAAGTATAAGAAGTCAAAATCACACCTTTGCAACATTAAAGCACAAATACATGCGGTTGAATACTCTCCTTCCACCTTCAAGTGCCTCCTTACTAATTTCAATTGATATGTCAAATCCAGGACTGGAAACCCTTAACTCGTGACAATATGCCTCTAGCTTCTTGAACTCATCCACATAACTCCCTTCTATCTCTTCAGTAATTTTCTTCTTCGACCTTTTGCATTTGTAATTACTCACATGCAACATCAACTCATCTCAACAATCCTTCTTCATGTCTGCCACCTTATATTGTGGCCTTTCTTGCACCTTCTCCTTGAAGTACCTAGCCAGCCACTTCACTGACACCTTAGGGTTTTTGAACACCTTGCTGCAACTATGCTCCAAGTTTAAGGTCTTCACAACAAGCCCGGGGTTGGATCCATATTTTGAAGAAAAAAGGACAAAAGGACAACCCTTCTCACAATGGGCCCTAACTCTTAATGGCTCACTTTTGGTTAGGTGTAAATTTATTCCCGCCTTTAATGCATACTAATCCAGAGCTTGGAGTAACTGCTTCTTGTCAGCAAAACTAGCCTCTAGAGTGAAAAATGGTCTCCCATTGGGCGCAATGTTTTCTGATCTCCCTCTCACTTCTGGTAACATTGCTAAAGGCCCATTTCCTCCAATTTGGCCCAATTCATCCAAACTATCCTCATCCTCATAGTCAGTCCCTTCCTCACCATCATCAACTAACACATCATCTTCATCATCACTATCACTACCACTTTCACCTTCCATATTTGCATCACCTTCATCATAGTCCTCACCCTCTTCCTCATCACCTTCATCCAAGTCCTCACCCTCTTCCTCATTACCTTCATCCGAGTCCTCACCCTCTTCCTTATTACCTTTACTTGCACTCAAATTTTCATTGTCCCCATTGTCATCTACGGCTTCAACCACATCCTCATCAATTGCATCACCACAGGCACCCTCACCTTTGTCCCCACTACCCACTTCCATGGCATCGCCATGGATTGTTTTTAGTTTCACTCACCAACTATTTTGCATTTTCAACCTCACGGCAAAAAACTCCACTACCCATGACTTTCCTCAATTACCCCCACCACCATCGGGGCCACCAAAGGACCCATTGCCTTTCAATTCCATCTCAACCAAACCTAACGTATTTAGGAAAAAAAACAAAAGCCTTTTACCCATACCCACAGACAAACAAACAAACAAAGGGTCCTGAAATCACTTTAAACCACACTTCCCTAAAACTCACAGATTCTGTACCTCTTAAATCCGGACAAATCTCTACTTTGCCTTCTTTTCCCCAAGGTTGTCCACGTCTCACAAGCAAATGCAACCTACTTCCTCTGTTAGGGCATTGCCTTTTTCGAACCCTAAAAACTAAGCTTATGTTCTTGTAATGAAAAAATGAAACTTTTGTTTAGTGTCTCTACTTTTCATTGATCAAACCTCTGGATAAAATGACACGTTTTCAGCCTTACCTAACTCCTACTCAGCACCCTTCTCCACGTGTCTTCCAATTTGGCTCACACCCGTTCTTTTTTGACCGCCACTCTGTCATTTTAACAGTCAACGTTTATTTACCGTTAGTAGAGGGCAACATTGCTCCATGTTTATATTTCCGGGCAAAATTGAGCCCGAAAAAATTCCAGGGCAAAATTGTCCCCCGGAGTGTACTTCGAGCAAAATTGCTACTTAACCCTTCTTATATTTATTTCTTCGATATTATTGTTTTATCTAATTCGAATTCTTGATAAACTTTGAATGAATAAAGATCAATTTTTATCATAAATCCATGAACATAACGTCTATCTTTTTATTGAATCTTTATCAATATCTTTATCTTTTTCTTAGATTTAAATTTAATATATTTAAGGAAAAGAATTGAATTGAATTCTCAAGCGATCAAAAAAGAGGATATGTGGCCTCATGAGCATTGAGACTTGATAAAAATTATGAAAATTAATATTAAAAAAGAGAAAAGAGAGAGGAGTGTACCTTACTTGGAAGAGAAGCAATAATAGAAATGGACAGACAAAAAAAAAAAAGTCAAAAAAATGGGGAGAAAAAAAGAGGCAAGGGATAGTTAGAGGAGAGTGAAATCTGAGTGAAATCTATTGTTCATTTTTTATTTTGTTTTTCCTCATACCCCAGGGAAAAGCCTATGCTCTTATGGTTGGTTGTCACACGTGTGATGCCTAAACACCAATGGCTAGAGGGTGAAATCCAATATTATGAGGATTGATTCATTTTCTTATTGTTTTTAATTTTCATTCTCTCTTCCATTTTCGTTCTCTTATCTTTTTTTTTTCTTTTTTTTCTTAAAAAAACCAAGAAAAGCCTATACTCTTTTAATGATTATCACATATTCAAGCTTAAGCATCAATGGCTAGAGGGTAGAATCAAATATAATTTTGATTGATCTACTTTATTTTGTGTTTGATTCTTATTACACTCATTTTTATCCATTTATGAATAATAGCCTCACCTTTTGGTTTATATATGTACTCACCTTAATATTTTTCTCTCATTTGTTGTCTCTGTGGCATCATCAACATGCTCTCATCATCTTTAAAACCAACGCTAAGCATCAAAATGTTTTTGTTATATGATACTTGTTGACACTATTGTTGCCACTAGATTTGGATGGGTATTTGGCATATGGAGTGTGAATGGTAACGTAAGCTTAACCAATAACTCTCTTTTAGTCCATAGAATATATTAGAGTAAATACATTTTCTGATCCCTGACAAAAAACACAATCCCCATTTTGGTCTTTTACAAAAAAAATGTCATTTTTAGTCCATAAAAAGGATGAATAAGGATCGATTGTTTAACATTTTGATCCCTCACAAATTTCCAAAAGGTCTTTTTAGTCCATAAAAAAGACGAATAATTGTCGATTTTTTTGTAAGGGACCAAAATAGGGGTCCGTGTTTTTTGTCAGGGACCAAAAAGGGTTTTTACTCAATATGTGATGGGTAAAAGTAGTTCGGTTATGGTTTTATTGGGATCAAATTGCTATATGTTTTCCTTCCATGTCCCCTTCCCTTACTTTATTATATGGTTTCTTCACTTTTTCTCTTTTGTAGCAAGAACTCAAAGCGCCAGAGGTACTGATTCTCACTATATATTTTTTTGAATCCTTTGTTATGAATAATATGTTGATCATGTGATTAATTGTTGTATTTGCCTGCTAACTAATAATTGGGAATCCATTTTTCTTATAAGTTAAACCTAAAAATAAAAAATTTCTTTTGATCAAAATAAACAACACTGATTTTAAAAGGTATTTACATTGTGTGAGGTTTTTAAAGCCTCGTTAGGCAAAATCAATTATTCTTCCGTGTGAGATTATGGGAATCTCCTCAGGAAGTTTAATTCAAAAATTCTTTCTAGATAAAAATAAAGAAATTGCTTTCATAAATAAGAAATACAAACCAACAAAAACTCCAAGGTTATTAAAATCGGACCGGTCGATGCGGTCGAATATGCGGGTCAAGGGTCGATGGGTCGACCGGAGTCAAACCGAGGAGCTAAACCGGAACCAAATCGGTGAGAAAATGAAAATTTTAGAATTATTAATATAAAATTAAAAATTGAGTAAATGCATAAAAGAGGTTCAAATTTCAAATGGAAAGCTAGGAATGCAAGTAAACGATGCAATAGGCTATTGACATGACTCTTCAGTATTATCTCTGCCAAGCACGTTCACCAATGCTTGAACACATTCACCCATGCCTTTACATTTATTAACCAGGTAACCTTTTAACCATATAACTTTTATCCTTAACCAAGAAGCTTTGTCATTTTTCTTCTTTTGCATCTGGTTTCACTTTTCTCCCTATCTCTTTTGCGTATTCAGAGCTTCTCCACCATCTTTTACCCTAAAAGTCGTCGGATCGAGCTAAACCCTTCACCGAAACGTTCTAACTCTTATGATCGAGCTTCTTCACAACATTTATCTTGACTTCACGGAATCTCAACATTTTTCGTGTTCGATCTCGTTGCTTGTCACCGTCGTTCTTCTCTTTTGATATTATCTCTTCTCACCAGATCTGTTCACATTTGCTCTGTTATCACCGGATCTGTTTCTCATGGGCTCTCTTTCTCTCCATCTTTCTTTTTCTTTGTAAACGTCCTCAATCACTATTTTTTTGGAGGAAAAAAAAAAAAAGCTCTAACCCTAGTTTCTATGGCGGACGGGATCGGTTGCACGACCCGGTCCTTGGTTTCCATTCTGAACCGGCGATCCGTCCGGTCCGGGTTTGTTAACCATGAAAAACTCATTTCATCAAATAAATTAAAGGAACCTTTTCCTTAATAAACACAAACCCACTGAACATATAATTTCTACTTGAACTACGTGAGTTTTGTTCCCTCTAAAGGGTATATAGGCTCTAGGTTCTCTTCCTAGATCAAGTCCGATTTTGTAAATAAAAATATTTTCCCTTATTTTCCTTTTTGTAAATAAACATTATTTGTTTTCTTTATTTTTTTATTTTATTTTTTTTTTTAAATTTTTTATGGGTAATTTTTATAAAATTAAAAATCATATTTATTTTTAAATGATTGACTTAGGGTAATTGTTTTTTTAATGGGTGATGTAGGGTGCCTAACACATTTCCCATGCACAATAGACTTCCGACCCTATTTGGTTTTCGTAGACCAATTTTTTTATTTTAAAACAGGTTTCCAAAATTATCCTGTCTTAAAATATTGGTGGCAACTCCATATTTTCCAAAATTTCAGGTGCTGCAGCTTGACAACTCCACTGGGGAATGGGGATGGTTTAAGATTCAAGCCCATGTAAGTTAAGTATTTAAAAAAATATGGCCTTAATTTTATTTTGATTATCCTTCTTTTCTT
Source organism: Acacia acuminata (assembly GCA_019022655.1). NCBI lineage: Eukaryota > Viridiplantae > Streptophyta > Magnoliopsida > Fabales > Fabaceae > Acacia > Acacia acuminata. Next base: position 1,211,009 of record JAFJYI010000127.1, on the reverse strand, counting down.
TCTTTCTTTTTTAATTTTTTTAATTCTTTATTCATTCATTCATTTTATTCATTTATTCCTTTTTTTTTATATCTATCTCGTGATCTGTTGGGTAGAACTAGGCTCACAAGTTGGTAGAGAAAATCCATATGGGGCCCAAATAACAAAGGAAAAAAAAAATCAAAAAAGGCCTCAAGATTCTAAAATTCCAAAAAGGCTCTATGGCCTTTTCTAGGATAAATTCATTAAAACGTGAGTTGTTAATAGGGTTGATATAGTTGTTAACGGGTAGGTCATTAACAACTAAATCAGCCCCATTAACAACAATTTTTTAACAATTAAATCAGTACCATTAACAACTATATCTAACAACTATATCAATAACAACTCACGTTTTAATGAATTTATACTAAAAAAGGCCCTCAGAATTTTGGGACCTTTTTTGGGTTTTTATTTATTATTTGGGCCCCAACTATATCAACCCCATTAAACACATTCACGATTTTAATGAATTTATCCGAATAAAATCATTGAATCATCCAAGGTCAAAATTTTGGGGCCTTTTTTTGGATTTTTATTTATTATTTGGGCCCCATACGGACTTTCCTCAAGTTGGTATGTTCTCCACACACATTACACACATACACTATTCTCCTCACACACATTTTGGGCCCTATACGTGGGTCCGTGAGTACCTTAGGTGAGCGGAAGTTTCTAGTGGTCTCGTTGTAGGGTTTTAACAATCCCTTGAGGTTAAAGTTAAGACTTCATCCTAGTTGTTGCACATTTTGTGAGGTTGATCTTTGTGGAGTTTTTAGAACCCTTTGAAGGTCAATTTCGTCAGATGGGGTATTTATCTTTATGATGAGATTAGCTAGGAGACCTTTATCTGTGAGAATTAGAACCATATTGAATCATTGCATATATTAGTCGAAATTTTTAACCTACCCAACTAAAAATACACTTTAAAAAACTAAGGAAGCAAACTGAAACTTTATAATATAAATTTAGAGGATCAAATGTATACTTTAACTTAATTATTCACTCATTTTCACTCATATACTCCCTCTCCAAAAATAAAGTATTTTTGGAGATTAAATTAAATTAAATTAATATATTTATTATATTTAATTAATTTTAACCAAATTTTTATTTATTTAATTCAGTTATTTGTATCTAATTATTAAGTATCAATAACGTGAATGGTGAAGGACTAAAAGCACAACAAAAGTGGATTTCTACATTTTCAGGTCCAAAATGACATGCAACAAATTTATTTTATATTGATTAATCTGAAAATTTTGGGGCAAGAAATCTGAAAATTTTTTATTTGATAAAGATTTTCCCTTGTAAGATTTAAAGCGTGAAGGGTTTTTCCTTTTTTCCAACAAGTCTCCGCTTCTCAGAATTCAAACTAATTGTGCAGCACAAAATTATGAGATAAAAATCATACAACAATATAATTATTACATGAAGTATTGAAAGTGAAATTAGAATACATTTCTCCAATTTTATAAAAGCTTACAATAATATGGGCCCCAAAAGTGTTAAAATATAGCGATGTTGGCATTTACCGTTAAAAAATATCAGTCAACATCAATTTTTAATGATCAAAAGTTAGTTTATGGGGTAAGATTTCTACATTTTGAAATTTTATGGGTAACATTGAACTTAAAAAACAAACGGGACAACATTGCTCCTCAATAAATACTTCCAAAATTTACATTCTAACCCTTATAAAATTAAGGAACCAAAAATATATCTTATGTAAACTTAACTCAAGGACTAAAAATATACTTTAACCTTTCTTAAAAATACTCTTCATGATTTCAATTTAACAAAAAAGATTAATAAAAATGAAAGCTAGTCATCATAAAAATCAAAGGGTAATATTGTAATATTACATTATTTTATTTCAAAATAAGATACTCCTCCGGTTCTAATTATGATATAAATGCGTCGGTGTCCTAATAAGCATTTGTGTTGGCAGAAAAAGTCTTATGAGCATCCACTCTCTGATTTATATAAATGTATACATTATTTATTTTTATCATTGCCTGGATGCGCAATGGCTAAAGATAAGGTGATTAGATTGTCCACCTAAAAATGGTCAATATGTATGGAGCCAACATCTATGTTATACTCCCACCAGATCTATTTATAAGTAATTTTCTCTTTTTCAAATCTAGTTATTAATTAATATAATAAGAATTTTTTGATTAATTTTTCCCCAAAATTTAAAACTACTTTTTCTTTTTCTGTTCCTGTTAAATTCATATCTTTATATTAATCAATCACTAATTAACTTTTATTCAATCATTTATACTCATTCTCTTTCATATTTTATACTCATTTTCTATCATATTTTTATATTAATGAATCACTCATTTTCTCTCCTATGGTCCTTGTCATAAATATTTTCTAATATTTTTTCACTTTTTTTGGGGGGGGGGGGTTGACATTTTTTGGCACATTTATTTATTTTTTTAATTAATATTAACCGCGAGTTTATTTTGCGCAATTAGGAAAAAAAAGTTGCTTATAAAAACAATCAAAGGGAGTAATATATAATACATATGATTTTCTCCAGTATATACTGCTTTTTTTATAGGGTTTAACATAAAATCATTAGATAAATGATTCGTTTGAGAGATTAAGAAAATTATTTTTTATAATATATTTAAAGGTACAAAAATACACACACATGTGATTTTCAAAAATAGCCAAACACCAAATATTTTCTTAATTATTACTGTATTTGTTTTAGAACTACACATGATAAACAAATCCCTTATAATGTGCCCTTAATAGAAATAGTTTGTGAAAAATTAAAGTTTGAGGAGACAAATAGAATGAAGTCTCATATGTAGTATGTATCAAAATAAACTTTAATTTATAACTGATTCCTACATCTATTATGAGGTGAGGGAGTATCAATTATCATATCTATACCTATGTTTCGTTTTTTTTTTTAATTGAATCAATAAATTAAATAAAGAAGCAAAGAAGGAATGAAAATGTGCTACGACGGCTGATAGTTCTTTTAATCCTAGTTGATTTTCAAGTACCAAGAAAAATAGTTAAAACCATTATAAATTTGTCTAAAAATTTAAATGATTTTTAATATTATCCTTATTGAATATACTAAATGTTAATATCATTTTAAAAAGGGAAAATAACACTGGTCCCAAGGAACATACAAAATATCAAACAAGTCTTAACTCAAATCACATATCAAAAAAGTCTCTACAGATTTTTTTGTTATTATTTATATTAACAACAAGAAGTACTATATTTACAAAGAAGTGCTATATTGATAATAAAATTTTAAAATCTGGTCATTCACAATAGAAAAAGCTATATTCACAACAGGAAGTACTATATTCACAACAAAATTTAAATACCTGGATTTTGTTTCAAACTCAGGTCCCTAAACATACATAGACCATTCACAACAGAAAAAGTTAGATTTACAATAGGAAGTGTTATATTCACAACAAAATTTAAAACCTGTCATTCACAAAAAAAAAAAATCTATATTCATAACAGAAGTGTTTTATTCACAATAAAATTTAAACGTTTGGATTTTGTTTTAATATAAATAATATCAAAATGATATGTGATTTTGAGTTGAAACTTTTTTAATATTTTGTATATTCCTTGAAACTTGAGTGTTATTTTCCCTTTTAAAAAGAATACAAAACACCTTCCCGCAAATATCTTATATTTGGGTCTGGAGGGAGGGTAGCATGGTCATTCTTTTGTCACTAATCACTACTTATTACTAAATATTTTTTTCTTATTTTTAATGTAATTAGGCATTAATGAGAATCAAGACCAATCAAACATGCCATATAATTTCCAATATCAAGAAGCCAGTACCATGATTTCACCCATAGGTAAAGTTGCAAAGATGCTCGGGAAAACTTTGAAAAGCATCTTTCCTTTCTTTTAATTATTAGAAATAATGAAAACTTTCCGGGAAAAATTGGAATCATTCAAAGACCCAAATTTTAAGGGCTCCAGATTTAGATCTTGTCACCTCCAAAAAGAGTCATAAAAGCTGAACTATTAAAAGAATTCGAACCCGAAATTTGGTGAGCAAAAGGATAATTATGGAAACTTACCTTCTTTTCTTTTCTGGTTTTCTTTTTTCCTTTTATGTCCCATTGTAGGGGCCCATGTAATCCTGCCCATATAAAAATAATACACATGCGATAAATCTGACGGTGTAGAGGGATCCGAGTTGATGCCGTGATGTGTGTGAATCTCATAGGAGCATTGAAGGAGTCATATATGTGAAGTCTATTGTCTAAGGAAAAAAGCAAGAAATAAGATTGAATCGATTGACATAGTGATTCAAAGGTTAATGGGTTATATTAGGGTCAATCTGGTATCAAACCTGTAATAATTAAAATAATTTAATTTAATTAAAATATACAAAAATATTCATATTTAACTATATAATAATCATTATAAATAAAATTTTTAATTATTGATAAATGAAGTTATAAGAAAAATATTAGATATATTAATAAATCATATTTATTTTCTATCTTTATTTAGTCTTTTGAATTATGAATTGCAACTAATTGAGCTTGATTAAACTATATTTATTTTATTAGCCATTATATATTTTGTGAGAATTAATTGGTTAAACATTAAAATTTATTATTAAATTTTTCATTTAATATTTTTATACATATTGATATTGAATATTATATTATTTGTGCAGATAATTTAGAGTTTAATTAAAAATTAATGATGCAAATCAATTAGATTTAAATACATTAATTTTTATTATATCTGGGGTAAATTAATTGGAAAAACAACAACAACAACTAGGGAGTAGGATAGTTTTGTCATTTGCATATTAAATATTAGGGTTTGTTATTAACTTGTTGAGGATGATACTTCAGCGATTAGAACGTGTCCATATAGCTCAGATTTAGCACTACTCTTTGATGCAACTTTCTATTTTTTAGATTTGGCTTGTCTCCACTGCAATGTTGTTAAAATCGAGATCTTATACAAGATCAGGAGAGGGTGTAAAGATCGTAAATCGCGGGATCGACACGGATCGTAAGATCCTATTACCTAAAATATAAAGTTATATTGGAATATATATATACATGTAAAATAACTAATATCAATTATAAAACTCATAAACATAATATAAAAGTAACAATAACAATAGAGTTGTCAAAACACCAAAAGTAAGAAATAGTTCAACATCTCTAATTTAAATAAAGTCATTCAAGTTAATGGATTCCCAGGCTATATCCTCTTACAATCGGGAATGTCCAAATCATTCAAGATAATAGGTTCCCTTTCTTCAACTTCATTCAAGTCTTCTTCAATAGGACCATTTAAATCAAATTGATCTACTTCTACATCTTCCAAATCTTCTTCATTTTCCACAATCCAATCATCATCTGATTCAAGATCATCAAAATTATATTCAACAGGCTTTCTATGTTTCTTTTCGGCCAATCTTGAGTTAGTCATCACAAAAACAACATCGTTCATTGTCTTCTGTTTTAGAAGATTTCTTTTCTTTGTGTGGACCTAAACAAACACAAAGCAATTAGTACGCTACTCATATCATATATTACATGTTTGAAATGGAATACAATTCATACTTCGAATTATTGAATTAATCAACTTATACGATCACAAAGGCACTTCAATTTCACTCACACCCAGAGGAATTGCATGTCAAGCTTAAGACACAAATAGCAAATTTTTGGAGCTCTGGAACTTCATCCCCATAAGATTCCCACCATGCCTGCTGGACTTTTGGACTCAACTCCCTTCCTTGCTAATGGAGACCCTAAAAACCTCGTCGATCTTGAAGTTTTCAAGTTGCTCATCAATCACACTTACAACATCAAGATCCCCCATCATCTTTTGTACACAATCATATAGTCCAAGTTTTAAGTCAAGATCAACTTTAAATGAAGGAGAATAATAAAGTTTGGGGTTAAGGAAATAGCCTGCAGCATGCAAAGGCCTATGGAGTTGCTTGTCCCATCTTGCACAATGACATCCCATATAGGCTTGTAACTAAATAATGAAAAGATAATTAGTTTTAAAACAAAGAATTGAAGTCTTCTTGATACAAATTTTCAATTAAAATAAAACTTAAACACTTACTATTTTTGGACACTATTAAAGGCTTTTTGAATTTTCTTTTTAGCTTGATCCATCTCCTCATAAGTGAATCCCATGGCTTCTCATCTGAATCAACTAATCGAAGCACTTTCATAAGAGGAAGAACGCCCTTCAAGCAAATGACAATATTTTTCCAAAACTCTTTGTCCATAATCACATCTTCAATACACTTTCCATCCCTTGACTTTGCAAATCAACTACCCTTCCATTCGTCAGAGTTAAACATTCTTATCAATGGAAGTTTGTACTCATGGAGGCATCCTAGAGTCAAGTAAGATGTGGCAAAGCAAGCCATGGCAGGTCTTATCAAATCTTTACCTTTGGTGAAGCTATGTAATAAAGTAATGAGAAGAGTCCTTGAATAGATATAAGTTGTGATTTTTTTTGCCTTTGGAATTGTTTCTTGATGAACGGATATCTTCCTCTCTAAATCCTCCAACATTAGATCAATGCAATGTTCACAACCTTTTCCTTTTCTCCATTAGCAACTTTCCGCAGCTTTATAATTTGTGACATTGTCAGTCACAACTTGGACAACATTTTCTTCACCAACCTCCCAACTACTTCATCAATCATCTTAAAAATTGTGTCAGCTATTTTGGTGATGTGAGATGCATCAATGGACTTAAGAAACAAAGTTCCCATAGAGCTATTCACGCAGAAATTTATTATTGTTCTCCTTGTTTTATCTATCCATCCATCAACCATTACTGTGCATCCCATTTTTTTCCATTCAACCCTATGTTCTTCAATAGTTGCCATTGTCTTATCATAATGTTGCTTCAAATATTTTCCTCTACACTCATGATACGATGGGAGCTTGAAACCTAATCCATGTCTTGAAATAGTTTCACACATCTTCTTGAATTCATCACAATTTAACACATTGAAAGGAATGACATTTCTATAAATAAAAGAACATATGTCAAAACATGTCTCCTCTCTCACATTCTTCTTAAGTATGGTGTTGATAGTTGTCTAAGTAGTTATTGTGCTTTTCTTGAAAATATTAGACCCACCACCACCTTCATCCCGTTTTCTTTTTTCAATTTCACAACCAATCTCTTCTTCTTCTAGTTGTGTGAGAGTCCTAGTATTTTTCATTAATTTCACTTGCAATCCGGCTACAATATTCAACATTTCTTTCTTTACTTCTTCCGGCACCGCTCTACATGCTCCCACATCTTTTTGTGTTCCCGCCAAATGATGCTTCAATCGGTAAATACCTCCAGTCACTACTTTCTCACAGTATTTTCATTTTACTTTTCTTACATCTCCTTCAATTGGAAAGTCATGTTTCCATCCAATATTTGATCTATTCCCATGAGAATTTTTGTGTAATTGAGTTCCTGAACTAGAGGAGGGAGCGGCTTGAACATTGCTATTACCAGTAGCATCACTTAAAGCCATACTTAATAAACAACAAAATCAATATTTTATATACCAACTAGTGACCCACAACTTTAGAAGTCCCCAAGTTTCTGCATAACAAATCAAAAATTGCAATTGAAACAAAGGCATGCATCAAATAGCACATGACCGTATAAAATAAAAGAAGCAAAGATGTTATATAATATAATATTAATATTAGAAAGCAAGGGTCATACAATCGAATAACACATGGCAATTTTCAACAAAGAATAAATTATAATATTTTGAGTTTTTTTACCAACATACTTATAAACAAAGTACCCATACCAAACAAAAGTTAAAAAAAAGTAAAACAAACAAAAAGAATCCAGCCAAGCCAACTAGCCAAGTGATTTCATTATTTTATTCATAATTCATTAACTATTTATTTAGAGAGAATAGTGAGCAGAGCATAGTAGAGCACGCACAATGAAAACTATTACTTTAGTATTAAAAGTTAAAACCAAAAAAATTGTGATGAATTATGATTTATGACTATTAGCCATTGAATAGTAGTATGACTAGTATCTGACATTTTGCTTTTACACTATTTCTTTAGTAGACAACTGTCCAATGCCCCAACCATTACTATTTACTATTAAAAGTTAAAACAAAAAATTTTCCATCGGTGCCTCGGTCACAAGACTCAAGAATCATCTTTAAGCATTGACTATTTGTGGGAAAATCTTAGCACTGACTATTCTCCTCCAGTCGTCCTAAGTCCTAACCCAAGTCCGAAGTCCTAACACACAGCGGCCAACGAGAATAATGGTTGGGTCGTGATCTTACCAGAGATAGAGAGTGAAATGTGATCTCCGACGGCGGTGGCGCTTCTAGAGTAAGGGGAAAAGCCGTTGAAAGCAGCAACTCAACAAGGTTCTGATTCTGAAAGCAGCAACAGGTCAGGGACTTAGGGCTCCTAAATTTCAAAATTAGGGTCCTAAAATTGTGAATTTGTGATGATTCAATTTAGGTCATGGCTAGTCATGGGTGCTGGTGGTATTCCATATTTGGGCTTTTTGTTTTTTTTTTGTTTTTTTTTTTCTGATTTACAAAACGCAACAGTATCGTGCGATCAACGATTTCCCCCGTCGATCCTATCATTCTAGCGCAATCTGTCATTTCACTAGTCAGCTGGATCATGTGCTTTGTTAAACTCGCGATTTCATGCGATCCTACGCTTTAACACGTGATTTTCATAACAGGTGCTCCACTGCTTTTATTTTTCGCTACCATCCTTTGCTCTTGAATGACGTCGTATGGTAAGGAAAGTAAATCTAGGCCATTTATTTGTGGCAATTAATTGAACAGTGATAAGAGGCAACTAATCTAAACAACGTGGTTTTGAATATTTCATCTGATCAGTCAAATTTCTAATGCAATCTTAGCCATCCATGCAAATGTCATATTTATTTCTCATTTTCCCACCCCATTTCTCCACACACATCACATCTTTCTTCCTTTCACATAGTGCCCTTTCTTCCTCCTCCAGTAGAGCGGGAAAATCCACATGAGTTAGAGGGAAAAAATCTTCAAGAACTGGAACAAGGGCCATGGCCTGTGGGTAGATCAAAGATTGATGAGTAAATAACAATCTTTTATCAGACACCCACAATCTTCTTAATATTTTACATTTAGTTTTTACATTCATGATTTTTTTTTGTAATCTAATTTGATAATATTTAAAGTGGATGATACTGGATATTCTTTTAAATGGAAAATTTTTGACTTTGTATAAATGTTGTTTTATCAATGTTAGTTTTGGGTCTAACGGATATTGTCTTGTTGTATATATTCATTCAAAACATTGTGATCTTAAGCCATTTTTTTAAAAGAATATTAGGTCTAACGGATCTTTTCTTCTAGTTGTGAATTTATTTATAATTTAAGTATAAATTATTGTTTCCTAGAAGGGACATGTTTAATAAGAAAAGTAAGCAAGCAAGCAATGAATGGATCATGTTCATCCATTGAACTGGTTCCCTCAACTGAGTAGTCTTGACTTTCGCTTGTTTTTGTTTAAATAACTTTTTCTAGAATATACCAATTTGTTGTGAGTTTATATTTATATTTGGTACATATTTTTCAATTTTGTAGATGTATATAAATTTAACTCCTAGACTTGATCTTGAATTTAACAATATTAGAAGCATGAGAATTTTGGAGGGCATAGGGCAAAAGAATTGGTTTTGGTGTTCAAAAACAAAACTTTAACAATAGCAAAAAGGATAAATCAAAATATTCCTCTTATCTATATGTTTGTCGTAAAGAAGGGGTGAGGAAACCAGACATACGTGATGTGAAAACTAGGAAGCCTAAAGAAGAGACAAGAACATATTGCAAAGCAAGAATGAACGTTAAAGAAGTTAATAGAAAGTACAAAATAAACGATTTTTTCCTGGATCATAATCATCCTCTTCAACCTCCTGAAGTTGTTCATCCGTTTGCATCATTTTGAGGATTAACACCAACTCAACAATATGAATTAGAAAATGCTGAAAAGGCTGGGATTAGTCAAAAATCAGCATTCAATTTGCAAAACCAATATGTAGGAGGTCAAACCAATTTGGGATATACAAGATGTGATGTGAAGAATTATCTTAATTCAAGAAGGCAACGAGCCATGAAGTAAGGGGAAACAGGATGTATATTTGGGTATTTTGATCGCCAACTAGTAAAAAATCCATCTTTTTTTCATGCTCACCAAATGGATTCAGAGGAGCAAGTGACAAATATAGTTTGGGTTGATGCACGCATGTTGGTCGACTATGCTTGCTTTGGTAAAGTTGTAACATCCTAAAATTTGGAATTTTAAAGTTTGAATAATATAAGGAGATTTATTATGAAATTTTGGCATAATATTTTAGAGATAATATTTTATGTCCAAAAGAAATTTAATTGAGAAAGAAAATCTTTAAATGGAATTAAGGATTTAATAATTATTCTATACTTGCAAAGATGAGTCTTGAAAAGGATCAAGTGAGATAATTTTTAAAGTAGCCCAATACATATTGCAGCCCAAAATGCAAAAGCCAAAATACTTCCATATATGCATATCAGCCCAACAACAAAACTCCAGCCCATTTGACTTGCACCAAAATGTAGCAGTAGGAGTAATATCCATTAAATCAGTTTTCTCTTTCTTCACTACACACTTTGGTCTGAACACCTAAAAGACGATGAATACAGTCAGCAAATTAGCTATTAGCCATACTTCACTAGCATGATTAACTCACCTTCTGAACATGCAAGGCTAGCGGCGCCATGCTTCTCCAGAACTCCACCATACATTTTGAATTCAGCACCATTTACTTCTAAATATTTCTAGTTGGACCGGACCCTTAAGTCTTTATATAGGTGTTGTTCATGGAATTTCATTCATTCACCTTTCTTCAACCAAAAAAGAGACCAATAGAGAGAAAGAAAGAGAGTCAGTTGTGAAAGAT